>CAWUFW010012111.1:0-563996 GCA_963921515.1 Calotriton arnoldi
GGGTGTTGTACTTCAGCTGTCCCCCCTCCGACCCACTGACTTTGTGTTCCGGCTACTTACCTGTTACTTGTTGGTTAGTGACACATGGGTGTGGGTGTGGGGAGTGCTCCTTCTGGCGCTTCTGGAGTACAGGGGGACCTGGTGGGAGTTGCGGTGCTGGTTGACTGTACACATGCCCCCATGGTTTTGTTAGTTGGTAGCTTTGGGCTGAGTGTGTGTGAGTGTCTGTTGCATGTGTGGGTGATGTCTTGTGTATTGTGTACTGGACATGGGGGTGTTTGTCCCTAGGAGCTATGGCATGGTGGTAGTGCATCTGATTACATAGTGGTGTGCTGGTATACGTTTGTTTGTACTTACCAGCCTCCACTCCCCCTGGTAATCCGGTGAGGATCTCCGGATGTATGATGACTCGCACCTTCTCCTCCCACGCCTTGTAGGTCTTGAATAGCGCGGGATTCCCTCCGCCAGTCCTGGCAGCTAGCTCTCGATTTTTGGTCTCCTTCTTCTTGACCACGCTTTTGAGGTCGTTCCACCTTTTGTTAATTTCTCCTCTGTTGCGTGGAACGTTCCCGACTGCATTGACCTGGTCTACGATCCTGCTCCACAACCGGTTTCTGGTGGATAGTGGTGTCTGTTGGACCTGGTTGCCATAGATTTGTGGGTGCACCTTGACGATCTCATCGACCATGACCGTCAACTCGGTGGCAGTGAACTTGGGCATTCTGTGTGGTGCCACATGGTGTGTGATTTGGTGTTTGTGGTGCTGGTGCGGTGTGTGGTGTGTGATGTGCAGGGGGTTTGTGTTGCCGGTGTTTGGTGGTGGTGATGGGTGTGATGGGTGCGTGTCTGTGGTGTGCTGCTGTCCTTTCTGTCTCGCTGTGTTGTGTGCTTTCGTCCTCAGTTTGTAATGTTGCAGGGGTTGTGGTCTGTGAAGGGGCTGGTTTTGTACTTACCTATGTGGGTGTGTCATGATGGTCTGTTGTTTTCAGGTGTGTTGTGGCTGGTGTTCTGGGATTTGTAGTTGATTTGTTTGTCCAGGGGGTGTTTCAGGGATGTGTACTGTGTTTGGGTTTTTGTGCGTGGGTTGCTGTGTGGACTTGTTAGCCATGTTGTGTGTGTTTGTTTTCGTCAGCGGATGGTTTCTGTGCATGGACGTGGCCGCCAGGGCTTCCGCCGTGTCCATTTTCGTCACTGTTGTTTGCGCTGCCGGGCGGTGTATTTGTGGATTTCCCGCGCTCATGTCGGTACGATCCTAATTTAACGGGCGGTGTCTCGGTCGTCAGGGTGGGCGGTTTTGGCTTGTCGTGCGTCTTTCCGTCCGTGGCGGGCGGATGGACTTGGACTCGGACATGAGCGGGCGGTTTTTTCTGTTTATTTTCCGCCTCCGGCGGTTTTCGGTTCGCGGCATCGTAATTGCTCGGTCGGTATTCAGACGGTGTAGGCGGGCGGATTTTCGCCACTGTGGTTGTTGGCGGATTTTTCTCCGCCCGACATCGTAATGGACACCTTAGTTTGTTAATTTTGGTAAAGTAAATGTATGTATACATATTGCATTTTATATATCTATGTTTAAAATTTTTTAATTACATTTATTTATTATATTTGTTAAAATGTACATTGCATCTAAATAATTTTTTTAAAGTTAATTTTATTATTTAATTTATTTAACATAATTTTTTAAATATAAAAAAAACAATATTTTGTACATCGATACTTTTACATCAATATTATTTTTTCAATATTTTTAAACTTTACATTTTAAAGATAGGATGTCGATATTTTTGACATCGATATTTATGTGTCGATATTTGTGTATGGGGATATTTTTGTACTCGATATTATGTCAGTGATCCCCTCCAAACATTGAGATTGGCAGAGTGTGGATTGTCTAGCAGGTAAATATGTTGGGACTCAAAGCTTTGAATGTAGAGGTTAGCCATGCTTGAGGCAAACGTACTGCCCATTGAAGTCCCTGTAACCTGCCAGTACAGATGTTCTTGAAACTGGAAGAAGTTCTCTTTCATAGCAATAGTGGCACAGTCCATCACAAAGGAAGTTGGGGTCAAATCGTCCCGACTTCTATCATTCAAAGGACCCTGACCGTTTGTAAAGACTCTTCTTGTGGAATGTCAGTATAAAGGGATTCCACATCAAAAGATGCCACAAGGGGTTTCTCATGGTCAAATTCAATATCGGTGAGTACATTCAGTATGTGTTTGGTGTGTTGCAGGTAGGATGGCATGTCCGCTACAATACGGCGTAGAAACCAGTCCACAAATTGGGAAAGTGGTTCAAGCAGAGATCCAATACCAGAGACAATGGGTCTTCCTGGAGGAGGTCTGGTGGGTTTGTGTATTTTTGGTTGGATACAAAAATACAGCGTCTTAGGCTGATTATGTACCAAAAACTCAGATTCATCCTTGGTGATCCAGCCTTTATTTTCCCCTTTCTCCACCATGGTCCTGATGGTAGCCAGTAGTCTAGGAGTAGGGTCTGTTCGTAAACGTTGGTTGTACGTCCCATCATTAAGTTGTCAATAGCATTCGTCTTGATAGCTCTGTTGATCATTGATGACCGTTGCTCCTCCCTTATCTGACTCTCTGTCAGATTCTAGTTGTTGGAGACAGTGTAGTTCAGCTTTAGACAGATTAAAGAAGGCCCAGAGAGTTGCGGCCCTGGTATGAGGAGGGAACACTATGATGAAGCATGTCACCTCCAGGTGAGTGAGGGTTCTTGTCCTAAAAGAGTTCTCCTCTTTTTGACAATGAGTACACCTTGCCCGACAACGTCACTATACCATACTCGGGAACATCTCTTCCCCTTTCTCTCCATATTGAGACATACTCACAGTGAGTTCACAGCTAGACAGGGAGTAGTACAGTCTCCCAAACAGGGTCTCCCAGTGCGTTATTGATAAGCTTTCCTTCTAATACCAGCTTTCAGTTTATCCCACATGAATCACTGACATTATTCCTGATCATAAAATCTGTAATCCATCCCCTCATAGGTCTGATTTGTTCGGGGTTCAACAGTAATGCTCTCTTGAACATTCAGACAGAATGTGGCCTTGCTTTTATAGAAAAACAATATTCAAACACCAAGGGGTTATGATCGGAATAGATCCTAGGGTAATTTTCTACCCACGCCTTACTTAGGAGATTTTGTCTAGAAAAAGAAATAGTCTAATCTAGCATACGTCCTATGGGGAAAGGAAAAAAAGTGAAACCAGTATTGGGCTATTCAGAAAAGTCCATGCATCTGTGAGCCTTTACAATTCCGTAAAGTGGTCCAAAGCCTCAAAAACCTTAGGTTTACGAGCAACAGGAGAATGACTGAACTATATCCACGTGGCAATTGAAATCCTCCCATATAATATGAGGTGTCAACCATAAAGCCAATAACTTCCGCTTTGTCAATGTTGTACCCATATATTGAACAGGTAGTAATTTTATGCCCAGATATCTGGCAAACAGCAAATGTCCATCTCTCATGACTAGCAGCATGACCTATTCATAACACACAAATTCCCTCTAATTAAAATAGCCACTCCTCTGGTAGTGGTACTCTGTGTGGTACAGGTCTGCAAACAGTACCCCAAGGTTTTCAATAGACATTTTAAAGTGATTGGGAAGTGCATTTCTTAAAGGCAGACTATTTCTTCCCGGAGCATTCTCAGCCCTCTTAGATCTATCATTCAATCCCAAAATGTTGATTAACACTATTCACAAATTATACATGCGTCACATAAATTAAATCTGTTCCTGAGGCATTTCCCCAGAGTCATAACCTTTCTCCCTTCAGTCCACATCCAAGATTCCCTTTGCTCATAGCAGTTAGCACTAGCCAGATCGCCGCAGGCACTAATTGATGATTTAAAAAAAAATGTTTCCTCCTCAGTTTTCTTCCCTCTACTACACTTCCTTTTCTTTCACCCCACCCACTCTTCCCCAACCCATGCAAACTCCAAATCCTCCCTCTAACCATCCCCTTCTTGACCCTCCCTCCACCCTCGTGAAGTAGCCTGCATGATGAAGCATAATGCCCTCCTCCCTCTAAGTGAGTCCGGTAACCTTTCAGCAAAACAGCACATTGAGCAGCAAGTAATTAAACATGATCTCTTCTAGTTAATCTAGCCAAATATTCTTTTACCTTAATCCCTGAATTAAAAGTGTGTGACTTATTATTGGAAACAGTCTTTAACCTTGTTGGATTAGACAAAATAGCTTGACCCTCTTGATCTGATAAGGTTTGATCAGCTGCTGGAGACTCCACCATTGCTGCAAAGACATATGATGGAAGTCTGGTCTAACAAAAAAAGAATGACCATCAATATTTTACTTTCAATCAGGGTACACTTTTTCAAAAATTCTGTTTGAGCAAAATGTTTCCAAAAAGACTTTGATAGCCCTTGGCTTTGTATCAGCTGATGCCCCCTCCCCATGTGATTGTTTCAAAATGAGAGAAAACCTATGTACACGTTGAATCTCTTGCACCCCGTTCCATCCTGTTAAGTCTGTAAAAGCAGATTGAAACAAATTAGTAATAAAATCATCTTATGCCATCACCTTCAGCACCTTCCTTCTTCACCAGAACCTTTCTGTTATTTTGCCTTTGGCTGTTCTAAAAGTCTTCTAACTTCCACTCAACATCTACAAGTTGAGCCTCATGGGAGCTAGTAATTTCCCTAACAGCAATGTTGTCAGATTCCAAAGCCCCTCTGTGTACTTCCGCCGAAATTCTTTCCGTCTTGCTTTCATTAATCTCCCATATATGTATCTTGATAACATATATATCTTTACAGTATGTAGAGGAGTTAAAAATAGGAAATCTGTACTTGCCCATATATTCTTAACATCAATATTTTTCAAGTCAAAATTCTGGCAATTATAGTTTAGTGCTGCAGCAACACAGGGTGGTGCAGGGGCCAAACGGGAGTGGTGTATTGAGCAAAAGAACAATGGATTTAACCCAGATCTCTTGACTGGGGGTGAACGTTTGATTCATTCAGCATTCCATCCATCATTTGTTGCTGCAGCACTTTTTGCCTTAAATGGGATGGGTATGCCCAGACATGGGCCCCCTGCTCACTGTGTCACTGGATTCAAGCTAGCCTGGCTGATGAGGGGTGTTACCCCGAAAACGGTCCCAGGATGCTTGTTTCCGGTCCAGGGAGGACCTAGCTTGGCAGTTCGGGCTGGACTGTTCCCAACTGGAAGGGCATAATGAGCAAAAGAACAATGGATTTAACCCAGATCACTTGACTGGGGGTGAATGTTTGATTCATTCAGCATTCTGTTCATCATTTGTTGCCGCAGCACTATAATATTGTTGTAGCGTGATTCTGTTTATGCTAGATATTCTGAGAAGTTATTTTTACTGCTGTTCTGACAGCTTTCTAAATGATTTCTCCTGGCCAAGCCTTCTCAGCCACATGCTTATGCCCTCTGGGGTATATTTCTTTCTACCTCCACAGCCCTAATAAAACATTACTCTCTAACATGAGCTCACGGTGAACGATCAAGTGCATCCGTTATTTAACCCTCAGGTTTAAGGCAGTGCGTAAGACCACTCCCATTAGAATGTACTATTAAATCCTAGGGAACTCATCCTTAGTGGAGTAGAGTGTCTTAGTTGTAAGATATTCTTCCACAAGTTATTTTCAAGGGAGATTAAATTATGTTTTATACTACTGGGCCATGCATGTACGCCTATAGGCTACTATTGAAGGTATTTTTACCAGAAAAAAACTTTTCTGAATATAGCTAAAGAGCATGCTTGTCAGATAGCATTATTTATATTTCGTGTATCGCAGACAGGTTAATTGATTATCAGTACTCAATCCAAGATACTTAAATGGCTTGTCTTACTCCAGTCATACGACAATGGTATACAAAAATAAGGAAATGAAGTCAGTCATCTGAATTGCGGTCTGAATGATAGTGACCATTTACTGATTATTATTTGCTACACCCTAACAAGGTGTTTCATATTGACCAGGATCAAAAAGATAATTCACTTACAGCTTAGCTAGCTTTTGTACATCTCTTTGTATACATAGCAGTCCAGGATGAGCATGGATGCCTCTTAGTTCTGCTGACCAGGTGGTGGATCGGTTCTGTTATTACTATGTAGATCATTACGTTTCATGTTAATCGCAAGACGAGCAGGCCACAGTGAATTATCTTGCCCATATCGCAATAAAGTGGCTCACTGTGGCACATAGAGAGTGCCTTATTACATCTTTATGCCCTGTGGCGATTGTGGCAGTGCTGAAAGACATGTCAAGTGCTTAGGCACAGAGCATGGATGGGCTGACAATGGTATTTTATAAGGCTTACCAGGATAGATTTGTCCCGCACTTGGCCACTTTGTATGAAGAAATTGTGCGGGAGGGGTATAAGGCCTACCATGATAGACTTGTCCCACACTTGGTCACTGTGTACGAAGAAACTGTGCTTGAGGGGAAATTGTGTGCACAATGTGTGAGGCTCTATTGGTCACTCTGTTAAAGCTGAGTAAGCCGACGGATTGCTGTTCGTCCTACAGGCTTTTGTCACTACTGAATATGGACACGAAAATCTTTGTGAAAATCTTAGCTAACCGCCTAGCGCCTCTACTTTTGGGGTTTGTGGGAATGGAGCAGGCTGGGTTCATACCCGGGTGGTCTCTAATATAAAATCATAGGACCCTTTTTGGTGCGATCTCTCGTATCGATTAGAACGCATGGGCTACTGCCGTGTTCTTGCACTATGAAAAGGCATTCCATCCGATCAATTGGGGATTTATGTTGGCTGTGCTGCACCGAGTGAGCATAGAAGATGTCTTCTTACAGCTAGTCAAGATGCTCTATACTGGGCCGGCTGCCCGAGTCAGTGTCAACTGGATAATTTCAAGTCCATTTGACATCATGAGGGGTACAAGTCAGGGTTGTCCCTTGTCACCAATTTTATATGCTTTGGTGGCCGAACTGTTAGCCTGCGTGTTTGCGGGAAATATCATGTGCATCGTGAAATCCACTTCCCACATTATAATTTAATAGTGTCTGTTAGAAATGGGGTCTCTAGTTGGCAGTGGTTCACACAGTGTCTAAGTAGGGACCCTCACTCTCGTCAGGGTAAGGGAATCACACAAGCTAAAGATAACCCCTGCTCACACCCTTGGTAGCATGGCACAAGCAGGCAGGCTTATCTCAGAGGCAATGTGTAAAGCATTTGTGCATACACACACAGTAACATAGTGAAAACACTACAAAATGAGTCCACACCAGTTTAGAAAAAGATAGCCAATATTTATCTGAATAAAACAAGACCAAAATGATAAAAATCAAACATACACAAGTTAAGATATCACTTTATAAAGTTCAATAAGTCTTAATCCATAGAAATCAATGGATGCAGGTGTTTTAGCACAAAGTATCTGAGATGCGTCAAAAACAAAGATGGTGCAGGCCGCAGGAGAGGTGAGGCACTGGAAAACACAGTAATGCATTGGTTCCTTAGTACTGCAGAGGAGGTGATGCATTGGTTCCTTACTGCTAAGGTGATGCTTCAATTCCTTGCTGACAGGGGAGGTGATGCATTGATTCCTTGTTGACAGGGGAGGTGATGCATCAATTTCTTGCTGGCATGGGAGGTGATGATTTGGGTGCCGGAAATGCAGCCTTGATTACTTACAATGGTGCGGTGTCAATGAAGAATCAGCACCTAGAGACGATGCGTCGAAATTCCAGACGCACTGCTTAGATTCCACAGCAGCGAAGCAGACACCGCGTCGAAGTTGGAGCAGTGCTCGAAATTCATGCTGCAGCAGTTCTTCTGATGCACTGTAATGGAAAGCTAGGGTCTGTGGTGAAAGTCAAGGTTGATGCGCCGATCGGGAACCACGCTCCGGTGTTGGCAGCGGTGATGCGTCGAAGTTTGTAACGATGCGTCGATAAAAATAGACGCTGGGAGTCAATGCGTGGGTTTTCTCCTTCAGTTCACCAGATTCTATTTCCAAGGGCCCAGAGACTGGATTTGGCACCACTTGGCTAGTAAGGGCTCTAATTAGAAGAGCCCAGGCACTGGTAGGGGAAGTCTTTGATGGCCTTGGCACTTCTTAACAGGAGGCAAGCACACACTAGCCCTTGGAGAACCTTGGAAGAAAGATACAGAAAGCAAATTCAGTCCTTTCATTCCCAGGACAGAAGCAGTAGGTTAGAACAACAAAGCAACAGGCAGAGTGGCGGTTCCCTCTACAGCATATAGCTTTTCTTCCTGGCAGAATGTCCCCAGTCCAGAAGTGTTCTGAAGTTATGGTGTCACAGCTCCAGTATTTATACCAGTTTCTGCCTTTAAAGTAGGCAAACTTCAAAGAAAATCTTTGTAGTGCACAAGACCATGCCTTTCCCTGACCTGGCTCCAGACACACTACAGGGGGGGGTGGAGACAGCTTTGTGTGGGGACAGGCACAGCCCTATTCAGGTGTCAGTGACAACTCCTCCCACCACTCTAGCTCAGGAAGGCCCATCAACCTGATGATGGCATATCAGGATATGTAGGGCACACCTCAGCTCCCTTTGTGTGACTGTCTAGAGGGAATGCACAAGAGCCCAACTGTCTGCCAACCCAGACGTGGATTCTACAGACAGGCAGAGGCACCAAAGGGTTAAGCAAGAAAATGCCCTCTTTCTAAAAGCGTCATTTTCAAACACGTAATTTAAAAACCAACTTCACCAAAAGATATGTTATTAAATTGTGAGTTCAGAGACCCTAAACTCAAAATTTCGATCTGCTCCTAATGGGAAATTAAACTTAAAAGATATTTCAAGCAATCCCCATGTTACCCTATGGGAGAGATAGTCCTTGCAATAGGGAAAAATGAAATTAGCAGTATTTCACTATTAGGACATGTAAAACACAACAGCACATGTCCTACCTTTTACATACACTGCACCCTGCTCATGGGGCTGCCTCGGGCCTACTTTAGGGGTGCCTTACATGTAGTGAAAGGGTAGGTTTGGGCCTGGCAAGTGGGTGCACTTGCCAGCTCGAAATGGCAGCTTAAAACTGCACACACAAATACTGCAGTGGCAGGTCTGAGACAGGTTAGCGGGGCTACTCATGTGGGTGGCACCATCAGTGCTGCAGGCCCACCAGTAGCATTTGATTTACAGGCCCTGGTCACACCTGGTGCACTTTACTAGGGACTTACTAGTAAATCAAATATGCCAATCATGGATAACCCAATCACCAATACAATTTACACAGGGACCACTTGCACTTTAGCACTGGTCAGCAGTGGTAAAGTGCCCAGAGTCCTAAAACCAGCAAAAACGAAATGCAGCACACAGTCAAAAAACAGGAGGTCAGAAGCAAAAAGACTGGGGAAATCACACCAAAAGATGCCCGGTCTAACAGTGTCTACTTATGTGGACAACACGCTTCTTTATGTATGGAATCCGTAGCACAACTTGTCCCCGGTTCTTCGTGAGGTCACTTTTTCAGCAGACATTCCAGTTTGTGTATAATCTGGGACAAATCCTTTACATTTCCCCTCACTGCTGCCACCGCATCAGTGTAGATGGAGTACCAGCTACATTGGACAATGGACCCGGTACGGTATTTAGGCATACAGGTGCTTACAGATTCCGCCGTGGTATTGTTAGACAACTATGGCAGAGCAATACAGCAGCTCATGGAGGCAATTGAATGTTAGATCCGGCTTCCCCTGTCGCTATGTGGCTGAATTGCCAGTATGAAGATGGTAGTGTTACCTCATTTTTTGTTCTTGTTCTCCAATATCCCAAATCTTGTGCCTAGTGTGGTATTCAGAAACTTGCGCTCCTTGATGGTGCGCTTGGCCTGGGCCAGAAAGCAACTGCATGTGAGTTGGGGCACACCTACTCTCCCCCATGCACTGGGTGGACTAAATGCCCCGGGCATTAAGCCAACTATAGGGCCGCGCAATGTATGTTCACCCACTATTGGCTACATGGCTCTGGCAGCCTCCCTCACCTGTGTCTCGGGCACGATGCAGCTACCCCTCTGACACTGCTGAAGGCGCTGTTTGCTAAATCAATGCCACATTAGAACATTGTGAACATATTGTGCACCACACAATTTGCTTGACTGCGAATGGCTGCATTGCATGCTGGCCCATTGCTCTACTCTCCGCGTGTACCGCTGAAGTGATGCATGTGGTTTTCCCTGGGTCAGGAAAGGGTGGCAGTGAGAGCGCTGTAGGGGCTGAGATTGCCTTGTTTGGGTAATTTTTTTGCAGATAGAGAGGTCCGCAGTGGGGAGCAGGTGAGTGTGCTGATTGACACGCCTACCACTCTTACTCAGTTCCACTACTACAGGGTGAGCCACATGCTGCGGGATTTAAGGGGCAAGGCCTTGACAAAACCACAGAAGTTGCCTACTTTGACCTACTTACTTCAGGCACACACCTTTCAGCGTGTCATAGCAAAGCTGTATGCATGCTCCCAGGAAGCGCTTTGACCGCAAGTTCTTAAAGTACAGCTGGATTGGCAGTAAGAAATGGGCTTACTTATCAGTGATAAGCAATAGTCTTATTGCTGTCAGGTCTATTTCTCTTAATGGTCGGCACCGGCTAATTCATTTCAAGTATCTATCTTAGCAGACCTGCTCAACTGTTTCACTATGGCTTACAAGACAGTTCTTGCTGCTTCCGCTGTGAGGTTGTGAATGCGGGGTTTGCCCAGGTGGCATGGTTCTGCCCTGACTTATAGCGTTTTTGGACTGCTTTTTTGGTGAAGCTGCAGGAGATCACTGTCGAAAACATTGTGTCTTCCCCCTTTGCTAGCACTATTGGGTTATGACAAAGGTATGTCAAAAACCTGTCGACGCTTGGTCCCCCTAGGACTGCTGCTTGCAAAATGCAAAATAGCGAAGCAATGGGCCAAGGGTCCGCTACCGACACTGAAAGAATGGCAGGCAGAGATGGCATATTGCAACACGCAGTCTGATGCCTATCATGACCTGATGCCTGTCCATACCCGACCAAAAGATATATGGGGACCCAATCAGGCATTTCTTGCATGAGCAACTGATGGCGAAACTGTGGCTGGGGGAGAGGGAGATGTCGACCCGGAGCCATTGGATTAGTATTTACTGGCATGGGACCTCTGGATGATGGGTTGTGCGTGTTCTTTGCCGTATGGTGTGGCACCTGGGTGCAGTGGGTATGCCTGTGTGTGCTGTGGGCTGGGGATAACTATGGTAAAGGCCGTTAACCGCCCCCTTGGACTGAGAGTACAGCTATTGTGAGAATGTGCTGGTGGCGCCATCACTTTGTCTTATGTATTGCTTCCTGTACTTATAATTGTTCCATTGACTACTTGAATTCTCATTGCATTGTCTGTACTCTCAACACTTGGAATGTTTGTATCTCGCCAGTGCTTAATGTACCATAATCTATTGTACGGTTGCTGTAAATGAAAATAAAGTTAAAATAAAAAATCAGACTTTACCATTAAAGAGGATCCTTAATTACAATTTTGGAGATACTAACCATGAAATGTCAACCTGTTCCAATCAAAAGTTAGCACTTAATAGATGTAATAAGGCAACTCAATGTTATCCTATGGAATAGCTAAGCCTCACAGCAGTAAAAAAGGAATTTAGGGGGTTTTCACGAGCAGGAAATGTAAAACTTAAAAGTATATGTCCAACCTTTTGATTACAATGCACCTGTCCCTATGGGCTACCTAGGGTCTACCTTAGGGGTGACTTATATGCAATAAAAGGGGAGTTGAATGCTTGGCAAGGGGGTTATAGTGCTAAGTCAAATTATCAGTTTAAAACTGCATTCAGGCTGCAATGGCAGGCCTTGGAAAGGTCTTAAGGGGCTACCTAAGTGGGTAGCACAATAGGTGCTGCGGGCCCACTAGCAGCATTTAATTTACAGGCCCTGGTATATGGTATACTACTCTATAAGAGACTTATAAGTAAATTAAATATACCAATTAGGTGCAAGCCAATTTAGGGGAATGAGCACAAGCACTTTAGTACTGCTTAGCATTGGTAAAGTGCACAGATTCCTAACGCCAACAAAAAACATATTTCAGAAAAAAATGGAGGGAAAAGGCAAAAGGTTTGGGGGTAGACCACCCTAAGGCTGACAGGTCTAACAGTGGGCCATTAGGGTTTGAGGTAGACTGTCCCAAACTACACATATAATCAACTTAAGATGTTGGAAGAATCGAAATGCAAGAAGCAGAATGTAATGAAAACTTTATAATAGTTCATGAGGTTTTTTAGTGATGATAGACTCATGAAAGGTGGGACGTTGTGGGAGCTTTAGTGCTTTAATCAGAAATGTGCATTATTAACAATGTGCAGAACGTTAATCTGCACTCAAATTCACATATGTACACTGAAATAATGCTATTATCTTTTAAACAATTTTGACCAGTTAAAGTGCATTTTCTTGGCTTTGGCTAACTAAGCCTCAGCTGTGCCTCGACGCCATCTTGTCTAAAACAAATGTCACATTTACTATTTATTATTTCTGCGGCACGTAGTTAATCATGTCATGTTTGTTTATTTTCGAACACTGTTCTTGAAGAACACTCTCTAGCATTGGCTCACTAATGTATGTTTTCTCCAAAGTTCTTCAGCCTGCACACAGTATTGCATTAATTCACAATAGTTCACTGTTGTTTTGTAACTAGTTTTTTCTGACACCTCCGGATGACATTAGCTCAGAGGACATTGAATCAATCTACATGTAGTGGACAGTGTTTAAGTGGTAAAGTTGCATGAGGCTCTTTAATCCAATGATCTCATCTTCTGAAAATGTATTTATTTTGCTCACACCATGATGAATCTGCACCTTCCATGCTTGTCTTTGGGAAGATTTCCTATATAATCCTTTGAATTTGGGGGTGAGCCAGAGACCTTTCCTGTGCTGCTAGGGTTGCTGTCCAATTTCTTACTGATTTTGCTGCTCATTTGGAACTTAGACTATTTTTGATTTTGCCTATTATTCTGTTATATCATATTACTGAGAGCCTCAATTGCAATGACTCTGTGCATCTACACTTTACAATTTCTGTATTGCACCTTTTGCATTTTTGTAATCCTGTCTGAGTTTTCTCAGTCCTTTCTTACTTAACTGTATTTTTGTGGAGATGATTTTGTACCTTGTCTCTGGGGCACATTGCCTCTTGACTTTGAAGTTTAACACCATCCCTGATCCACCCACCTGTGGGAATACTGTTGAGGTGTCTTTTGAGGTTCAAGATTTTAGATTAACACCTAGCCCACAATGATTCAGTAAGATATCTAAGTCAAGCAGGTCGAAACTGACATTGAAATCAGCAAAAATTAGTCTTCTTCAAGTAGATTCGGCCTACAGATCAGCAATGTGACAATGTTGCAAATTAAATGAAAATGTAAGATCTCCCTAAGGCTGGATCCTTGGAGCAGGTTTGCCTTCTGAGTAGCATGATATAAATGTTACACCTTGATCTTCAATGTTAGACAATGTGGATGAGGAGAAAGTGTGAAAGGTCTTTATATGGAGAAATGCTACCATACAGGCCACACAACTCCCTAGTTTAATGTGGGGAGGGGAGTTGCCTATAACTAGAGGGGCAGAAGAGGAGGAGGAGGAGGAGCTGGGGCTTTGAGCTGTTGTCTTTTAAACTGGTAATCTGATGGATGGTGAATGCCGTGCCAAGTGGCTTTTCTCCTTTGTGCACTCTATCAGTAAGCACAAGAATAAAACAACTAGATTTAAAAGCTAGATAGGGGTCACTTTAATAGATAGTGAGAAAATGCCCACATTCTACCTTGTGATTACATTATTGTTCGAATTCAGGCATAGCTGTAGAACTCAAACACAATGCAGTGAGGTTTCTGAAAAGGAGACACACTCTCCTAATGGTAAGTACAGCCGCTTTAGTCCGCCTGTCACCTCAGCCGCCCGGCAGCAACTGCCCGCCCAAGGTTTCTCCCCACTCAGCGTTTCATGCAGGGAACCTCCCTTATCCAAGCCTTACCATTCTATTCCATCTCCCACCCATCACACCCCCACTTCACAACAATTCTGACAAGGATAAACCAGGTTGCTAAGGAATATACTTCCAAAACTAGTAACTAAACTCTAATAATAATTAAAATTTCCAAAGTTATAAAGAAAGACCTCCTACAATGCAAGGCATTAACTTACTCAAAGGATAGATGGTGCAAAGCAATAGAAACATCACTGAAACAAAAATTGCATCACATAGAGTAGACAGCGAAACTGAAAATAACCAAAAATGCAACCAATATATATTATACAATGCTAGGAAAACACAGGTGGAAAATACCACTACTGGGCAGGGATTATGTTCATCCTAGATGAAAATCTGTTATGATAATTTTCTTTTCCTGGGTCAGTGACCTCCGCATTGGTGGTCTACACACCCTTCTTCACAAGTACATACTCAGACTTTGATTCAGGTACAATTAACACAAAGCATTTGTTCCATTTGCTGGCACCATCCCATTCTCCAGTAAACTACATGATCCTTTACCTCCTTCACCCGAGCAGGTGCTGAAAAGTGTGAAAACCCCCTGTGATGTGACCTGGTTTCTTGATCCTTATCCAATCACCAGCCTGAACCATCAAAGTTTTGGGGTGTTCCCCAACAGTACTATATTTCTTTTTAATGGAAGGCCTCACATCCATCACTTTTGCAAGTTTCACAGTATCAACAGTCTTCCTGCGCATCCATTCCTTGTTCAATTTAGACCCAGTAACCCTTCCTCTGAATGGAGTAAAAGGAGACACTCTGGGGCCGATTCCGATCTCGGTCGGAGGCGCACCCAATACCATTCGGTCGGGAAAAAAGCCATGCGAAAGCCTGTTTCCCGACCGATCCGTACAGCACACCGAACGAGTAAGTACGATGCGCACAACAGCAAAGAATCCGGCCGAGCCGTACTCACCCAAACCAGGTCCTGTTCTCCGACCGAGGCGAATCCGGAAACGCCGAATCGAGTCGCACGGAAGGAAAAATGCAGCCCCGTCCGGCCGGACAAGTACGATGCGCTTTCCGTACGCGCCGAACCCGTCGCTACGCACGGCACGTCAAAGCATCCGGGAGAGGCGCACATAAGCTCCGATTCGCGCCACAACACGATCCACGGCTCCGAGACGAACACGGCAGCGACGAGGACGACGCGAAGCGACGAGGATGAGGCGAAGCGACGAGGACGAGGCGAAGCGACGAGGACGACGCGAGCAACGAGAAGGACGAACGACACGAACCAACCATGAATCCCTTCGTCCCGATCATACCAATATTCTACATATACTACCGGAACAGGCACGGACGCGTACGGCGCAGAAGGTAAGCCAGACACCAACCACAAAACACATACAACACGTACACGACACATCACACACACACACAGGGATGCAGAATATACTTACACCAGCAACAGCAGCACCATAGGGGCGGGATGCCCATCACCAATGCCACATATGCACACAGGGGCCTGAATGCGCACCACCACCCCTACCCAGGGGGGCAGGATGCCTACCACCACTACCACCCTTACCCAGGGGGCTGGATGCCTACCACTACTACCACCCTTACCCAGGGGGGCTGGATGCCTACCACTACTACCACCCTCACCCAGGGTGGGCTGGATGCCTACCACTACTACCACCCTCACCCAGGGGGGCAGGATGCCTACCACTACTACCACCCTCAGCCAGGGGGGGCAGGATGACTACCACTACTACCACCCTCACCCAGGGGGGGCAGGATGCCTACCACTACTACCACCCTGACCCAGGGGGGCAGGATGCCTACCACTACTACCACCCTCACCCAGGGTGGGCTGGATGCCTACCACTAGTACCACCCTCACCCAGGGGGGCAGGATGCCTACCACTACTACCACCCTCACCCAGGGGGGCAGGATGCCTACCACTACTACCACCCTCACCCAGGGTGGGCTGGATGCCTACCACTAGTACCACCCTCACCCAGGGGGGCAGGATGCCTACCACTACTACCACCCACACCCAGGGGGCAGGATGCCTACCACTACTACCACCCTTAGCCCGGGGGGGCTGGATGCCTACCACTAGTACCACCCTCACCCAGGGGGGGCAGGATGCCTACCACTACTCCCACCCTCACCCAGGGGGGCAGGATGCCTACCACTACCACCACCCTTAGCCAGGGGGGCTGGATGCCTACCACTACTACCACCCTTAGCCAGGGGGGCAGGATGCCTACCACTACTACCACCCTCACCCAGGGGGGCAGGATGCCTACCACTACTACCACCCTCACCCAGGGGGGCAGAATGCCTACCACTACCACCACCCTTAGCCAGGGGGGCTGGATGCCTACCACTAGTACCACCCTCACCCAGGGGGGCAGGATGCCTACCACTACTACCACCCTCACCCAGGGGGCAGGATGC
Organism: Calotriton arnoldi; assembly: GCA_963921515.1. Taxonomy (NCBI): domain Eukaryota; kingdom Metazoa; phylum Chordata; class Amphibia; order Caudata; family Salamandridae; genus Calotriton; species Calotriton arnoldi. Next base: position 16,437 of record CAWUFW010012111.1, read on the forward strand.
CTACCACTACTACCACCCTCACCCAGGGGGGCAGAATGCCTACCACTACCACCACCCTTAGCCAGGGGGGCTGGATGCCTACCACTACTACCACCCTCACCCAGGGTGGGCTGGATGCCTACCACTAGTACCACCCTCACCCGGGGGGCAGGATGCCTACCACTACTACCACCCTCACCCAGGGGGGCAGGATGCCTACCACTACTACCACCCTCACCCAGGGGGGCAGGATGCCTACCACTACTACCACCCTCACCCAGGGGGGCAGGATGCCTACCACTACTACCACCCTCACCCAGGGTGGGCTGGATGCCTACCACTAGTACCACCCTCACCCAGGGGGCAGGATGCCTACCACTACTACCACCCTCACCCAGGGGGGCAGGATGCCTACCACTACTACCACCCTCACCCAGGGGGGCAGAATGCCTACCACTACCACCACCCTTAGCCAGGGGGGCTGGATGCCTACCACTACTACCACCCTCACCCAGGGTGGGCTGGATGCCTACCACTAGTACCACCCTCACCCAGGGGGCAGGATGCCTACCACTACTACCACCCTCACCCAGGGTGGGCTGGATGCCTACCACTAGTACCACCCTCACCCAGGGGGGGCAGGATGCCTACCACTACTACCACCCTCACCCAGGGGGGGCAGGATGCCTACCACTACTACCACCCTCAACCAAGGTGGGCTGGATGCCTACCACTAGTACCACCATTACCCAGGGGGGGCAGGATGCCTACCACTACTACCACCCTCACCCAGGGGGGGCAGGATGCCTACCACTACTACCACCCTCACCCAGGGTGGGCTGGATGCCTACCACTACCACCACCCTTAGCCAGGGGGGGCTGGATGCCTACCACTACTACCACCCTTAGCCAGGGGGGGCAGGATGCCTACCACTACTACCACCCTCACCCAGGGGGCAGGATGCCTACCACTACTCCCACCCTCACCCAGGGGGGCAGGATGCCTACCACTACCACCACCCTTAGCCAGGGGGGCTGGATGCCTACCACTACTACCACCCTTAGCCAGGGGGGCAGGATGCCTACCACTACTACCACCCTCACCCAGGGGGCAGAATGCCTACCACTACCACCACCCTTAGCCAGGGGGCTGGATGCCTACCACTACTACCACCCTCACCCAGGGTGGGCTGGATGCCTACCACTAGTACCACCCTCACCCAGGGGGGCAGGATGCCTACCACTACTACCACCCTCACCCAGGGGGGCAGGATGCCTACCACCACTACCACCCCCACCCATAGGATGGACAATGCATGACACAACCAGCACACCACAACCTAGGGAATGCAAGAAGAAGACATCCCCCAACACCATGACAAGCGTGTGTAGACTGTGTCAAATGCCTACAACACCGAACATGACTTCGAACATACAATGTGACCCCCTAGGACATGTGCCACACAAATATGTGTGTGGCACACACAACGCAAGCAGGCCATGACCATTGTGGCAATGGGGTCCAAACCCCCATCATCACAGTGACCAAAAGGCAAGTGTGGGGTCAATAGCTGCAGCATATTTTGAACATTGTGGCAATGGGGTCCAAACCCCCATCATCACAGTGACCAAAAGGCAAGTGTGGGGTCCATAGCTGCAGCACATTTTGAACATTGTGGCAATGGGGTCCAAACCCCCATCATCACAGTGACCAAAAGGCAAGTGTGGGGTCCATAGCTGCAGCACATTTTGAACATTGTGGCAATGGGGTCCAAACACCCATCATCACAGTGACCAAAAGGTAAGTGTGGGGTCCATAGCTGCAGCACATTTTGAACATTGTGGCAATGGGGTCCAAACCCCCATCATCACAGTGACCAAAAGGTAAGTGTGGGGTCCATAGCTGCAGCACATTTTGAACATTGTGGCAATGGGGTCCAAACCCCCATCATCACAGTGACCAAAAGGCAAGTGTGGGGTCCATAGCTGCAGCACATTTTGAACATTGTGGCAATGGGGTCCAAACCCCCATCATCACAGTGACCAAAAGGTAAGTGTGGGGTCCATAGCTGCAGCACATTTTGAACATTGTGGCAATGGGGTCCAAACCCCCATCATCACAGTGACCAAAAGGTAAGTGTGGGGTCCATAGCTGCAGCACATTTTGAACATTGTGGCAATGGGGTCCAAACACCCATCATCACAGTGACCAAAAGGTAAGTGTCGGGTCCATAGCTGCAGCACATTTTGAACATTGTGGCAATGGGGTCCAAACCCCCATCATCACAGTGACCAAAAGGTAAGTGTTGACAAAGTAAGAGGTGCAACTGCCAAACTGCATGGATGATTCCTGGTCACAGAACAACAAACACATCAGTGGCAAAGTAGTGTATGTGTCCCATTGCAACATAAATTGGGGGAGCCAAATCCTGCAGTGCAAATAAGACATAACTTTGGCCATGTGCAGACAAACAACACCCATGGGGGCTGACACCGTCAACAATCATCAATGACACAATGACAGAAGTGACCATCCGAATGCAGACCCACATATTTGCACCAATGGCCACACACATGCAGATACCCTGTGGAGACTGCAGATGTGAGGTGAACAGATACCATACCATGGCAGCAATGGGACACACAATCAACAATTAGCACCAAATGAGGGCTCCCGTCCCATCAGCCTGGTCATGGAAGTGCCAACGGAATCATCAGCACAGATCCAACACACTTGTATAGCAATGTTGCACTGACAACACAGATGAGTCCTTCCCCATTGATGCCCAAACCTGCATGTTCACTGGAGATGGCCACACGGTCAGGGAAGTAGACAGAATAGAACAATGGCAGGCACAACAGATGTGCAGGGGTGGAAGCCACAGATCTGAAATTGCCAATCTAAGTAGGAAATCCCATTGCCAAATACTGAACACATGACACCCTCAGATGCTGCTATGGATGACATGGATACACCACAGGATAGGACACATTCCCCCTGGACCACATGGGTTCCTGCACAGTAACACTTCATTATCATGAGACCAAATATCACCATCACTGCAGCAAGGGCATGGTTAGCATCATCAACATCATGTACATCAGAAGCAAAAGCACTAGAGAACAGAAAGTTGCTTTATTCAGCATATGTGGCATTAAAAGTAGAAGTCCGGTAGAACATAAACAAAGGCCAATGGCCAGTCCATCAACAAAGTCACAAGTGGGTGACAGTGGCAGATGCCACCCTACACATGCCTGCACAAAACCAGGGACAATCCACTAGGAGGGGCAACCGGGGGGGTAGGCCAGGCACCGCAGGGACAGGATCAGGGCTCACCAGGAGGAAGCAGGGAAGGGGTGGTGGGTGCTGAAGAGCCACTGACAACTGCAGTGGAGGTGTCTGACATGGTGTGTGCCGGCACAACTGGGGGGCATGGCTCAGATGTTGTGTGTGCCGGCACGACTGCAGTGGACCCTGCAGATGGAGTGGACAGGTCCGCCACTGCAGTGCCCAAGTCAGACAGGGTGGTAGTGGACTCCACTGCAGTGCCTACCACCAGGGGAGGAGAATGGGGAACAGGCAAGGTGGGCTGGACAGAGGGGAGGACACCCTCACCACATCAGTGGCACAGACAAGCGCAGCGGGGGATGTGGTGCCGGGAGAGCAAGTGGCAGGGGAGAAGGCCGGAGCCTCTTGGGGATGGTATATCTGTGGGTGGGGGAACCTGGGGCAGGGTGTGGTGGGGGCACCTGTGGAGTGGGGGCCTGAGGGATGGAGGAAGGAGACCTGGTGCTTGAGCTGCAGGGCGGCGGCGGGGTCTTGCTCTTAGCACTCCGGGGGACTTGCGGGTGGGGGCCTCAGTCTGTCTGCGCCTGGGGGAGGGTGTCCGGGGGCGAGGGCACTCTGCTCCGTGTGGGGGCTTCCTCTTCCCCCTGGATGCTGGGGCAGCTGGATCGGAGGGGAAGAGGCCGAGGTCACTGAGGAAGAGGTGCTGGGTCTTTGGGGTTGCAGGTGAGGCAAGGGAGGGTGCTTTGGAGGGAGAGGCAACTGAGGACTGTGCAGTGCCCGTGGATGCGTGTGTGTGTACCAGGGCCCCATCCCCTGTGAGTCTGGTTTCAGTCCCCTGACTGTGCGTGCGTGTGCGTTTAGTTTGTGGCGTGTGTGTCTGTGTGCTGGATGTGTGTGTGCTGGTGTGTGCCTGTGCCGGTGTGTGTGTGCTTGGGACAGGTAAGGTGCTGGGGAGTGTGGATGGAGCAGAGGCAGGAGGGGTGAGGGACTGTCTGAGGAGGGACACTGCTGCCGTCAGGGAGGAGTCCATGGACCTGTTGCCCCTCTGTAGGTCAGACATGCCCGATGAGATGCCCTCCATGAACGACACCAGCTGAGTCAACAGTGCGGTGTGCGCATGGAGGACACTCAGCATGGCTGTCTGCCCTACATGGAGCTGGCGAAGGAGGTACACAGACTCCTCACTCAGGGCAGCAGGGGACACAGGGGCAGGGGGTGCGGTGCCTGGGCCAAAGGAGACACGCTCCCGAACATGGGAGCCTCCACGGACCTGGGGAATGGGAGCCAATGGGAGGGCGGTGGTGGTGCTGGTGGTGGCGGGGACAGCAACACTAGCTGGGGTGTGGTGGCTGCTGACACCCGCCTCCACAAGGGAGTCATCCTCCGAGTTGCTCTGGTCCTCAGCTGAGGTGGATGGTGCTGAGGACTCCTCGGTGTGGCTCCCCTCGCCCTCCGTGCCACTGGGTCCCTCCGACCACTCCTCAGCTGCTGACCCAGTCTGGCTCTCTGGCTCCTCCTGGTCCGTGGAGCTGTCCCCTTCCGTGGCCGTGGATGTATCTGCAAACAATGGGGAAACAGACAGACATCAGTCACCTGCACCAAACGCACACACCACTGTGAGCACAGCACATTACAGAGCAAGCCCTGGCATCATTAGTTGTACATTGCTAAAAGTGCCCTAACTGAACAGGAGAAGCCAATTGTCAGTCTGATGCCAAGCATGGCACTCACATCCCACATGGCCTTGCACCCATCTGTCTGGTGTCTGTTGGATTGCAACACCCCAGTGTGGACACATGCACCAAGTACACAGTAGTTGGACAGTGCAGAGGACACGGTGTGGACACATCACAGCTCTTGCCACTGAGTCAGTACAGGTTTCCGGATGAAAGGGATGCCCAGAGTCAAATAGGAAATGCATGTGATGCATACCAGCGACAGACACCATGATGCACCCATGTCCTGATAGCCAGCGCCACTATGGTGTGCATGTAGCACATGTCACTCCCCTGCAGGACCACCAATAAGTTGACACATGCCATGGCAGAGGCATGACTGCTAAGTCATACATCACTGTCTCAGTGATGTATGACTTGGCAGCCAGACAACAACACTATGCACTGTGTCACAATAGTAGGTCATGGGGAATGCAAGTCCTGGAGCTGCACAAGTGCACATGTACATCCCCCACACAACACATCATCTTAACCCTCATCTGTCCAGGTCACACCTATTGGACATATGGGAGACCTGTGACACTACCCTCGGAACCTGAGCCCCTCACAATTTGCTGTGAATGGGGAACAGCTGCCTGAACTTCACATTCGCATACCCCAGTCTGCACGGGCAGCTGATCAAACACCTATGTGACACACAAGTATCGTCTCCTATGGTCACATCTCCAGGGGCATGCTGAGCCCCTACCAAGAAACACCCCAGCAGTCCTGGCAACTAATCCACAGCACACTGACACAGAGGCAGACACCTGAGGGGTCAAATCACTGTGCACAATGTGTCAGCTGATACACGGGAGTGGGAGTACAGAGTGCATTGCATGGCCTGGAGTAGGCATGACTGTCCTGCTCCACATGAATGAGGGATGTGCCCTGGACAGTGGATAGCTGGCTATGTATGTGTGACACACGTAATCTGCACACTCCTGGGGCCCAAACATTGTTCCCACCCGCTGCATGGGCGTGTGCCACATACCCCAGGCACATGTGGTGGCTCAGCTCAGCAAGTGGACCGCATATCAAAGCAACACGCAGATCACATGTCCAAACCCAGGCGTTGTGTGAACAATGGACCCACCCATGATACCCACAACAGAGTTAGGGAAACAGATGCTGTCCCCCACCTTTAGTGAAGCAAACTGCAAGGACACAGTCCCAAGTGACACAATTCCCTGAATGTAAGGGCCACACCTGGGTATCAGATGAGCAGTGGGCAGTGCACAATAGAGGGACATGGCTCCTGGACAACATGACTGCTGCACTGTGGCAGTTGAACCAGGCCAGAGGAGGGCACAAAGCATGTAATACAGAGTTCACAGTGCAGTCTTTGACTCACCCCCTCCTTGCTGCTGTCTGGCCTTCAGCTGCCCATCCAGGTCTGGAAAGACCACCGCCAGGATCTGGAGCATGTGGGGGGTCAGGGTCCGTGTTCCGCCCCTCCTGCGAGGAGGCGACAGCTTCAGCTGGACCCGTGCAATCCTCCGGGTCCAGCCCCGAAGGTCCTGCCACCTCTTCTGGCAGTTGCGGATCCGGCGCTTGTAGACCCCCATGGACCGGACAGCCCGGACGATGTCCTTCCAGATTTCCTGCTTCCGATGGGCATTAATCTGTCAGGATGACAAAGTGAAAAGGCCATTACCACACATGCAACATATCCGTGCATGACACAGTTGTATATACATGTCTCAATCACAGGGGCACATGATGTACACAGGCAGTGCAAAGCTGACCATGGACAGTTTGCCAGACGTCACTACATGGTATCATTGCATGGGAAGTAAAACCATGTTCAAATGCACTGTCACTGCACCATACCTGTCCAGTGCAAGTCACTACACACTATGGGGGGTGACAACTACTCAGTGAGCCTGCTAGCCAGTGGCGTGCAGACTCTCAGCCTTGCTAGTCACACAAAATGCACATTCAGAAAGGCAGTGCACAGAACACTCACCTGCTCCCCTGGTGTCCCATACAGCTTGCTGTACTGTGGAAGTAGGCTGTCCAGCAGGGCCTGGTTCTCTTCAAGGCTGAAGGCTGGGGCTCTCTCCACAGTACGTGCCATTGCAGGGTCCAGAGGGGCAGAGACAGCAGCAGTGCAGTGGCAGATGTCGTCCTGGAGCATGTAGTGCAGGCAAGTGAGCTCTCAGGGGAACAGCCAGCAATATATATGTGCTGGAGAGGCAGATACTGTCCCTTGTGTCCAAAGTGATAGGTCCAAGTCGTTTGCATCTTCTGAATCTGGCCAATCCATGGAATAGCAGCACCAAAACACGCCCACAGCATCCTTCAAATCCTCAACTTCATGACATACATGATTTTGCAACATTGTTGTGGGTGACCAACTGAATTTACAGCAACCGACTCGTTCGAAATTCGAAAACGCGTCCGTTGCCAGGCAAGCCCATTGTCAATGGGTGCGCACCGATCGGTCCATTGCGGTACAACGCGCACAGGGGTACAACGCGTACCCGCACACATTGAATGCAATGGGCCGGCCGGAGGCACCGATCGGTCCATTGCGGTACAACGCGCACAGGGGTACAACGCGTACCCGCACACATTGAATGCAATGGGCCGGCCGGAGGCACCGATCGGTCCATTGCGGTACAACACGCACAGGGGTACAACGCGTACCCGCACACATTGAATGCAATGGGCCGGCCGGAGGCACCGATCGTTCCATTGCGGTACAACGCATCACTGTACATGTGACTGGCATATGTCAGCATGCCTGTCTCAGATGGACATATGCCAGCCACAGATAGCTCCCAGGGAGTGAGGGGCACACCTACATCACGACAGCCTGTCCAAACTTTATCATAAGGCATGTAAGGCTGCATTTCCTATTGTGTGTATGTTGGTGTACATGTTGTCCTGTGGGTGTCACCTGTGGGCAGCCACCCCCAGGCTGTGCACATGTTCATGGGGACAGGATCCTGGGTGTTACGTGTACATGACCACTGTGATGTGCAACTGTTCATATCTGTGCATGTGCCATGGTCACATTTCACAGTGGTGTATGTGTATGTCATGTCACATACCCCGTGAGTCCCATGTGGGACGGTATGTTTGAGCCAGGGTGTCCCAGTGGCACAATAGTGATGGTCCTCCACAGTCTTTGTGCATGTAGTGTTTACAATGTCTCTGATTTCATGTACACAATGGGAGACAGTCTCCACATCCACGTTGTGTGTGCATGGACTCTGATGTTGTGCGTGTGTGTCACAGACGTCCATGTCTGTCCTGCCGTGGCAAGTGGGGCCACTACCTGTGGGGGTCATGGTTGTTTTGCTGTGGTGTATACATGATACTCCATGTAATGCCAGTGTCCATGTGGCATTACAGGGTCCCTGGGAATGTACCTGTCGTTGAGCTGTGGTGCCTGGGGCACATCTGTCCTCACATGTCACTGTGGGGGTTATTGTGACACGGCAGCAGGAGATGGGAACTGTGACACGGCCTCATGATATCCAATGGGCCAACCTGGGACTAATTGATGCCACCTGTTGGACCGTGTTGACAGATGTTGGCCATGTATGTACCATACATGTCCTTCCGGTACTGCACACTTCATGTAGTTGTGCCTCATAATGATGTATGTTGGGATCTTGAGTGTGTTCAATGCCGCATATGTGGGGTGACTGACAATCTTGCTTACTTCTCCTCTGCACTGCAGGGCTCCTGCTGTCCATCGGCCATTCCCAGACCTGGCAACGATGGTGGAACGGGACAGCATCCGACGGTACCGCTTCACCAGGCAGCTGATTGAGGATTTGGCAGTGCAGTTGTCCCCACATTTGCAGCCTGGCCGGCCGTATCCTACAGCGCTGACCCCCAAGGTGAAGGTGATGGCAGCCCTACACTTCTTTGCCACTGGTACCTTCCAACATACTGTGGCGACTGCTGGTGGGATGTCACAGACCATGTTCAGCCGTGTGCTCCGCGATGTTTTGGCGGCAATGTTGCTCTTCCTGAACCGGTACATCTATTTCCCTAGACTGCGACGACTCACTGACGTGAAGAGTGACTTTTATGCCCTGGGGAGGATGCCGCATGTAATTGGCTCCATTGATGGGACACATGTGGCTTTGGTACCACCACAGGCCCAGGAGCAGGCCTACAGGAACCGCAAGCACTACCACTCGGTCAATGGACTGGTGGTGTGTCTTGCAGACATGACCATCACACACGTGTGTGCCCGTTTCCCTGGTTCAGCACACGATGCCTTTGTGATGAGGAGTAGTCGCATCCCCAGGATGATGGCACAGATGCAGAACCAGCGTGCCTGGCTTGTCGGTGTGTACTGACTTTGTGCCATTGTGTGTGATCTGATCTGTAGTATTCCGCCCACTTTTCCAAGTCAGCTAATGTGCACTTGTCTGTCCGTAGGTGACTCGGGATACCCCAACATGCCGTGGTTGCTGACACCCCTCAGGAACCCTGTGACACCAGCCCAGATGCGCTACAATGAGGCACATGGTCGGACCAGGAGAGTGATTGAGCGGACCTTTGGTCTCCTGAAGAGCCGCTTCCGCTGCCTGGACAAGACCGGAGGGTCCCTCCCATATGCCCCTGCGAAAGTGTGCAAGATTATCATCGTCTGCTGCATGCTCCACAACCTGGCAGTGCGGAAGGAGTTGCCTCTCATCCAGGATGACAATGACCAACATCCGCCACCTGTGGAGGATCCTGGCCTGGACCACGATGCCAGTGACGATGATGATGATGATGGTGATGGTGATGGTGATGTCCGCACACAGCTCATCACCAACTTCTTTAGCTGAATGTGAGTATCCTGAGGTGTCATGTCAATGATGTGAGTTGGCATGATGTGTGGGTGGTGCTCTGGTGCTGTTGGAGTGTGTCCATGGGCTACTTGACTGGATGTGTGTTGCGATGTGTGGTGACAGGTGGGCTGTACTCCCCAACAGTGTTGACATGCTAACTTGGTTCTGGGTGGGTATCTTGTAACATGTATTGTGCATGAGTTTTGCTGTTCTGTCCTGTACTCCATTGCTTTTGACTGTGTGTCATTTCTGTCCTTCACAGGGTACTTTCAGATTCGTTTGGTCAACTGTGTCCACCGCCGACGTGATTGCACATCCAGGCTGGTAGCTGTTGTGTCCCTACAGGTGATGTGCGCCACACCCATGGACTTCCTTCCGTCTACAGTTGTTGACTGTGTGCCCGCTGCCAGGTGGGGTTACCTTGCATCTGTAGTGGTTACGGCATGTTGCAACTGTGTAATAAACCTGTGCTTCACTTTGTGATGTGCGTTGTCTGTGGTCACACATTTGACTGCCATTTGCTTACTGCACCTGTGGGCTACTTGACTACAACTGGGAATGGGTGTGGTGTCTGTGCATTGCACCGTCTTCCCTGGCAACATCAGTGTAGGCAATGAGTCAGATGGCCTAGGTGTGTATGTGTTGTGTAGCCCTGGTGGTGTGTCTCCCTCATGTGTGTCACGTTGCCTGTACTCACATGCCTGTGTTGTCCTTGCTGTTGCAGTTCGCATACACAGTGTAATTTTGCAGTTCATCATCCCCATAACAGCACCCACGTTGGAATCACGACAGAGGCAAGTATGGTGTATTAGTGTGTTTATTGTGATACATTTGTGTTAATAGTGCATAGGATGGGTTGTGCTGTACATAAATCTTGCAATCCCAAGTTCCTAGGTGAATTGAAAGTTCTGGTAGACAGGATCCCCAGTATCGGGGCCACAGTTGTCTGACACATTGGTCCAACTTGTACTCCCCATGCAATGTGTGGGAGTAGTGTTGCCGTCAACAGGGTGAACAGTCTGTGCACAAAGGCGAACATCCAGAACAGGTTCAGGCTTCCTGGGAGTTGCGCTTGGCCATCGGCCTCTCACTTTTCCCTCCTCGGACGACCCCTCTTCTTGGGGGGGGCCCCTCAAGTACAGGCTGCTGCGGTGCAGGGGACTCTCCGCCAGAGTCCTCCTCCCTCCCTATGGCAGTTGCAGTTTGTTCGGCACCAGATGTTGTTGGCACACAGGGAGGTGTGGACTGGTTGCTGTTCATCTGGCGGAGGCATTGTAAAATGTCCCTGTGCACCGCCGTCATCTCATGCAGTGCATCCCACTTGGACTCCACGCGGGACATGTGTGAGTCCACACGGGACATGTGTGACTCCACGTGGGACATGTGGGAGTCCAAGCGGACATGATGGGCAGCCTGCTGCTGTTTAATGTCTCTGAGGAGCCCCACTACCTGGCTGAGGTCTCCGGTGCTGGACTGGTACGCATCAGCTATGCGTACCAGTTGTGGGTCATCATGCACACCAGCAACGTCTGCAAGCAGCGACCTCTGTCTCCCACCCCTCCCACCACCCCTGCTGACATGTGCAGTGTGTGCAGTGGCACGCACAGATAACCCTGGTCCACCTTGAGGGTCGGTGGTGGTGGTGGTGGTGTCCATGGCCCCAGGTTGGTCCAGGGTCACTGTGCTGGTGTTGCTCCTTGTTCTGTCCATGTCGGCAGGGATGGTATTCGTGGTGACAGCCGTTGGAGGGGTGGGTGCAGGGGGTGCAGCTGGTGGTCCTGCTGGTGCTGCAGCTGGTGGTCCTGCTGGTGCTGCGTGTTGACTTGCACCGGATGTGCCAGGTTGTTCTTCATCGTCCGAGGAGGACAGAGGCTGTACGACGCCAGTGAGCTCGGCATCCTCTTGAGCCTGGGACTGGGACTCCTCAGCGTCTGCTGCTGTGTCCCCATCATCACCTGTTTTTGGGAGACACAAACAATGTATGTTATGTTTCTGCAGGCATCAATGGTTGACACACATGACAGTTGTGACTGTGCCTCTGGGTGCGGGCCTGTACATTGCATTGTCCTAAGTCGTCACAGTCAGGGGTTGATATTGGTGTGGCACATTGTCCTGCATTATTTGGGCATTTCTATGTATTTTCTGGGGTGTGAACATGGTCTGCATTGGTTGTGTTTGGTTGACAGCCGGCCCTCCTTCCCACCCACCCAGCCAGTCAGTTATCCCACCATGGAACGTGCTTGCGTTGCAGGGAGTGTAAGTTGTCTCTCAGGATGTCAGTCAGTGGTGTCCTGCTGTTTGTTGGTGCACAGTTGCCAGCAGGGCCTTGTGCTCCCCACAGCAGTAGCCAGTGTCAGCCATCTTGTGAGTCCTTCTCCACTTCCTGTGATGTGAGCATGGTTCAGGGTGGTGTTGATGGGACAGTTGTGGGGGTGAGCTATGTCTGTGACTACGACTCCCATCATGCCATTGCCTCCACCCCACTTCCCAGCATTCCCATACTTACTTGCATTTGAGTGGAGTTCAGTGTGTGTGGGTGTGAGAGCAATGGCAAGATGGCTGACAGTGGTGTCCTGCTGTTGGTTGGTGTGCAGTACCCAGCATGCCCTTGTGCTCCCCACGACACAGCAACAGTGTCAGACATCTTTGATGGGCCTTTCCACTCTCTGTGGGATGTGCATGCGTGAGTGTGAGCTTGCTGGGCCATGTGGTGGGGGATGTAGAGCTGTGACTACGACTCCCATCATGCTATTGCCTCCTCCCCCTTCCCAGCATGCCCATGCTTCCTTCCTTTTGACTCTGCTTCCCTGTGGGGTGGGCTGGCTGTGCTGACAGGATGGCTGGGAGTGTTGTCCTGGCAGTTGTTTGGCTAGAGGTCCCAAGAGTGTCCCTGTGCTTCACACAACATAAGCCAGGGTGGTGGTTCTTTGTGGGATCTTGTGTTAGGATGGGGGGCATTGCATTCTACCAGGTGGGTTCTGTGGAGTTTGTGTTGGGGGGTGTGAGGGGAGGTGCTTGTGACTATGGTCAGTGCTGCAAGTCCCCCTTCCCACCCAGCTAGCCAGATATCCCACCATGGAACGTGCTTGCATTGCAGGGAGTGTAAGTTGTCTCTCAGGATGTCAGTCAGTGGTGTCCTGCTGTTTGTTGGTGCACAGTTGCCAGCAGGGCCTTGTGCTCCCCACAGCAGTAGCCAGTGTCAGCCATCTTGTGAGTCCTTCTCCACTCCCTGTGATGTGCGCATGGTTCATGGTGGTGTTGATGGGACAGTTGTGGGGGGCAATATGTGTGACTGCGACTCCCATGATGCTATTGGCTACACTGACTTGGCCAGCATACACAGAATTCCTTCCTTTGAGTGGTCTTCACTGTGTGTTGGTGTTGTTGTGGTGGCTACATGTGTGGATGTGTTTGTTAGTTCTATTTGTGCCACTGCCTAGCTGTAGTTGTAGTTGTGTTTGTACATGTGTTGGCACAGTTGGGTGTGACTTTTTTGATGGCATGTGTTGTGTTTATCTGACTGACATACACATTTTGGGATGATTCTGTTCTGGTTGCTGTGTAATTGCTATGAGTGCATGGTTTGACTCTCCCCTTGACAGTGATGTGTGTGTTTTGTGGCAGTATATTGTGTACATTTGTTGTGTACTCACCAGGCTCTGGGATGTCCTCTAGTCCATATAAGCTCACTGGCGGAAGGATGGCCCGCACCTTCTCCTCCCAGGGCCTGAGGTATATTGGCTTGGCAGGAGGGCCACTGCCGGTGTGTTGGCTGTTGATGTAGTCTTTCGTCAGCATTTTCCGTACCCTCCTGCGCACGTCATACCACCTGTTCTGGATGTCGGTCTTTGTGCGCCGACATGGTGATTGGGCGTTCACCCTGTTGATGATCCTCTCCCACATCTTGGTTTTCTGGGAGATGGGGGTCTGTTGGACCAGTGTGCCAAACAGCTGTGGCTCCACCCTGAGGATCTCGTCTACCATGACTTCCAATTCACTATCTAGGAACTTGGGATTCTTCTTGGGGGGCATGGTGATGGGTGGTGATGGTGGGTGATGTGTGTGTTGGTGTGCAGGTGAGGGTGTGTGAGTGTGTGTTTTGCTGGGTGTATGTGAGGTAGGTATTTGTTGGTGTGCTGATGGTGTGTGGCTTGTGTGAGGGATGAGCTGTGGGTGTGTGGTTGCTTTCTCTTGGGTGCTGGCAGTGGAATGGCATTTGCAAAGGCTCATGGTAGTGATTTGTGTCCTTTATATAGGTGGAGTTGTGGGTGTGTCTTTGTTCTCTGTCCCCACCCCCCCAGTATTTATTGGCTTGGTAATTGCTTGTTTGGCCTTTTTTTGGGTGATTTTTCCTTTGTGCTGTTTGTGTATGTTGGAAACGTTCTTGTGACCGAGTCGGACCCTGCATTGGTCTCGTACGGTGTTCTCCGTTTCGTTCACGCTGTGTTTGTGCAGTTTTCTATGCTGCGTACGCGTCGGTCGCGGTGTATTGTGTTGCTTCTGCTCGGTTTTGTATGCATGTCGGTCGTACGGCTTGTCCTCCGTCCGACTCGGTCGTGGTTTTCGCGCCTTGCATCGTACTTTGCGGTTTGGAGTTCGCGTGTACGTTTCGGTCGGATTTGTTCCGGGTGCGTGTCGGTCGGTTGGATTCGCGTGTTTTTCCGGCCGGATTGCTGTTTTCCGTGCGGCTCGGTCGGTCGACTTGGTTTCGGTACGTGTCGGTCGGATTTTTCGCGCCTTGCATCGTACTTGGCGTGTCGTGCGCCACGGGTACGTGTCGGTCGGTATTTTTTCCGGATCCGAGTCGGTCGGTGCTTTTTCCGGCCCGAATCGGAATCGACCCCTCTGTGCTAGTGTAAGGTGTTGTCCTCATGGCCCACAACATATCATCGACTACTGATCTCCAATTTAGACCATTTATCAATCCTAATTGCAATTGATCCTTAATGACACGATTCACCCTTTCCACCAAACCACTGGCGCGAGTATAGTATAATGAAATCCTAGTATACCTTATGCCTGTAAGTTCTAGAAATCATGCCATTTCTTTTGACACCAATTGGTTGCTGTTAACTGTCACTAGTTCTTTGGGAAAGCCTTCTCTTACAAAAACGTCCTTGAAAAAATTTTATGATGACACTGGAATTTACAGGCTCCACAAATTTCACCTCTTGCCACTTGGACAAATAATCGATGAGAACAAGGGTAAACTTTAGTGTGCCACCTAAAACTCCGAAAGGTCCAGATACGTCAAGCACAACCTTGTGCCAAGGTGAATTATTGCCTACAATTGGAGTAGCTGAGGAAGGACATGTCACTTGTAACTTATCACTGAGGATACAAACACAACAATGGCAAACGTATCGTTCTACAGTCAAATCTACTCCTGGCCACAAAAATGTTTCTCTTACTCTGTGCTTCATGGCACGTACAACAATATTGCCCTCATTAGCGAAATTTAAAACCTTTTTGCGAATGCCTACTGGAACCGCCAATTGCCCACACCTATGGAAACAACCTTCTACAACTGCAACTCATCAGACACTCTCTTGCAAGGAATTCATGATTCTAGGGTAATTTTATTATCAGGCCAACCATAGGTAATAAACTTTACTACCTCCTGAATATCCTTGTCCTCAGATACTGCCCTCAACCACTCTTGTTCCGACAAAGACTCATACATGGCACCACCAATTGAACTCACTACACACACCAATTTTAAATCGGATCACTGACACAATATTGAAACCATAAATATTGTGATACCAAAATTTGGTGTCAAAAATATCGATCACAGAAATATCATTTTTCTATACATATAATGGTAACTACAAAAATATCGGAAAAAATATCGTTTCACACTAATACTTAAAAATATATACAAAAATATACTTTTTATCTACATATATGCAGTTTACATAAGTAAAACTTAAATATTTTAACATATAACATTAATATAATGGAAATTAAATATGTTTAAATAATATTCATAAATGTATATAAATATTTACTAAATTAAACACACAAACATTTAAAAAGCGCGTATGTTTACATACACGTATAATAATATTAAACTATTAAAAAAATATGAATTTTATCTTACATTACATTTTCATAATGGTTTTTACATTAACCAATATAACAAATATATATATATATATATATATATATATATATATATATATGTATATATAATAACCTACACATAAAAAATTAAAAAGTACATCAAATAAACTGCAAATAAATGTAAAATACTTCCAATTTAATTGTGCATAAAAAGTAATATTACATAAAACTACATTTTACTAAAAATATCTTAAAAATTACATATATTTATTTATGTAACAAATATAAAATGAAATACACAAACACATAATAATGATATACATGTAAGCAATATTAATTTAAAAAAATACTCTATACATAATAAATAAACTATTCCCACTCCAGTGTATACAGCAGTAGAGAAAGCATTACATTCAGGAGGGGTCAAATTTATCATTCCCACTCTAGTCTGTGCAACAGTAAGGAAAGAGTTCAACTCAGGAGGAGTAAAATATTCCTTTCCCAACCCAGTCGGTGCAACTGTAGGGAAAGCATTGGGTTGCAGAGGGGTACAATTTACTATTACTACTCCAGTCTGTGCAACAGTAGGGAAAGCGTTGGATTGCAGAGGGCTGAAATTTACTATTCCCACTCCACTGTGTGCAACAGTTGGTAAAGCGTTGGACTCAGGAGGGGTAACATTTTCTATTCCCATTCCAGTTGATGCAACAATAGGGAAAGCGTTGAACTCAAGAGGGGTCAATTTACTACGGTACAACAGTAGGGAAAGAGTTGAATTTAGGAGGAGAAACAATTACTATTCCCACTCCAGTTATCAGTGCAACAGTAGGGAAAGCGTTGGACTCAAGAGGGGTCAATTTACTATTCCCACTACAGTCTGTGGACCAGTAGGGAAAGGGTTGGACTCAGGAGGGGTAAAAATTACTATTCCCACCCCAGTCCACTCCAGTCCATGCAACAATAGGGAAAGCGTTGGATTACGGAGGGGTAAAATTTACTATTCCCACTCCAGTCTGTGCAACAGTAGGGAAAGTGTTGGACTCAGGAGGGGTACAATTTACTATTCCCACTCCAGTCTGTGGAACACTATGGAAAGTGCTGGACTCAAGTGGGGTAAAAATTACTATTCCCACTCCTGTCGGTGCAACAGTAGAGAGAGAGTAGTTCACTTCAAACAAATAACATATTTTAGCAACTCTATTACATAATAAAAAATATAAATATTTAAATTTATGAATTATGTCTAAATGATAACAAAAATTAAATAAATTACATATTTATTACAATGTTTAATAATTATTATAAATGAAAACAAATAATACTAATGTAATTAAAATACCACACTATGGGGGTCATTATGATGGCGGGCGGATTGCCCCCGTCGGGCCGGCGGCAGTCACCGCCGGCCCGGCGGGGGCAATCCGCCAGCCATCCACACAGCAAAGACCCCCCGCCATATTATGATGGCTGGGGGGTCCGCAACGGACGGAAAGACCGTCCGCCGCTTTTCCGCCGGTCGACTCGTCGACCGGCGGAAAACAAGGTTAATATGGTGGCGGTGACTGCAAGACACCGCCATCCATATTACAATGCCTGCGGAGATCAGCCTTTCCATGGTGGCGTTGCTGCCATGGAAAGGCATACGGTCTTTCTCTGTTGGGGGCCCGTAGCGGGCCCCCAGGATGTTGGGGGGGTGGGGGGTGCACATGGGGGGTACCTGTGGTACCCCCCTGCATTTGTATGCACAAGGTGCCTGTCACGTTGTGCATGCAAATGCACAACGTGCATTCACAGCATTGTGGCGGGCGGTGCGGTGAGCACCGCCCGCCACAATGCTGGGAATAGGGTGTCCCACCGCCACGGTGGCGGTGGCATCCTAATGTCAGGTGCGGGACCGCCGCACCCCTTGCGGACGGTCCCGCATTCCGTTACGGTGGCGGGCGGACTTTGTCCACCCGTCATCGTAATGACCTCCTTTATTCTCACAATCATAAACACCAACAAATAAAATGTAATTGAAATTAAAAATCATAACACAATTAACATATAACAAAATAAATAACACAATTTTCAATAAATGAATAAATATTTTTACATGTATTATTACTTAAATAACTTCCCACCCCATACCTCTACAAACTAAACAACACGCCCATAAAATATATCTTAACAAATATAATAGTTAGCGCCGGGACACTCTCCGGAGTAGCCATGCGCTTTACAAATACCCTATACAATACAATACAATACAATATGATAATTTCACAATTTACATAATTTTCAATTAAATAAATAATAACAAATTAATAATTAATTCTCAATAAATTATTTCTTAATTAACTTCCCACCCTGTACTCCTAAAAACCCAACAAGCAACACTTGAAATATATCTTAATAAATGCAAAATTACACAATTTACATAAGTAATTATCAATTAATCAATTAATAATAATTAACTAATAATACATTAACTATATTTAATTGACTTCCCACCCTTTGCCCCTACAAACCTAACCACCCACATCTGATATATAACTTAAAAATATCTTATTTTCACAATGTACATAATTAATTATTATCAATTAAATAATTAATATTACTTAACATTAATCATTAATTAGTATAAATATTTACCTTTCCACCCTTTACCCCTACATACCCCACAACCCACACCAAAAATATAAATAAAAAATGAATTAATTACACAATTTATATAATTAATAACCAATTAAATAATAAATAATAATAATACAATTATTATTAATTAATGATGAGTAAATTACTTCCCACACTGTACCCCTACAATCCCTACAACCCGCACCTAAAATTTTACTTTAAAAATAAATTAATAACAGTTTACATTCTTATTTATCAATTAAATAATTAATAATAATTCAAAATTAATTATCAATTAATTATAATTCATTTACTTCCCACCCTGTTCCCCTACAAACCCCACAACCCGCTACAACACAATTTACATAATTAATAACCAATTAAATAATAAATATTAATAATACAATTATTAAATAATTATAAGAAAATTACTTCCCACCTTGCACCCCTATAACCCCTACAACCTGCACATTGAAGTTAACTTAAAAAATAAATTATTTACACAATTTACATAATTGTTTATCAATTAAATAATTAATAAAAATTCAAAATTAATTATTAATTAATTATAATTCATTTACTTCCCACCCTGCTCCCCTACAATCCCCTCAACCCGCTACAACACTAAAAATTTAAATAAACAATTACATTTTATTTAAAAACAACTAAAAAAATTACAAACTATATTAAAAAACATCACCAATAATCATACAAACAATTTATAACATATACAATTAAAATATAAACTAAAATGCATAAAAAGAATTATAAAACAATATTATTTAGAACAATATTTTTGTAAACAATATTAACAACATAGATATTTTTGGCATCGATATTACTTACCTTAGAGAATCTATATTCTTGTCAACGATATTCCTGCGTCATAATATTTGTAAATCACAAAACTAAAAACTAGATATTTCTGCATCTCAATATTTTTTACTCTATATTTTGTCAGAAATCGTCCTTCATTTCAAGCATGCATCCACATTCTCTCACAGGTAATATGGACAAACAATCAGCCAAAGAATTCTTGCCGCCCGCCATGTACTTTAGATCGTAACAAATTCTTGCACTCTGGGGCCGATTCCGATCTTGGCCGGTAGGGCTCCGAATCGGATTCGGCTTAACCGGATCCGATTCGGAGCCCTCTTTCCCGACCGATTCGTACGTGCGTCCGGCCGAGCGAGTACGATGCGAGCGCACGCGAAATCGCCAACCGACTCGTTGGCGGGTCCGAAGCGCTCCGACCGACTCGCATGGACACGGCTCGCATCGCGCAATGGAGACGTTCCCCGGCCGGGCAAGTACGATGCGCGCCTCGAGCAGTCTGACCGACTCGCGCCGTCCGGCTCGAAAGAGCAGTCGGAGCCGGACTTTGGGGGTCCGTGTCGGACCCCCCTGTATGCGTAGCCGCACGAGTCGCACACAGGGGGGACCCATGGGTCCCCCCTACCTGTGCATGTACGCCGCGAGTCGCTTCGAGGTGTACCCGCTGTAGGGGGCACCCTTGTTCGCCTCGCACCCATTGAGTCAATGGGAGCCCACGTACGCGTTGTACGTCCGGCTCCCATTGACTTCAATGGGAGTCTGACCGACTCGAGTCCGATTGCATGCATGCGCATCGCACTCGTTCGGTCGGACTGCCAGGGTCCGATTCGGTCAGAAATCTCTCCGGGTCCAGCTCGGTCGGAGAGATTTCCGAGCCGAATCGGATTCGGCCCCTCTGTATTGCCACTTGCCAATGCAGGGGGAATCTCTTCCTCCACCCCTTGTACTGAACAGCTCCACAAGTGGTTTGTGGTCTGTCCTCAAAATAAACTCATTGCCCCACACAAAATTCTTGAAGTATTGGACACTCCACCACAAACATAACACTTCTTTTTTGATAGTGGAATACATAACCTCAGCATTCCTCAAAGTTAGTACAGCACCTAATCTAATATTGCTGACAATGGTAGAAGTAATGCATGTATCATTAGTATCAAAAGAGTTGAGAGGTCATGCATACACAATCTCAAAATTCACATCACACACGTCGTCCCAGACATACTTCAAATTCTTCTTTAACAGTTTCGTAAATATGCCGTCTTAGCAGAAAAATTACTCACGAATTTGGCAGAGCACTCAACTAAACCTAAAAATGAGTGAAGCTGATCTTTGTCGCACGGTCTTAGCGCATTCTGAATAGCTTCTAAAGTTTTTACTTTGGGCTCAATACACCTGCCAGATACATGGTGACCCAAATAATCTACAACATCATGGAAAATTTGCACTTATCCTTCCTTAAAGTCATATCACTTGCCTTGATGATTACCCTTTCTCAACCTGCAATCATGTTCAGTCTTGCTTTTGCCAAATACTAAAATGTCATCCTGAAAATAAGTAAGCCCCTCAGTGTTCTTAAACAAATTGTTCATTAATCTTTGGTACACCGCTGTCGCTGATGCTAACCCAAAAGGCATGTGAATATAGTGATATGCCGCCTCTGGTGTCACAAATGGTGTGAGATGTCTGGAATCAACACATAGCTTGACTTGATGATAATCTTCAGACATATCCAAAGAAGTGAAAATTACACCCCCTCCTAAATTTGCTAGTATCTCATTATTATTGGGCAAAGGTTGCGATCAATTCATATATCCTCATTCAAATCTTTCAAATCAACACAGATTCTCAACAATTTGTCAGCCTTACGTATTAAAACTACAGGAGCAAGCCACTCTGTCCCTTCAATGGGTACAATGACTCCCACATCACACAATTGTTCCTGTTCCATTTTCAATTCACTCCGTAAACTCAATGGCACTTTACGTACCTTGTGAGCTACTGCTTGTGCATTGTCCTTCAAGACTATATGGTGTTGAAAACTTTTCAACTTCCCTAACCCTTCCTTGAGCACTTCAGGAATGTCATTGACCCACTCCGCAGCACTCATATGGCAAATCTGAACGCACTTGGTTTAAGTTGTTTCTGTTATGCACAGCTGAAGCCGCATCATTTCAGACGTGACAACACCATAACCGGATGATTAGGGTCTAGGACAATCTCAAGTTCACCCTGTTCTTCACATTCCAACTAATCAAACCCTCTTTCACAATATAAATTGATCCAACAGTGGACTTGCCGTCAAATTCCAACTTAGCATAACATTTCCCCACCATCCTTACTTGTTCATCTCCATATGCAAAGATTTTGATAATAGATTTGTGCAACTGAATATCTTCCAGTGTTTGAAAATCTTCCTCATGGATTAACGTGAAAGGAGACTCATAAATGTGATCAACTTGTTATCTACTGTTATTTCACATGATGGAGGTTCCCTTTTGCTCAAACCAGCCATGGAAGAAATTTCTACTACACCATCCCATCCATGCCCAGAAGCAGATAACATCAGCACAAAATTGTTGGAATCCTCATATGAAAATACTTCCTCCTCTATAGACCTAGGGCCTTTTTACGAGTACAGCGGTCCTGCTGCATCCACTGGGATCCAGGAGCATATTATGAGTCACATTTCCACCGCCCTTTTCATGGTGGGGACCCCGCCATGAAAAGGGTGGTGGACATGCAGATAAGGGGGCCCTAACAGGGCCCCCGGGTGAATCTGGGCATGGAGTGCATGTAGGGGAGGCACATGTTCTGCCCCCCTGGAATTGCACCTTCGATCCTGCATGGTGTAGCATGTACAACATGGTGCATGCTACACTGAGCAGGAACATGATGCAGGCACTCTCATGGTGGCGGTATGCTCTTTAGGCTTTTCTATGAGCCTAACATACCGCCGCTGTGAGACCACTGGTGCACCACTCGCACTCCCAGGGTTAAAGTCAAAATCTGGCGGTGGGTTTACCACGGGCTTGATGGTTTTCCTGGGACCGCCACAGTGGCAGTCTCAGTAGAAGACCACCAAACTAATCATACAGCCCTTAATCACCTGTGAAGTGCGAGGTTTTAGTCCTGGAATGGTTTTACACACTTGTGCAAAATGGCCTTTTTTCCATATTTGAAACAAGCGTAACTCAAATCCTTGAAAAATTTAGCATTTTCTAGGTGTGATTTACTCCCACACCGGAAACACACTATATCATTATTTTCCTCAATACTCTTGACAGCAACCATATCAAAATTTTGTGGAACTCTAGAACTCACACCTTTAGTCAGTTCCTTGGCCTATTGTTTCGAAATTTGTTTAATCTCACTAGATCTAACACTGCAATTCATCTCTCTCATGCACAATTGTGAATGCTCAGCACTTCTTGCTAATGCCAAAGCTATTTCCAACTCCAGGTCCTCTGTGGATAAAAGATTTTCTTGTAGTTTCTTTTTATTCGTTCTCTCAATGAGTTAATCCTGAATAATTTAATCTGTAAATTCACTGTAGTTACACATTACTGCGAGTCTTCTTAAAGCTGCAACAAAATTATCAATTGATTCACCAGGGGACTGAGCGCGTTGTAAAGAGTTGTGCCACTCTAGCGCAAGGATTTTTTTAGGGTTGAATCTCTTCTCCATTTTTTGATGATGGATGCATACTCATCCATTGCAGGTACGGAATCCCCATCTTCCCCTCCATCACAATTAACACTGACAATTTCTACGGACAAGGTTTTCAAAATGCTTCTCCCTTCAGAATCTAAATTATATATCAAAAGTGCTTTTTTCTTTTTCGAAGTAAAGGTGTCACCATTAACTGCCTCCAAATATACTTTAAAAGTCTCTTTCCACTGTTGCTAATTTATTGGAGGTGTACCAGGGACTTGAAGAAAATGTAGCGGTGCCAAAATTCTCTCTAAAAGGTGACCACATGTGGGTGAGTTACTGCCCACACCCTTTTAGAAAAAAGAAGGTTTTTGTAGAACTCACTCCCAAAACTGCTATGTAATTTACTTAATATTCAAAAGTGGGCCTAAATTATTTACACTGCTGACAAAATCAAGCTTAACTGTATATGTGTGACTGTAATCTATAGCTGGTGCAGGCCAACCCTAAGTTAATGTAAATGTGCTCAGGTGTGTCCGTCACCGACAGCTGATGCAGGCTAACCAATTAGCGTAGACTCAAATCCACTTACGAGGAATAGGAAGTTTCCTAACCTTCTAAAATGTATGTCTTGTTGCACACGTGATGTGTGTGTTTCGACGGTGAGTTGGGCATGTCCTGTTCCTGTCAGAGGAATTCCATTCCAAATACCTAAAATCGGCTGCCAACACTGAGGGCCTTATTATGATGGCGGTCGGATGAGCGTCTGACCGCCATTGCAGCGGGATTGGGACCACCCGACAAGTAGTCAGCAGTCCCATCCACCATATTATGATATGACCACCGTGTAGGCGGTTGGAAACATGCCTTTTTCTATTGTGGCTTGTGCTGCAGCCCAGAAAAGTGCCACAACACAAGCCACAGTAGAAAAATGGATGTTTTTAAACATCGGTGCACCATGTACCAGGCACCATGTGGTGACTGGCACACCGTGCATGGATCTTTGGGGGGCACCACATGTGCCCCCCTGGCCACATAGCGGAGGCCCACGGGGACAGGGGCCTGCTAAGTATATTTCTAAGAGACTTTCCATGGCAGTGAGACTGCCATGAAAAGGCTGTGGGAAATGGACATTGTAATCCCTATGGTGGTGCTTGCCCAGGCATCGCCTTCATTGTAGGGATTACTGTCTGACTGCCGCCCTGACGGGCTCCTTGAGCCTGTCGTAGGCGGCTGTCTTTTCCCCTGCCTGCTGCACTCTGACCACCGGTATCTTAATCCGGCAGTCGGACCATTGCTGTGGATGTTGGGCAAACCGCCACTGACGGCCTGTCGGTGGCAGTCCCCTCAACATCAGAAAGAGGGCCTGAGTGTGCGACACACTTGTTTCGACAGGCAATAGGGCTTGTTGTGGAGTCATACGTCAGAACACAAATGAGATTCCTTTTCACAAAACAAATGCCCCTGAAAGTCAAGTTCACCGACCTACCTCCAAAGACCTCAGAACTTCATCAGTGCATTCAGCAGCACGAATGGCACAGATGGCAGTTTTTTTGTCTGTTCACAGTACCATATAAGAACTGCACCAGAGGCACAATACCAGGCAATATCTCCCAGGAAGATGCGTTCAAAGTGACAGCAGCTTGTCGTCACTAAAATGGAGACACACTCTCCAAATAGTAAATACAACAGCATTATTCGTCCTGTCACCTCAGTCGCCCAGCAGCAACTGCCCACCCAGGAATTCTCCCCACTCAGGGGCATATTACCAAGGAAGTGGCGGAGAGAGGCGTTAGCCGTCTTGGCTTAACACCTCTCTCCGCCACTTCGGAAACGCCAGGCTGCACCATATTAACAAGGATATGGTGCAGCCTTGCGTTTCCCCCTGCGATGGCGCTAAGTCACACAACTTAGCGCCAGCAAGGGTGTCTGCGAGCAGGGAGGTTTGTTTATGTGTAGGAAGGAGTTCCTTCCTGCACATAAACAAATCTAAAATGCCATTTTGTAACTTTCATGTGTGCTGCTTCGTGCAGCACACATGGAAGTTACAAAAGGGCATTTTGAAAAACGGTTTGTTCATGTACAGGAAGGGACACCTTCCTGTACATGAACAATCCATGGCATTTTGCTTTTTCCATGTGTGCTGCACAAGGCAGCACACATGGAAAAAGCAAAAATGAGGAGAAATAAAGCATTTCTCCTCGTTTTGCCACCTTAAGACCAGGATTTTTCTGGTCTTAAGTTCGGCGCTGCCACCTATTATCGCCAGACTTGATAATAGGTGGCAGCGTCGACTTCAATGGGTGTTGCGGGGGAACGCCCACCGCAACACCCACTGCACGCCCCCTTTCACGCTAAGTTTAGCGTGAAAGGTGCCCTATTATTAAGGCAGCGTTAAGCCACTTAACTTGGCTTTAAGCCACGTTAAGTGGCTTAACGCTGCCTTGATAATAGGGCGCTGACCCTATCGCCACCACAACGTCACAAAAAGTGACGTTGTGATGGCGATAGGGGCTTGATAATATGCCCCTCAGTGTTCCACACATGGAACCTCCCAGTGTTCCACGGAGGGAACCTCACTTATCCCAGCTTTACCATTCCATACCATCCCACACCCATCAGTTTCTCTCAGGGGAGGCTGAAGGGCCAAAGGTTGAGGGCGATGTAGGGCATTTTGAATGAGAGACAGTTGTTTGCTGTTCCTTTACCTCCACTCATAGGGCCACACATACGTTGGGCCTGATTCACAGAACTAACTTACGTCAAAATCCTAAACTTACAACAATTTTGGTATTCACAGAATGAACTTACACATTTGGGTATTCACAGAATGAACTTACAACAATTTTGGTATTCACAGATTTAAGTTACTCATTTTGGTATTCACAGAAGGCACTTACTCATCAATGAGTAAGTGCCTTCTGTGAATACCAAAATGTGTAAGTTACACAAAATGTGTAAGTTACACAAAATGAGTAAGTTACACAAAATGTGTAAGTTACACAAAATGTGTAAGTTACACAAAATGTGTAAGTGTCTTCTGTGAATACCAAAATGAGTAAGTTCATTCTGTGAATACCAAAATGGTAGTAAGTTTAGGATTTTGTCGTAAGTTAGTTCTGTGAATCGGGCCCGTTGTTTTTTTGTGTTCTAAATCGGCCTAGCAATTTTGAACAAATAAACTCTTATTTATTAAGATTCCTTTGCGGAATACTCATGCAAATGGGATAAGTGTTCTGATCGAGGCAGAGATCGATGGCATTGTTTCATATATTTGTTTAGTTCTGTACAGATAAAAGACATACCTCCATAGTTCTGTTTCAAAATAACATTCAGGCACTCACACGCTTTCATTACAGTCAATAAGCAAAAAGCACATAATCCATTTCTTTCTTGTGTTTCAGAGTGTACCAGTCCTTCAAGCAGTAAGGTCACAACCACGAATAACTTCTTAAAAATAAAGTGTGTGGGCAGTATTCTTATTTGTGCACTGTAATTAAACTATCAAGAACCAGCTGTCAAGAAAGCTTAGAAACTGAATGTATTTTTATACTGGGGCTTGTGTAAACAAGACTGCTACTAATCTGTATGGAGTTTAGGAGGTATTTCAACACCAATACCGTAAGATTCATGAAGGGTCGTATTTATTAGTAAGTGTAGAAGTGCATGTTTATGGTAGGATTTGATGTAGTGTTCTTTTAACCATGTAACCCAGGGCCTTGTCGTGTTTGGTCAAATAGATTTAAAAAAAAATTATTTTCAGAAACTAAAACACGCATTTAATTGACAATATTTTTTTTGACATGCTGTTTCTACTGACTTGAATACTTTTTTAAAATGTGTTCAACTTCGACAAAACTTTGAAAAGTGATTACGCCCTAAGACATCAAGGGGCAGATTTACAAGAAAGTGACGCATCTGTATAGATGCGTCACTTTCCCTGCGCCACCCTTAGAAACCCTTGCGCCTCCATAGATGCGCCGTATTTACAATACGGCGCACTATGGCGCAAGGATTGACAGATGCGTCAGAAATTCTGACGCATCTGTTGGCGGAAAAGTCACACATTGCTGGAGTCGTGTCGGAAGCACGACGCAACTCCAGCAATGCTTTTTGAGGCCTATTCCCACTACACTGAGTCACTCCTTACACCTGCTTCAAGCAGACGTAAGGTTTTGACGCAGTGGCGTCCTAGAAGTGACGCAGTGAAATCTTGTAGATTTCAATGAGTCACTTTTATGAGGCCTTCCTGCTTGGGAACGCCCACCCTGCATACATTATACCTGACGCAGGTATAATGTGACGCAGGGCTTTACAATGTGACGCATCTCCCTAGATGCGTCACGTTGTAAATAGGCCGCATTGTTTGCGCCGCTGTTGCGTCAAAAAAGTGACGTAACTGCAGCACAAAAGTCACGCAAGGGGCTTGTAAAGCTGCCCCAAAGTGTGAATCATTTCTTCGGGGGGCATTGAGCCTTGAATTTGATGTGTTTATATCTCAACCCTAGCAGGTAAATGAGCAGGTATACTTGCATAGCAGAGGGCCGTGAGCCTGTTGTCTGAGTGTGAGTGTCAAATTAACCACTTTTGACCACATATACAATTTAAAAATAGCCTCCTGAGAGTGAGGAAGATAACACATCTTTCCTAAAAGGACCAGAAAGGGACAAACACACCCATTCTTTTTGACAAATTATCCAAGTATGTCCCTTAGAACAACAGAATCAGAGAGTTTTTAGTTATGGTGCTCGTGTAAAGAGCAAGGTCTTAGCACAACCACATAGTTGCAAATGCCCGTGCAGTGATCACAGACCCACCCATCTCCTCTTGTCTGAGTATCGTAAAATGGACCTTTCCGGCAGTTGGTGTTGATCACAAAGTCTAGATCCAATCTAACAGTTATATTGCATTTATCTGTAGGGGACACACGCTTGCAACACAGTTATCAAGGATTCTAACAGTTCAATGGTCATTTTTAAGGGCCAGAAGTCCAATTTACCATTTGTCAAAATTCAAAGATGGTATTTATTGCCCTTGCATTTCCTCAAATCAGGCAGAGGTCTTCAGGGAAATGTTTATCACCCCTATAGTATACATGCGGAGTTCAATGTGTAGGGGTGCTCAATGCACTGTCAACTCCTGAGTCATTGCGTGTTTCCACAGCTGCCAGATCGTTACTTCCTTTTACTTGGTGCTCTCTATAAGAAAGCAAACAATACAGCAGGCGGATTTTCCAAGTGTGAACTCAGGACATTGCAGCTTGCCTTATTCAGCTACTATATTTAAGTTCTGTTTAGGAGGACAAAGAGAGCAAAGAGGAAACATTCTCTCCTTATTGGTTTAAAAACCAGAACTTTCTTCAAGAACCAGAAGTGCTTCGAAGTCAGTGGGTTCAAGCTAGCATTTAGGTAAGAGAAAATTCAAATTACTACTAATGTTTAGTGCACCCTTTTTCATCTGTCCGTAAAGTAATCTACACCAACTTCTAGTGCAAAGTGATCTCACCACAATCTTTTCTAGGTTCACGCATATAAAATCACACAAAGGACTTCCTCTGAATTCCAAGATGGATGAAGACTGCTCGTTAGATAAGCAAGACTTTCTTTATTACTTCCCGCTCTTCACAAGTGAACTTTGCCATGCATCAGAACTGAAGGAATGGTACCCAATCAACCAATCAATCAATTAATCAGGGATTCTTTAAGCACGCTACTCACCTGTGAGGGTCTCAAGGAGCTGGGGGCGGGGGGAGCAGCTCCGCTCAGTCAAAGAGCCAGGGCTTGAGGGTCTTCCTGAAGATGTGCAGGGTGGGGGCATGTCTGATGTCGATCGAGAGCTCGTTACAGGTCTTGGCCGCGATGTAGGAGAAGGTTCTGCCACCCGTTCTTGCTCTGCGGATGTGCGGGCGTTTGGTGAGGTTGGCCGATTGGAGGTTCCTCTTGGGTGCATGGAAGGAGATTCTGTCTTTGAGATATTGGGGTCCTGTTATGTGGAGGCATTTGTAGGCGTGGGTACCCATGCTCTGCTTCCTTCCTGGTCATAGCCTAGACAAATAGTTTAAAATTTCAGTGATAATGGCTAATGGCACATCCTAGATCGGCCATGGTAAGAAATTCCACTGGTCTTCACAGAAATTTCAATTATTTTACAGATGCCACAGTAGAAGATAAATATATAAATAGCAATGTGGATTATAGCAGACATATTTTTTTTCAAATGTATTCATAATGTAAACTATAATTGGAGAAAGATCTATCTCACACCAAAAAATAATCATTTCATATCTGTTGGTTTCATCGACAATTACATGTAATGAGATACTTTCTGTTAATCAGTACTGCCACCAAATAATCTTAAATATAACTTACATACCCATATCTATAGTTTTTTTTTTAACATTGGCCCAATCTGGTAATATGTACTGACAAGGCTATGCACACTGATACCCAAAGATTATAGAGTTAGAAAAGTAATATTCCCTCCAAATGCTTCCAAATGTAGCACAAGGTCAGCATTTGCCATGAACTCACATGGTATTAATACAATTACAATTTACAATTTACATTTAACTGAGTGTATTAAGCTGAAATGCTGTCAGATTATTTTTATGCATGGAGATACTGATTTCCTCTGGGCTTCTCTGTGTCAACATGTACTGACAGGGTCCAGTAGATAAGCAGAGATAAGTGCATGAAAAAGGAAGGGTGTATTCGCTACATGTACTTTTTAAAGAAGCACAAGAGTCAATGAGACTGTGACCACACACACGTAGTACAACTGAACAATGCACATTTATTCAGATCTAACTATCTGTGAACAGACCAGTAGGCTTGACTGGTATGATGTCGATGTTGCTTTTACAATTTTTAAAGCATAATGGATGTTTATAGAAGTGTATGGCATCAGGGGCTTCATTACACAATAAGCACATTTCCATTATTAGCACCGGGCGTACCTTTAAAAAGGTGCCCCCGGCGCAAACAATGAAAATGCGCCCTATTACGATGAATGCGCTGCCCCCAGGGCAGCTGTGAACTCGTGCTGCCCTGGGGCCTGCGCATTCAGGTGAAAAACGGAACGGCTGCTTTACAGCTGCTCTGTGTTTTCACAGTGCAGGTGGCAACCCGCCTGCACTTTTAAAGAGGATTAGAGATCCCCTTGCAGGCGGGTGTAGTCAGTGACTGTACCCTTCTGCAAGGGGATAACTGGGGGGTCCATAGGACCCCATATCCTCCCTTCAGAGGGTTGCTCTCAGGGGACGCACTGACAGCTTCTTTTCCTCTGGGCTGTGTCTGTAATACGGCGCATGTGCAGAGGCGAAGGGATTCCCTCATTTGCATGGGGCACACCCCCATGCAAATGTGGAAACACCACCTGAAGATAGTGCTGGCGCTTTATGTGCACCAGCGCTATCGGTATTACAGAAGGGGCTGCACAAGTGTCTGAGGCATCTTTGTAATACCAAAGTGCCCCCGGGGAACTTTCTGTAATACGGCCCCAGGTGTTTCACGCATCAGGCCTCTGTAGATTTCCTAAAACAGTGTACACAAAATCAAACTTTTGAGGTTAGCACAAGGACTTATTCAACCCTTACAATTCCTGAAATAAATTTACTCATCCTGTAAAATGATTGTTTATTTTCTCTTTCCACATTAAAATTAGTCAGTTCCTCCTCAGTTTCCACTTCCAAGCAATTGTCCCTTTCATTCACTCAAATGTTGTTGACTGTCATAAACATCTGACTTCACCCTGCTAGGAAACTAAGGGGGTCCTTTAAAAAGGATAGTAATAAAACATGTTCCAACAATCAGCAGATGTCCAGTCCACCATCCTTGTGTGTTCTCCACATCTTGAGAGTTGGGTGAATGGCTGAGTTTCTGACTGCAGAGTCGAGTCTCAGAGGCTTCTATTGTCAAAAAACACCTCAGGATGAGCCAGTCATCAGAGAACCACCCAGGGCCTAAATTACAAGGCCCCTGCGTCACTGGAGCATCACGTTTTGAGATGCTCTGTTGGCGCTGTGTCCTGCTCCATATTTACAAGGCAGCACTAAGCCACTTTGTGTGGCTTAACGCAGTCTTGTAAATATTGTTCCCTTTGACGCAGTTTTCTGAATTAAAGGGTCGTGCCATGGGTTTTGCTGTGGGCGTTCCCAGCAACACACATGGCTTTTTGACACTGCCTCAGATTTTAAAGGAATTGTACATGTTACCACCCTGGAGTGCGGGTCCCGGGGGTAGCAGTGGTCGTGGGCAGTCCCCTGACATGTTGTTCCTCCAAAGGGGGTGGCGATAGTGTAGCAAACATACATGGGAACACCTACCTGAGCTGAGGATGCATGAGGCGTTCCTTTGCACCATTCCTTGTTTGTTTCTCCGCTCCTTTCGCCGTAAACTCGTACTCTTACAAGAATACTGCATTTTCTTTTCATACGAACATGCCCCCTATCATTTGGGAGAAGCACGCCTATAAAAATGCGCGTCTCCCGGCTACAGATGCTTGGCTTTATTGAATCCCTTCCGGGTCACGGAGTCGGACCCAAACAGCTTCCAGGCCTTGGGGCTGAGCGGCGATCGGCCGCCTTCACCCGATTTCACGACGGGAACCGCTGGAGTGGTTCCTTTGACTTTATTGAGCTTTCTTTGTTTTTTCCTTCATGTGTGGTGTCTCACCTCTCGCGAGAGGACCACAGGAGCTGTGCCTCTAGAACAACAGCTATCCGTCTGGCCACACATGAAACCGCAGGAGCGGTTACCTCAGGGTATAAACCTGTATTCAAACACAGCATTTCAGCTGCGCCAGCTTCCTCTGGCTGAGGAGAACCGCAGGAGCAGATGCCTCGAGAATTCACCTTTTTGTCTTGGCTGGAATTACCGGCGTAGCTCCATCCTGGTACCTCATGTGAGCTGGGCTGTCAACCGCTTGATGGAGCAAGGTTTCAAAAATGAAACTTGCTTGTATGCAATTCTCCTCATAGTATTAATTTATTAAAGTTGTATTGTCAATACTAACTTTTGCATTCACAAACACAAGAGGGACAGAAGCTTGCCTATGTGTTTTACTAATGAATAACGCTTGTCTGTAATCCAAAATGTCCGCTAAAGCGCGGGAACTTCATTGCGCATGTCGCAACCTGATCACATGGTGTGACGTCTTTCTTTGCTTGGTGGGAAACTTCTGCTTCTGCGCAGTGTGCACTAAAATGGCCGCTAAATGTTTTCACATGCTTCAGCTTGCTCTCATGTCATTATTAAATTGTCGTTTTCTTAATGCTACTAATGCAGGATAGTATTATAATTAATTGGGAATAGAGTAGGGAAAGTGGGCATACAGTGAAACATTTTATTTGTGATTTTAATATTTTCTTCTTGCACTTTTAGTAATTCGTAAACTTGGGCCTGGGTTGGTGACTTGTAACTCGAGAGACAGATGGTTCTGCGCATGTGTCCTGTGTGCCTGCCAAGTGAAGTCAACTTGGACGTCTCCCAAGGCCATGACCCATTGGCCGAAGATGCTGTACTATATGTTTCCGGTGGACAAAATGATACTTTTCCCCTGTAAAATGTATAACATTTGTTGTGAGACGGGTGGGAAATAAAGCGAATGTATTAATTTGAAGGGGCAGAAACGTAAAGACAATAGGCTTTACAATTTAGGCCAAATCGATATGGTGCGAGAATCCACCCCCTGTCCCTGTCCAATCAGAAGTAGTGGTCCCATATTTTAGCAACATTAAGGGGAGGTACATGGGCGTAGAAGGGTATAATAGAATATAGCATTAGTTAATTAGTCAGAGCATGCTTTCACGGAGAGCGGAGATGCTGACAGGAACTGAGCTCCAGACCGCTCAAGCTGATCGATTGCAGACTGAATCCGCTGTCCAGCAGAGGTCCTGAGGAGGGGGCGGCGGAGTCCATTAGAAGGAAGGTACGGGAGAATCGAGGAGAAGTCGAGTATCAGAGAGGGGAACGGCGCAGGCATCGTTGTAGAGAGGTCACCGGTCCTGTCCTGATCCTGGAAGAAGTCTTTGCTCTTCATCCTTCCTGGGTCCTATCCTTTCCAACTCCTTGGCCAAGGGGCTTGGTTCTCGCATTTAGGTAACTATACTGCAACCTTTAGTTGCGCTGCTGTCTCTATTCTTCTCCTCTTCCTTAAACACCGTCATTTATTAGCAAAATCATTTCTATGCTTTTTCTTGGGTATTTCAATCAAGTACCGTGTTTTCTGTATTTTACTCTGCTAAAACTTTAGATAAACATTTTAAAACTTCCTGACTCAGTGGTTATTTCAGGATTATGTACTATAATGAATGTCACTCATTTTAAACTTCCCAATTAGCAAAGGATCCATTGGTAAGTTATTACTCTTCAATCAGAAGGTAATTGGTAGCAGGGACTTTGATAAAAGAGTACATCTGACACCCAGCGTAAGTAATAGTGTAGTATGAATGTATGGGCCCAAGTGAGTATATGGTGTATGAATGTTGTTGGCTAATATTGCGCTGGATCAGTTTTCTGGTAAGCAGAGGACGGTTATGGTTACTCTTTGTTAATTGGGTAATGAGAATTTTATTTGTATTTTTATGAACTAACATCCGCTTAAAATTTTGAGTTTGTTATATGTTGTCCAGAATACCCCGGGGTAAAAGAATAGTGGGTGGCAAGTGGAAGCCATACTGCAGTGAGGTTATCTGTCAGGCAGAAATAGTACTGAGAAGTTAAGCAGGACTTTCAGTACTCGTTAGGGACTCTATGCGTGTGAGTAATAGCAAAAAGGGTACGCTGATAAAAATTTGATGTTATATCACCTAGTAAGGGTAACATTGGAGAAGTAACAGGTTCTTCTGGAGCTTGTGTGAAGAGTAGACGGAAGTGTTTTACTCGTAGTGTATGTTTTAGTAAACGGAAAGGTTTTACTAAAGTGTGGAAGAAACTATCCTTTTCAAAATTAGTGGAAACTGGCACGATAGCGAATGTTTTATGTTGTTACTGAAATTTAATTAAGATTTATAGAGAAAATAAGTTTGCGTAAATTTTTGTAAAGGGAGGGTCAGTTGCCGGAGAGGGAGCTGACGTCACAAAACGCCGCGCTGTGGTAGGTTGAAACAGCGGGTGTGGAGAGACACTTGTAAAGGAGGGGTCAGTAGTCAGGAGTAGTACTGACGTCACAGGTGCCGCGCTGGGATTGGTTAAACCAGCGAGGACAGAAAAGAGCAGATTGTAAAGGAGGGGTTGACAGAGAAACGTCATCAAAAGGCCGCGCAAGGATTGGCTCGGAAATAAAAGATAGCAGACATTTGATTGGTCGAAAATATAGAAGCAAAATTCTTAGTGGATAAGGATTGCATGTTAAAACGTGATCCGACTTTAACAGGAACTCGTCCGGATAGGAGATTCCTAGGTTTTGCAGAATATAATTTTGTACACAGAAGATTAGATAGAATGTACGGAGAAAGGAGAAAAATGTCATTTTTGCAAAAGATTAAGAATTATTTTAAAAGGACAAACCAATCAAAACTAGAGAAGGAATTATTATTCCACCAGCTAAAATGCCAGCATCATTTATGATGATGGAGAGAGGTTATCATACTTGTGTATGGATGGAGAATTGGATAGAATACACCAAAAATGATGGAATATTAGCATTTCCCCAGAATGGCACGTTCAATGGGCGAATTCTTCAGAACTTGAGATTGAGGATGAATGACTTAGAACCCAGACCTAGATTAACTCAGTACGAAGCTCTAGAAGAATGGGAAACCGAGGCATTTGAGCGGGATAGATCTAGAAGTAATAGGAGTTACCCAGGATTTTTCCCCAGATATTTACGTGAGTCGAGAGAGGGTCAGATGAAACAATGGAGAAGGGCAATGATTACAGAAGGACTGTATCCATTATTCACAGAAGGAGAGAAATCAGGAGGCAAATGTACAGAAAAGACAAAACATTTAATGAGAAATGAGGAGTCTGAAGACGAATTTATGGAGGAAATGTTAAGAAATCCCCCACCATATCAGGAAGGGACAAGTGGATGCACCCCAAGTGCACCACCAAAAACTCCATTAGTGCCACAGGTAATGCATGAATTCACCCGAATAGAATACTACATGATAAAGAAAAAGAAGCCCTAGAAAAGACCAGAGCAGAATTAATACAGAAAATAACTCAGATAAAAGTACATCCTGATTCGTTGACCATACCTGTAACAATTGGTCCAGTAGTTCCATTATATGGTACTCAGGGAAATTGTCCTCCACCCATACTTGCACCTACTCCTGTGAGTAATCCCAGACCTGAAGCTCCAGTTATAATTGAGGATCAATTTAGTGACTGTGAATCCACAATATCACTTATGGACTTGCCTATTCGAGGTTCTGTAAATAGTACTCCAAGAAAAGATGTACCTGGAGGTTCAAAAGATGTAAGTTTAGTAACTTCATCGGGAGCAAAAAGTGCTACCATAGTAACACCTGAAGATCTAGAAAGATGGGTGCAAGGGTCAGTTAAACAGTGCACACCTCCAAAGATACTGGATATCCATAAATTAAAAGTTGAATTAGAAGAAATAATAGCAGGAAATGTAGGACTAGAACGCTTAAATACCTATGATGAAGAAGAATTATTGTTCCTATGCAGGAGTATCACCAGAAATGTAAGGTTATTTCATGAAAAATTGTCCAATTTAGCATTACAGATGGGAATAGAAATAGGGAGATCAAAGGTATTACAGAAACCCTATAGAGCAGAATTTTCAGACAAAGACTTAGAAAATATGAATGCCTCTGGAAGAAGATTACAAATAAGAGAATTAATGTTAGTTTTGCAAAAATGGGGAGACCTAGATAAATGGAAAACTAGGTGGGCCAAGAAAAAGGAAGAAGCACGAACAAGTAGAACAGCATCAGAATATGTGATGAAGGAAGCAGGAAAAGCAGACCAGATGTATCCAATGCGAGAAGTTGCGGGAGGAGGATATGTACATGTCCCATGGAGCAGACAGGATATTTTGTCATTTACGAATGATTTTCCAAAATTGAGAGAAAAACCAATTGAATGGTACAAGCAGGTTGAAAGGTTTGTGAAGGTGTCAAAGGTATTGTTGAAGGATTTGGATGGTCTGTTTGACATAGTGGTACCTGCCGATTTATGGACAGATTGTAAGATCACAGTGGATTGGCCAAGTGATGAGTATCCCAGAGATCCGAAAACAGGTGCCCCGTCAAATGACGTGATGAAAAAGTATCAGCAGGTGATAACATACCTGAAAGGGAAAATACCCCGAAAGAAACAGATTGGGTGAAAATAGATCGAACCACCCAAGAAGCCAGTGAAACAGTACATTCCTATTATGAGCGTCTATTGCAGGTGTTTAAACAGTATAGTGGATTTGAGGACATTGGAGACAAAAACATGAGTCAGTTTGTGTATCGATTTGTTTATGGTCTGAAGCCAGAGATTTGCCAGATGATTAAACAGCATATGCTGTGTTGGCAGGGAAAGCCCATAGATGAGATTCTGAAGTATGCAAAATATTGTGGAGACGATATTGAGGATAGACACAAGAAATTGCAGGAAAAAGTGATGTGGGCACAGGTGAAAATGGCAGAGAAGCAGGGAATTAATTTGGAAAATCCGAGTGAAAATCAAGGAAAAGATTCTGGAACGAGTGGTGATACTGGAAATGGTGGAAAATTTAGAGGACGAATGAGTAGAGAAGAAGCTAAAAAGAAATTTCCTTGTCATGGATGCGGAAAATTGGGGCATTGGAAGGACGAATGTAAAAAGATTCGGAATAATAATGGCCCAAATCAAAACTTAAATCCACAGACGCAGAATGACTCACAGCAGGGTGTAAATCCCCAGAGTCAATTACCACCTCCACCTGTTCAGGGTAATGTAAGCAGAGCAAAGCATGGTACAGACATTGGATACCCAGGAGGGAGTGGTAAGAATGATTATATGACATCACAATTTCTTTTGCAGGACAATTACTGTGAATTCAACTCATGACGGTGCCTAGGAGAGGGGAAGAAGGAGTGCGTACTTGGCGCATCCTTACAGGTAGATCAGTCTGGTCCATATGTTGAAGGAAATGTGAAAGGTAATGATATTACTTTCCTTTTGGACACTGGTGCTACCAGGTCTACGGTGAGATCAGCAGACATCCCAGACCTTCCTCTCTCTGGTGAAGATATCCAAGTAGTAGGGGTAGCTAATCAAAGAATTAGAACGCCTCTTACAGAACCAATGGAAGTCAAAATAGGAAACTTCAGAGAAATGCATCAATTTGTAGTATGCGATTCTAGCCCAGTGAATTTATTAGGTAGGGATTTATTGTGCAAAATGAACTGTACAATTTTCTGCACACCAGATGGTGTGGCAGTTCAGACACCAGATGAGGACCATGTATATAAAATTATGGTTGCAAAACAAGGTACAGAAATAGACGAAATGTTTTCGTTAATAACAAGAGATGAGTTGCCAGAAGAAATAAAAGGTACAGTAAACCCAATAGTATGGGATTTCACCGGAAAAGAAGTAGGACTTATGGCAAAAATAGATCCAGTTCAAATTACGGTAAAAGAAGGTGCAATTTTCCCAAATACCAGACAGTACAAAATGAGTGCAGAAGTAAAAGCAGGAGTCATTGAAGAAATAAAACGAATGGTAGAACAAAACATCCTAAAAGAAGTAATGAGTAGCCCATGTAATTCACCTATAATGGGGCTAAAGAAACCTAGTGGAAAATATAGGATTGTTCAGGACCTGCGTAAAATAAACAAGATTGTGGAACCATGTTGTCCCATAGTACCAAATCCTGCAGTAATTCTATACCAGATCCCTTGGAATGCAGGATGGTTCACAGTAATTGATTTGTGTCAAGCATTCTTTTCAATACCATTGCATCCAGACAGCCAGTATCTTTTCTCATTTAAATTTGAGAACAAGGTCTATGTGTGGAATCGTGTTCCTCAGGGGTACACAGAAAGTCCTTCCATCTTCAACCAGATACTGAAAAAGTGCCTGGAAAAACTAGTGATGCCAGGAAGCTCAGTCTTAGTCCAATATATCGACGACTTATTGGTGGCGTCGACCACCAGAGAAGACTGTGTTGTTGACTCCATAGCATTATTAAATCTCTTGGCTGAGGAAGGGCATAAAGTCTCACCTGAAAAGTTACAGTTTTGCAGGACAGCTGTTAAATATCTGGGACATCAAATTGAGAGGGGAAAAAGAAGAATAACCTCTGAAAGAGTAGAATTAATAAAGAGAATGCAAATGCCTGTAACCCAAAGACAAGTGCGAATGTTCCTAGGAATAGTAGGCTACTGTCGACAATGGATACCAAATTTTTCCATGTTAGCTAAGCCCTTAATTAACATGACGAAAAAGAAAGCAAAAGACCCTGTGGAGTGGGAGGATGAAAGTGTAGAAGCTTTTGTAAAATTGAGAAACGCACTTTGTTCAGCACCTGCCCTAGGCATGCCTGATTATAAAAGAGAATTCGCATTATTCTGTCAAGAGAGAGAAAATTGTGCACTTTCTGTCCTAACTCAGAGACATGGACTAGACAGACGTCCTATAGCGTACTTTTCTGCTACATTGGACCCAGTAGCAGCCGCGTTGCCAGGATGCTTAAAAGCAGTGGCAGCAACTTGTTTGAGCATTGAACAAAGCGAGTCAATTGTGATGGGACATCCTGTAAAAGTGTATGTTCCACATGCAGTTGTGATTCTATTGACAAGAACCCGAACTCAGCATCTTACTCCTAGTCGGCTGACTAAATATGAGAGGATAATAATGGGTGCTGAAAATGTGACCATGGTAAGGTGTACAATAATAAATCCAGCAACTTTATTGCCGGACCCATATCATGAAACAAATAAAGATGACGAAGAAGATGAACATGATTGTGTACAAATTACAGAATTATGTACAAAACCACGCCCAGACATAGAGGAACAGCCTCTTAAAAAGCCAGACAGGGAGCTATTTGTCGATGGTTCATGTCAAAGACATGAAGATGGTAAACTAACTGCTGCCTATGCGGTATGTGAATTAACTGGAATAGTCGAAGCATCCTATTTACCAGGAGTCAAATCTGCACAAGTAGCTGAATTGATTGCTTTGATAAAAGCTTGCAAAATTGGGAGGAATCAGAGAGTGACCATATTTACAGATAGTCAATATGGTTACGGGGTTGTGCATGATTTTGGCCAACTGTGGATGCAGAGGGATTTCATGACTTCTTCAGGATCCCCCATTAAAAATGGACAATTTGTAAGGGAATTGCTAGAAGCAATACAATCACCAAAAGAATTGGCTGTGGTGAAATGTGCCGCACACCAGTCAGGAGATGACTGGGTGGTAGTCGGCAACAGATATGCAGACTTGGTGGCTCAACATTGTGCCAAAACCAGAACGTCAGTCAATAAGAGGGTGGAAAGAATGGGAATCAGCTGCCAACTTATGCTGTATATGCCACCTGAAACATGGAATGAGGTGAAGAAATTGCAAGATGAGGTTGATGAAAGTGAGAAAAATTTGTGGATCAAAGTGGGTTGCTCCCAAAGAGGAGAAGATGAAGTGTGGATCAGTGCAGATGGCAGACCAGTCATGCCAGACTGTTTACTCTCACAAATGGCTAGAATGCACCATGGAGACACACACATAGGGAGAGATGCAATGATTAGGCTGTTCAGACAAAATTGGTACAATCCCAAATTCAGGGATGTTGCAGAGAGTCTTTGCCAGAGATGTCTAACTTGCCAAATGCATAATCCAGGCAGGAAAACGATAATTGGGTTTGGAAAGATTGGAAAGGCAGAGGGCCCATTTATAAGACTCCAGTTCGACTTCATACAGTTACCACCATGCAGAGGACTAAAATATGTACTAGTGATAGTATGTCTGTTTTCAAAGTGGGTGGAGGCTTACCCTACTAGGAGAAATGACAGTATTACAGTTGCAAAACTGTTGTTACGAGAGCTCATACCTAGGTTTGGTATCCCAGTATCTTTGGAATCAGATAGAGGAAAACACTTTAATAGTGAAGTAATCCAAACTAATTTGTGAAGCATTTCAAATCAAGCAGAAATTGCACTGTGCATATCGCCCAGAGGCTTCTGGAGTGGTTGAACAATTAAATGGCACTATAAAGTCAAGATTGGGAAAAATGTGTGCATCAACATCATTAGAGTGGCCAGACGCATTGCCACTTGTCTTGATGGGACTCAGAAGTATACCTGACAGAACGACAGGATTAAGCCCCCACGAAATAATGATGGGAAGAGCAATGAGACAAACACATGTTCCCACAAACAAATTAGTAAATATATCTGATGATATGGTTCTGGATTATTGCAAAGGATTGGCTGACCTAGTGCGTTCTGTCTCTCATCAGGTTGGAGAAGACGCAGTTTCCAGGCAGCCTGAACTAGAACATGATCTGAATCCTGGTGATTGGGTGGTAGTGAAGAATCACACCAGAGAAACGTGTTTATCACCCAGGTGGAGCAGACCTTGTCAAGTTATATTGACCACCAATACAGCAGTGAAGTGTGCAAGATTTCCTAATTGGATTCACGTAAGCCACACAAAGAGAGTACCAGACCCTGAAGAGGAGAATTCACAGACAACACCAATCACTGAAGAAGCTGAAGGTTGCCCAGCAGAGGAATCTCAGGATCGAGGTTCGAGAGAAGCTGACGGAGAACAACCGAGCACAAGTCAGGATTGGATACCAGTGGTAGAAGTTCCTGAAGTATACCACAGAACGAGAAATCAAACTAAATTGGAAGAAATTGAAGAAGATCAGATAGGTGAAGAAGAAGCAGTTCAGGATCAAGAAGAAAAGACAGTAAAAGATCCTGAACAAAATAAGATAGGGAAAGAAAATTGGACACAAAACAGTGAAGATTTGATAGACTTTGACACAGGGACAGACAGGTCTAGAAGAATCCGGTCAGGCTGCAGAAGTTCACAGTGCAATAAGCCCTGATCAGAAGCAGTTAGATCAAGAAGAATTCACTAAAGAAAAAGGGGTTGATACAAATGAACATAAAGAAATAAAAAGAGAACAAGGTCAACATCTTGAAAGACATTGTGGAGCTACTGAAGAAAAACAAATTAGACCTGAAAAGGAGCAAACAAGAAACACAGTAATTGAAGAAAAAGAAACAGTGCTAAAAAGTGAAATTAACGAGATCCCTGAAGACGAAAGCAAAGAAACAGTGCCAACAAAGAAAACAAGAAAAGGAGATCATTGGCCAAGTGTCATTAAAAGAGTAAAATACCACATAACAACCAGAAGTGAAGATCCAGAACAAGTACCTGAAGTGACAAGTCAAACTGAACAAGAGAAAAAGTCAGGAAAAAGAAAAAGTAAAAGACTGAGACTTGTGAATAACAAATTCAAGGGTCCTGACTGGACTTATATCATTCTTGAAGATTTTGAAAGCTCAGAGTCAAGTGACAGTGGTGGCGAAGGAACAAGTGCAGAACTAACATACGAAGAAGAAACAAGACCACCCTGACTAAACAAAAGAATCCTCTAAAGAAAAGAAGAAGAAATAAGAAGAGCAATCTTCCTTGTCGAAAAATGCCTGACGATAGAGTTACTGGGAGACCAAAACGAAATTGTTGTAGGAGATGCTGTGCAATCTGCATATGTAGTCTAGTATTGGTGCTTATAGTATGGTTAGTCCTGATTGTAGCAGTTCCTTACCTTATGATAATAGATAAGAAGATTAATAATGAAACTAAAGGAAGGACAGCAAACATGAAGGGCAATAGAGTAGAATGAATGGCAGAAGATGAGGCAGAAATTCATCATGAAATAGCTGATAACGACACTAGTTTAAATGTTTTCACAAAGTTATTGTTTCAGTATGTAGACACAATGGAAGTTAGTAATTGTTATGTCTGTATGAAGTTACCTGAATCAGTAGCGGAAGGATTAACATACCATCATTTACCACTGACATATGGCATCTCATGTAGTGTATTAACAAGTTTATTTTATAGAACAGGTAGACTGCAGTATTATTATTCAAACTTAGATGTGATATTTTCTGAGGTTCCGATTCGCAAGAATATGAACCCAGTGCTTAGTAGTCAAGACGCACAGTTTATGGGAGAGTTTTTCTTAACAATGAAATCGATAGACATAACACATGCACATAGACACAATCTAACATGTTCTTTACTAGAAGAAGAAGAAAAGATATTTTTGAATTTAGTAGAAGATAGAAGACATGATTTTCAAAAGAAAGCTTCAGAGCATAAGGCTCAGTTGCCACCTTGGGCGGAGAAAGAAGGGAGTTATACACCTGGTAAGACTCAAGCTGCAATGGCTCTGGATTTCGTAAAGACAGGGAAAATTTGTCTTCATAGGTTAAAGACTGATTATAACAATGTTTTCATCGGTACCAGTGAATGTGAACACAATTTTTTAATTCTGGGAGGTTGGGGACTAAAAGGAGGAACAGATTCAGGGGCATATTAGCAAGACCGGCGATAAAATTATCGCCGTTTTAGCGGCAGGAAACTGCCGCTAAAGCGGCGATAATGGGCTTGCTAATATGCGTTATAGAATTCAAT
This sequence comes from Calotriton arnoldi, assembly GCA_963921515.1. Classification (NCBI taxonomy): domain Eukaryota; kingdom Metazoa; phylum Chordata; class Amphibia; order Caudata; family Salamandridae; genus Calotriton; species Calotriton arnoldi. Next base: position 58,993 of record CAWUFW010012111.1, read on the forward strand.
AGAAGCCCAGCTTAGATGTGCAGGACATCTAACCTGGGCTTCTATTGGAATTCTATAACGCATATTAGCAAGCCCATTATCGCCGTTTTAGCGGCAGTTTCCTGCCGCTAAAACGGCGATAATTTTATCGCCGGTCTTGCTAATATGCCCCTCAGTTTTTCCTGGAATTTATTATGTATGCGGGAATAAGGCTTACTTTAGGCTTCCTGCACGGTGGTATGGAAGTTGTTATTTTGGAATAGTTTTTCCAAAGATATACCACGTAAAAAGAAACACTGGAAGCAATGAAAACAATAATGAATTAATACGTAGTAAAAGAGCTAGTTTTTCAGAAATTGTAGGTGATATATTTGGTGCATTGATACCTTCAGTGGGAATAATTCTGAACTCAAGGAAAATATGTAAATTGTCTACAGTGGTTGATCGTTTATCAACGGATACTGCTGGAGGTTTTCTAATGATTAATACGGAGATGGTTGCGATTAGATCTATGGTGATGCAAAATAGACTTGCTCTTGACATCTTATTGGCAAAAGAGGGAGGAGTCTGTAAATTATTGAAGACGAAACATTGTTGCACTTATATTCCTGATAAGAGTGCAGAAATTGGAACGTATATTCAGAATATAACTAAACTTGAGAAAAAACTTAAACCACTGGAAGTTGATAGTGTATGGGAAAGATTGACAAATAGTATCTCGTCAATTGGAACCTGGTTTGCAAATGTAGGAAAAGGACTTATAGGTCAAATATTAGTACCCCTAGCAGGGATAGCAATAATAATATTGGCAATAACAATATGGTGCAAATGCTATAGAAAGAGTGGAACATATAAAGTGACAGGAAAAGGAAAGAAGAGAAAACTAGATGAAATAGAACTTGAAGAATGGAGAAGTGAATTATACAAAAAGTTGAAAGGGGATGTGAAAAACAGAAAATGTAAAAATGAGAATGAAACGAATTGCTAGAAGTTGGCATCTGATTGAGGGTAGTGTTTTTGATGGCTCAGAAACGCCATCAGAGAGGGGATTGATGGAGCAAGGTTTCAAAAATGATACTTGCTTGTATGCAATTCTCCTCATAGTATTAATTTATTAAACTTGTATTGTCAATACTAACTTTTGCATTCACAAACACAAGAGGGACAGAAGCTTGCCAATGTGTTTTACTAATGAATAACGCTTGTCTGTAATCCAAAATGTCCGCTAAAGTGCGGGAACTTCATTGCGCATGTCGCAACCTGATCACATGGTGTGACGTCTTTCTTTGCTTGGTGGGAAACTTCTGCTTCTGCGCAGTGTGCACTAAAATGGCCGCTAAATGTTTTCACATGCTTCAGCTTGCTCTCATGTCATTATTAAATTGTCGTTTTCTTAATGCTACTAATGCAGGATAGTATTATAATTAATTGGGAATAGAGTAGGGAAAGTGGGCATACAGTGAAACATTTTATTTGTGATTTTAATATTTTCTTCTTGCACTTTTAGTAATTTGTAAACTTGGGCCTGGGTTGGTGACTTGTAACTCGAGAGACAGATGGTTCTGCGCATGTGTCCTGTGTGCCTGCCAAGTGAAGTCAACTTGGACGTCTCCCAAGGCCATGACCCATTGGCCGAAGATGCTGTACTTTATGTTTCCGGTGGACAAAATGATACTTTTCCCCTGTAAAATGTATAACATTTGTCGTGAGACGGGTGGGAAATAAAGCGAATGTATTAATTTGAAGGGGCGGGAACGTATAGACAATAGGCTTTACAATTTAGGCCAAATCGATATGGTGCGAGAATCCACCCCCTGTCCCTGTCCAATCAGAAGTAGTGGCCCCATATTTTAGCAACATTAAGGGGCGGTACATGGGCGTAGAAGGGTATAATAGAATATAGCATTAGTTAATTAGTCAGAGCATGCTTTCACGAAGAACAGGCGTCCATGCTGCGAGAGAGCTCTTAGCTCCAGACCGTCACGCTGATCGATTGCAGACCGAACCGCTGTCCAGAGAGGTCCTGAGGAGGGGGCGGCGGAGTCCATTAGAAGGAAGGCACGGGAGAATCGAGGAGAAGCCGAGTATCAGAGAGGGGAACGACGCAGGCGTCGTTGTAGAGAGGTCACCGGTCCTGTCCTGATCCTGGAAGAAGTCTTTGCTCTTCATCCTTCCTGGGTCCTATCCTTTCCAACTCCTTGGCCAAGGGGCTTGGTTCTCGCATTTAGGTAACTATACTGCAACCTTTAGTTGCGCTGCTGTCTCTATTCTTTTCTTTTCCTTAAACACCGTCATTTATTAGCAAAATCATTTCTATGCTTTTTCTTGGGTATTTCAATCAAGTACCGTGCTTTCTGTATTTTACTCTGCTAAAACTTTAGATAAACCTTTTAAAACTTCCTGACTCAGTGGTTATTTCAGGATTATGAACTATATTGAATGTCACTCATTTTAAATTTCCCAATTAGCAAAGGATTCATTGGTAAGTTATTACTCTTCAATCAGAAGGTAATTGGTAGCAGGGAATTTGATAAAAGAGTACATCTGACACCCAGCGTAAGTAATAGTGTAGTATGAATGTATGGGCCCAAGTGAGTATATGGTGTATGAATGTTGTTGGCTAATATTGCGCTGGATCACGCTCATCACCCCCCTTCACTCCTTGTTGGATGCCCTGAAGACAGCTCCTCTACACGCCAGAGCTGGTGATCCTTCTTTGTTCCTTACTTCATTTTTTTACAAGACTTCCGCTTGTAGGAGGTATTTTATTTTGCTTATAGGTTTTTTGGGGTCAGTGCACTGTCCTTTGGACTATTGGACCTACGTAACAGTGTGGGGGATTATTCGTCTCTGGTGGGAGCTACCAAAGTCCATCTGCAGGTGTTGTTTTTGCCTTTCATTAGATTTCGTGTTTTCTCTACATCTCTACTACCTTAGGCACCTGCCCCTATGAAGTGCATTAGGGGAAGTCCCCTACTCAGCCCTTTTTCCTCTGAGGGATAATCTATTGACTGGTGAGTCATTTTTCTTTAGACAGAGGGGAGGGAACCGAGGGGGTAGGGAAGGGAACATACTGTTTTCTTTTATGTGGTAGAGTATTTTTAGTTACTCACCTGTGTCCTGGGTGTATTGTGTTTTCCAGGGAGTGACAACACCTTCAGTCTCAAGACCTAAGACCAACCCCATCCCGTGTTCTGATTGTTCCCATGAGTACTCCTGTGGTCCTGCTGTGTTGACAACTCCTCCCAAGTTCGTGTCATACCTCCCTCTTCCTTTTCCCCTTGGGACCAATCGCCTGTGCTACTTGATTAGCTTGGAGGGTTGGTCTGGAGGTGAGAGGGAGGACTATCTCCGTTTCCGCGGCCCCCTGGCGGTCAGGTGAGTGGAACCTTGACAGTACATCTGAGGCAGCGCCAAAAACATATGCTTTCCCAGGGGCAGGCGTAAGGGAATACTTTTATTCCTCCTCGTTTTTTGCTCTTTCTTTGTGTGCTGCATTCAGGAAGAAGTGAAACACCATTAATGATTGTTTTTGTGTAGGAAGGTGTCCCTTCCTGCACAACAACAATCATCCCTGAAACTCAGGCACCCTTGCACCATGGCGCAAGGGTGTCTGCATTGGCGCACGGCTGCTGTTTGTACGCAGGCACAGGGGTGAGTACAGGAAAGCGCAGTGTTCTAGTAAATACGGCGCATTCCTGTACTTAGACAATGACGCAACTCGGCGCAGCAAAAATTGAGTTGCGCCATTGTCTTGTAAATATACCCCCAAGTCTTTAGTGGTTGAAGATATGCCAATTTGCTCCATGTCCTTTGACACTGTTATTTTCTACCCTGGCCACCATGTATGGCTTTTGGCCCTTAGCATGGAAAAAAATACTTCCCAGAAGCGTTGGGAGAAATTACAGTGCATCATGGACATTATTTTTTTGTTTTTCTAAAAACAAATGCCCTGTTTTGAAGCCTTTCTTCCATCCGCCATGTCACCATGAGAAGGGGCTGGGCAGCACTGGGAAGGTTTACCGAAAGTGCTTCGGCCATGTGAGCAGCAGCTCTTTTGGAAAATATTTTCCACACATTTGGCGGCGAGCTCTAACTTTAGGGGTTGGGCTGCAGCTAGTTTTGCGGAGGAAGAACGCCCTCTGCCACCCGAAAAGCTTGGCGGACGGTCCTCCAAAGTAAATAAATGACGCTCTTAGTATGTTGATAGGTATGTATTTCTATTTTGTTCTCAGGTTTAAAATTACCTTCAGAGATAATTCCCACTTAAAAGAAGGCTTCAATGTTTAGTTCTTAACATCACTGTTTTTCCCCCACTATATTGCTTCTTCGATTTAAAAAAAAAAAATCCTTTGCCACCTTGCGGGTACTAAGGTGTTGTTTGTCTGCGCCAATAAACACTTTTAGTTTCACTATTAGATAATAAAAATGATTTGCTAACTTCTTATCTGAATGTTTCCTATACCAGAAGCTCGTCATTTTGCTGACTCATGTCAAAATGACATTACAGTTTGGAAGATAGATAAACAAAGCTGACACTGAAACGATTCGGATCACTGACATTCTTTGTTCAGACTCCACAGTGCTTTTCAGTCCTCCAGCAGAGACAGCACACATCAGCTCCCCAAAGAGTTCATTCTCAAAGCACAGGCCATGCGGCTGATGTGCAAGGTCCAGAGCAAATAGAGAGAATATTCAATCTGTGTTCATTTATCACTATTGAACCGACATAATGAAGGATGACAAACTAGCATTTTTCATCCACACATCATATACAATTACAGAAAATGTAGATGGCTCTTGCTTGAATGTCAGGAGTGACAAATTAAATTACTCTAAGCAGATGGTTTCAGGAGTGAAAGCTAACAGAATGTATGCTAAATAATAAAATGTTGATTACACATCGTGAAAAGTGAACATTAACCGCGTGCATGTTGGTCACAAATGAAACATTATTTGAATGCTGCTTATCACCGTATCAACAAGTAAGGAGAAACATATTTATTTTAGTATTTCTTTATAGTAATGTCACAGAAATAGGCACAATCGTACTGGATTACGTGTCGTAGAGATGACCATTCCCCAGCAATTATTGGGATAGACTTTGGGGCTCCTCGTTGGCTACGATGAAACAGCTCGAGTACCTCACAATTAGTGCCTTTAAATATTTTAATTATAGTTGCATAATTGATTGCAGATTACTTATATCGTCATATTTCAGGCAAATATGCCAGAATATTGCATCCAAGCCCAATGCGCTGCCGGTGCGTCACTTTTATGACGCACCGGCGGCGCAGTGTGCCTGCCCATATTTAAAAGGCCACGAAAAGCCACCTTGCACGACTTTTCATGGCCTTGCAAATATGGCCCCCTTTCACGCATTACTCTGCGTGAAAGGGGCGTTCCATGGGTGTTGCTGTGGGTGTGCCCACGCAATATCCATGGAACCTGATTCATTCCCAGATTTACAAGGTTTTGTCAACCTGGGAACGGAGGCGTAAGGGAGGCGCAACGAGGAGAAATAGCTTTATTTCTCCTTGTTTTTCCATTTTCTATGCATGCTGCATTCTACAGCACACATGGAAGGAGGAAAGCACCTCTTGTGATTGTTTTTGTGCAGGAAGGTGTTCCTTCCTGCACAAAAACAATCACCCCCCACAACGCAGACACCCTTGCACCATGGCGCAAGGGTGCCTGCGTAGGCGCATGGCAGCCCATTGTGCGCCAGCGCAGGGCAAAAGGACAGGAATGCACTGTATCTTTTAGATACGGCATAAAAAGATACAGCGCATTCCTGCCCTTTTGTTTTGACGCACAGCAGCACAGCAAGAAGGCTTGCTGCGCCGCCGTGCGTCAAAATATTGTAAATGAGGCTCTATCTGTCTAACCCCAACTATCACTGCAAGCTTCCATCACATGCATAGAACAGCACAATCTCTCTTGCTTTGGTCTCACCTGCTGCCAGCTGATTGTGCTAGGGGTCCTAGTTTTCCATCCTGAGCAAAAAAAATACCCCATACCCGAAGTTGCAGCTGACAAACCAAAAGAAAAAAACCAATTGATACAAACCTGAAAACAGCCTCAAACGTAGCACAACCAAGGTATAAGCCTTCATGACAAGTCCTTCAAAAGAGCACAATTTACCATGATTAATTTAAAAATGTTACCAGCCTTTTAAGTCAGTTTCACATTTCATTTATCCCATGTGATTCTTTTAAATGTAGTCACGGATGCTATGGCTATGTATTTTGGAGATACTGGCATCTCTTCCTGCAGCAGAGTCTTGCTTCAGATTTCAGCTACCTTGAACTGGAAAACATATTCCTTTGGATTGGTAAGGCTTCTTCACCAAAAAGAGCCCCACAGCCAAATAGTCACATGCCGGGATAATCTTCAAATGGACACGCCATGCTTTGTCACTGGGAAATTCTAATTTTATAATGAGTTTTTAAGTTAGACTTTAAATTGGGAGAGTCGTGGACAGCAGTGACAGGTCCCAAGGAGCAGGCATTATTGTTTGAAGATCATTGTACTGAGGAAAGGGATATTTATTTAGGCGGATATTTATCATTATATCACGCAATGCAGCAAGTCACCTTGCTGCGTATGTGATAGAGAAAAGGCAGGAATGCGCCGTACTTAACTTTGTATGGTGCATTCCTGCCTTTTCCCAGTGCTGGCGCACAATGTGCTGCCTAGCTCCAACGCAGGCACTCTTGCTCCATGGTGGAAGGGTGCCTGCGTTGTTAGCAGGATTGTTTTTGTGCAGGAAGGGGCACCTTCCTGCGTAAAAACAATCCCCTGAGCCATTTTCCTCTTTCTATGTGTGCTGCAGAATGCAGCACACATAGAAAGAGGAAAAAACAAGGAGAAATAAACATATTTCTCCTCGTTACCCCTCACTTGGGGAGGCATAACAGTTTTGGCGCATTCCCAGGTCTACCGCTTATGGTAAATCTGGGAATGTGTTAAAATCCATGGGTTTTGTGTGGGAACACCCATGCACCACCAATGGAACTCCTCCCTGGGGCAGAGTAACGCAATGAAGTGATTTGTGCTGCGTTGCATTACTCTGGATTTATAAAGCCACTCGGGGCCACACAAGGTGGCCTTGAGTGGCTTGATAAATCGAATCTCAAGGGTTGAGTCACGTTTGCGTGGTGCAAAAGCTATGCAACCCTTGACAAATATGGCCCATAGTGACTTTCACCACAGACAATAAACCAAGCTTCACTGGGGTGCATGTTTACTTCAACGTTTTTCAGCCATTGAGCTTGAGGTAGTGGCTGCTTTAGTAGAACCGCTTTTTTTCAGTAGTGTGATGGCTGACGAGCAAACCTTGGATGCCAAAATCAAAGGGCCCGATTCACAAAGGTAAAGTTAGAAAAAAGTCAAACTTTGCGACTTTCGGTATTCACAAAGGGCATTTACTAGTAAATTATAGATTCCATATTGAAATGGCAGTAAAGAACAAACAATGTGTGACACTCTCCAATCAGGTTTGCCCAGCCAAAATTAAAGTCTTTGTGCCTGATTCACAAAGGTAAAGTTAGAGATGAAAGTCAAACTTTGCGACTTTCGGTATTCACAAAGGGCTTTTGCGAGTAGTAAATGCCCTTTGTGAATACCGAAAGTCGTAAAGTTTGACTTTCGTCTAACTTTACCTTTGTGAATCAGGTGCAAAGACTTTAATTTTGGCTGGGCAAACCTGATTGGAGAGTGTCACACATTGTTTGTTCTTTACTGCCATTTCAATATGGAATCTATAATTTTCGCTAAGATACACTTACACTGCATTGGTGGGATTTAACTATCCACTTGCCTCTAACTTGACCTCTCAACTGATCTTATGTCCTTCAGACAGTTTTTTAAGCATATTGCAGTGACTTTAGGGGCACAGGAATGTGCATATCGCTCTATCCGGATGATGTGTTGTTCATCCTCTTTAAACGGTATTCTGTAACATAACACATTTCTTTTTTCAAATTATAGGTTTTGTGACAAATTGGAAGCAGAGACAAATTATTCCATAATACCAAACTGTGATTTTAGTTTTTGTAGAAGACGTAGTTTAAGCAACTCCAGTTATTGAGTGCACAAGCAAACGACCTTAAAATTCTGAAATGCAAGCACTAAAATAAAAAAAAACTCTTGTATTTCTCTTCAGCAGCTAAACTTCTGCTAATTTTGGTAGTTTCCATTAAAGTCATTGTTCCTGTTCATTATAAGGCACAGTACGGACTAAAAATGTGTCATCTGCAACAGGGCATTTCTTGCAGAGTTTTTATGCTCTTAAATCACAATGTTCATGTGGAAAAGACTGGTAATTAAAAAACATAGATAAATCGAATGACAGCGGCATCTGGTATCATTCTCCAATATAGCATTAGAGACACTGGGTCAGTTTCAAGAGTTTAATATGAAACTTTCTCAACCCACGAAACATAGGGCCTTAATATGACTACGGCGGTCCATCGGATCACCGTAGCCACGGTGGCAGTGTGGGTACAGCCGCACCGGCAGCCGACTGCCCTATTACGACTTGGGCGGTCGGACCGCATTGGCACCACCACAACTGCCGGGGATCATAGATACCTGGTGGTGTTGCGGCAGTCTTGAGGCCACAATATGCTTGGTGCGCCACTTTGGCCCCACCAAGCATATTACGAGGTTCCTCTTTGCCACCATTTTCATGGCGGTGAGCATGTCATGTAAAGTGTGTCAGAGAGGCAACAAAGGGGGCCCTATAAGGCCCCCTGTTGCCTCTGCGCCAGGGGATGCATGCAGGGGGGCACCCGATGTGCCCCTTATCTGCATGCATCCCCCAGTTTCTGCACGGACAGTCCGTGCCCTGTAGGAACTTGCAATGGCGTTCCCATTCCGGTGCCTGTTACAGCTCTCCTATGAGCCTTTAAACAGGCACCGCCATGTGCCAGCCACCGCAGGACCACCCTACCTGGATTCCAGTCAGAAATTTCTAACTATGGCTTTGGCGGTGTGGGAGTGGGTCGCTGGCGTGGCGGCCCACTCTTGCACCGCTAAAGTCATAATAAGGCCAATAGTCTAAGGAGGAATCCAGAAAGCTCACTGAGGTTGCTGGTCCCATTACCTTTCAGAGCGCTCACCACAATCTAAGACTTCATTCCATATTTGATTACAAAAGCTTACATAATAATTTCTACCAAGATTCTGGTTTTTACTTGTTCCAAACTAGTAGCCAAGTATTTCTAAGACATTGCCTGGTGATAGCAGACTGTCACTCCGGACATTATATATTGTGTAGTAAGGTAGGTCCCTCAATCCCTACTGCTTCCCTTAATGCCTTTTGTATACAATGAACTACATAATGTGGTGTGTTTACATTCTCTGCAATTGATATCACCCACTTCCCATCATTTATAACACACGCTGAACAAACCTGAGTGTAAACCGGCAAAATTGAGATATAAGTCACTGAATATGTCTTATCAATCAATCAATCAATAAAATCTTTATTCGATAATTTTAAAACATCATAAAAGCACAGTTTCATCAAAGACCCATTAAATACACGGTACAAGCAGTATTATAAATCGTAAAAAAAACCCTTTAAAATCTTTGAGAGCTTTAGGTGTTTTTAAGCCACGGTCACCTCACATGAATGCATTGGATTCAAGATCACAATAATTAAATCATTAAGCCACCCCGCACCTTTCTCTTTCTCATACAAGCCCACAAAAAAGTAGCTACAGGGAAACAAACAAATGGGTCAGAGAGAGCCTTTAGAAAGTACAGTGCCACCCTACATTTATTAAAATTGTGGTGCCTTAAAATTGGAAGGATAAACGCTTCTCTTACAGATTGATAAAACTTACAGAACAATACTAAATGTAGGTCCGACTGGGACGAATGGTTGTCACACAGACATGAGATCAAATCTGAATGTTTAAATTTCTTCTCTGGGAACCCTAACATCAAAGGAATAAGGTTCAAATGGAAGCGCAGTAAGATATATCTATGCTGCGTAATAGTAATACTCGATAGGTATGAATAACCTTCCCCTGCTCTTGGGGGGATAAGGTCGTAAGCACAGGACGCTTTTTGCTGCTGATTCTTTTCCCTGCGGGTAAAATTAGCCCTCTGCATATATGCCTCAATTATTTTCTGTTTTGAAGCCCTCTTACAAGATGTAGGATCCCGAAATATTTTGGCAAGTCCAATTGCGCTCAGTTCTGACTCTACGTATCTGATCTTGTTATGATGTTCCAACTTCAGACAGTCTCCAATTATACACTGTGTTAAATTGACAGTGTCCCTGCGCCAAATGGAGAGCCATAACAGGATTGGCACCAATCTGATAGAGTCTACCATATAAGGTAGCCCTAATTCGAGATGTAAAATATAATTGGAGAAAGAATGGGGTAGCGACACCCGGGTTTTAAAAAATCTGTCTTCTATTATTTGGAGTAGGTCGACATGGGCCATCTCCCAGACTCCCGCCCCGTAAGTTGCCTCTGCCTTTGTTTTTGCGCGATAGATGTTTTTAATTGTGTCCAGGGGGCTGGCACCTAACTTCTTAACAAAACCCTTGATAGCTTGGAGACTTCTTTCCATACCTAGGACTCTTGCCACCACCAAGTTTGCCCAAGAATGTTTTTTGTTAAATAAGACTCCCAGGTATGAAAAAGACTCCACTACTTTGATTTTCTTTGATTCCTGGGGGAAATAAGGGGGTTTTGTATATCTACCTGCTCCTGCCATAATAATAAAGGATTTTGTTTTGTTCACTCTAAGGTCTAGTGAGGCCATGAATGAAGCATTAGATGTTATGAGGCTTTGGAGAGCCACCCCAGTCCTTGCAATTAGGACTGCATCGTCAGCATACGCCAATATTGGAAGGGGGGTGTTATCAAATATGGGCACGTCCAGAGGTGAGCCAGTCAAGGCCGCCTCCACCCCGTTTGTGTAGATGGAAAAAAGAAACGGGGCGAGGACGCATCCCTGTCTGACTCCTCTCTCGATCTTAAATGAACGTGTGCATTCCCCGTTTATGCCATACCGGACACAAGCTGTGGCATTAACATATAACTGACGAATGAAGCGGATTATCAGCGGGTCAATCCCTATCCCCTCCATCATAGGCCACAGCTTTTGATGGGACACACAGTCGAAGGCCCCTGACAGGTCCATAAAGGCCATATAGATCTTCCCGCCTTTTGCTTTAGTGTATTTGTCTATACATAATGAGAGATTGAGGCATTGATCCACTGTCCCCTTCCCCCTCTAAAAACCATATTGTGCCTGTATCAGAATGTTATGTTCATGGGCCCACTCCAAAGTCTAGATAGTAAAAGCCGGCCCATGAGCTTGGCAGTGGTATCCAGTAGTGAGATGGGTCTGTAGTTCTTTGGGCTGCCCCCATCTCCTTTCTTGAAAATTGGGACTATTGCACTATGCTTCCAGGATGGTGGAGGACCCTCCGACGCTATGCTGTTAAAGACGTTGGTTAATAGGGGGGCCCACAGATCATAATTGTTCCGGAAGAGGTCGATGGGCACCCCATCAGGACCCAGGGCCTTCCCTGGAACACAGGCCGCCATCCCTCTTCTAACTTCATAAAGTGATAGAGTGCCTTGAAGTGAGGGAACTGTCTCGAGGGGCGGAGAAGCAGTGGATATTTTGGAGCCAAAGATACTTTCAAAATATCCCACCCTTGCGTCCTCACCTACATGAACATCCAGGGACGGGTCCTTGGGATCTTTTAAATAGGGTGCATTTATGATTTTCAAAAACTCACTGGTGTTGCTTGCGATAGCCGCTTGCTCGAGATCATCCCAAGCCTTCTCCCTGATGTCCCTCTCTCTTTTTCTTCTTGTGAGCTTGTATTTACTGCATAACGATCTAATCTGTGCTGGATCTCTAGGGTGGGTTTTTAGTGCTTTAACAAGGGCTCTTCTGGCTATAGAGCATGTAGAATCGAACCATCAGCTGGCTGGTGGACCACTTGCTGGCTTGGGTCATGTAAGTGCCACTTTTAATTTCACTATAGGCGCTCTAAACTGGGAAACTAGTAGTGCTGGAGGGGGGTCATCAGCCAGACAGGCAAAGATGTCATCCCTTGTTTGTGCTATAATTACAGGTGCCAAATTCTGCTTCTCAACCTGGGCTCATTTTAATTGATACCCATTTTTCCTAGTTAGCGAGATGTTTGCTACTGTCTGTTGCTGTTTTTTCAGCTTACAGGGGATACTTAGGTGGTTAAATAGAATGGCGTGATCGCTGTAACATGTAAATATGTTGTCTATGTGAGAAACAAATCCACTTATTGTGGAGGAAACTAGGATGAAATCAATCGTGGACTCGTAATTAGTCCGCCTGAATGTATTCCCTATATAGCCTAACTTTGTGTTATTAATTATTTCCATATTTTTTGTGTGTAGGAGTCTGTTAGGGCTATCACCGTACTCATTCCATCCCACACACCGTAACCTCTTTGTGCTTACAGAGGTGAACGTTAAAATCCCCCACCCAGATAATGCTGGGTGGGCCCTTTTTTATAGATGCGTTCATTTTATCTAGCTCACTGTTTAATTCATTTAACAATTTGCTTCCTGTTTCCCCCAATTTCATTATTATAAAAGTTAATTAAAAGCCAAGTTCCTTTATTCATGAGCTCTAATAAAAGAGAGTGGAAGTGCTTATTCTGGGCACCAACCATTTTTACTTGTAGAGGGAGGGTATTGGAGATTAAAGTTAGTAGTCCCCCCTTCGCTCTACCTGACACTGAGTGTACTGCAACTGTATGGAAGGAGCGATACCCCGAAACAAAAACGGGCTCCGTGGCCCATGTTTCCTGGAAGCAAATGATTTCCAGGGGATGCAAAAGTTTGTGCCATTGATCATTGCCTAGCTTCGAGGTAATTCCTGCCACATTCCATGATGCTAAACTGAACATACTTTTGTCGACTGTGGTCCCTAATAGGGGAGTCGTAGGACTCCTCTGTGTTACTGGGACTAGTTTATCTGGTGAAGTTACACTCCTAACGGAAGGGGGGGGAATATGTCTTATCTTTTCATCATTATGAGGACCTAGAACAAAACAGAGTAGCAGATTTTGGGTACCAGAGAGCTCTTATATTCTTACTGGTGTTGTCCGAGGCCGGGATCCATGTTCACAGGTTACTGGCGTTGCTGGTAATATGTTTTCAAACTGCCATCAGTGCAACACTCAGACTCAAGTTACAGGCAAGACTTGTTTTGCCCTATGATGCTTACAAGCCTGGGATTTCTCAAGGCTCTTTCGTCACATTACATTCCAGAAGCATAAAATAACATGAATTCCATACTGCCGGTCTGAGTATGACCTCATCAACCCAACTACTTACCTTATTTAAAAAAAAAAAATTCATACTATGTTTTCTTCCACTTATTTGGCCTTACTGTCCACGCTTCTATATAATGCTTTAGATACAGCATTTTAGGAGTTGCCTGCCTTGCCATAAATAGTGGATTTTCCTAACTTGATTTTTATGTAGCCAATTTTTCTAAGAAGTGCAATACAATAGGATTTATAAAGAGGGTAGCTGATTCCGAAGAAGCGTTCCATCGCTAGTAGCGAAATACAGACGGCATTGACAGGCGTCCAATCACAAGATGCAGACCTAACAGTGGCGTAACAATAGCTCCTGCAGCCCTCACGGTGCGGGGTGGAGTGGGGGGGGCGAAACCAAGGGCCCCCCACTGGCACTGTGCATGGGTGTCAGGCCCCTAGCCTGAGAGCTGCTTACTGGGGCCGGAGAGTGGGCTCCCCCCTCAATGTACTTTGCAGGGGTCCCCCTCAAGTTTCTTTACGCTACTGAGACCTAAGCATTAAAAGGATGGTTCTTCAAGTTTTTCCGAAAAGCTGATTCAGAGGGGGCGAAACGGAGTGCAATCAGACGAGAATTACAGAGTTTTGCATTGAAAACATAAAGGATCTTTGCCTGCTTCTGGCTTTGCGAACCCTAGGGGTTTGTAAGAGTTTTAAAGTATTAGATCTCAAGGATCTGCACTGACAGTAGGCCTTGAGCCTTTTTCTTAGGTACAAAGGGCCCTTCTGCTTAAAGGCTATGTAGGCAAAAATGCTTGCCTTGAATTTAATGCAGCTAGCAAATGAGAGCCAGTTCAACTGGCGCAAGTAGGCAGAACTTTTAAGATAAGACCAGCTGCTGTAAGAAGAACAGCATTATGTGCTATCTTTCCTTTTCCCTCTGAATTTTAGAGCCCACACTTGTGCTGTTTTTCTTGCTTTCTAAGCTTCTGATGCATCAATGCCAGGCATTAACTAAGGGGATTTCAAACCCTTAAACTCATTTTGTTTTGTATATTTGATTTGCTGTTCTTAATTCTCTTAGTGTATTCTTTAATCAAGCACTATTGTCTCAATAGAGGACTGGTTGGGTCCAGCAGGGTGTTATGTAAAGGTATGATCTGTGTTCTAAATTCTGGATTGTCATAATATGTTTTATTTTTCATGAGTTCAGTGACAAATGCTGAGATATCTGCAGTAGTAATTCCCACTGAAGTGGAGTTAAGTGGTCTAACAAAGACATGACTTGCCTTGGAAATTTGAGATTTACCACAAATACTTATGTGTATGAACATTCTCAAACTTCGACTTCTACCCAACCTTGAAATGGTTATAGATTTACTCCAGCCAAAGCCTTAAATAACTTCCCTTCCAGAAAGGCAAGGGTTACAGATCACCCCCAGATTTGCTGGTATGCAGATTTTATCCATGGAGAAAAAAATGTGCTTTTGCACAACAGGCTCTATTCATTGTGGGGAATTTTGCCTATGTAGGCGTCTGTACAGGGGCAATAGGAGCCCTTTTGATATGCCACAACATTCCCAGAAATGCACCTGGAAATGTACACTCACTGCAGCTTTCCAGGAAAGCTACCATAAGTGTTGGTGATTACCAAATAAATGTAAAACTACACTCAAGCTGAGATCTCAGTGTGAATCGTGGTGACCATTAGTTGCTATTGGATTAGCTCCATGACCCATTTTTCATTAGTCAGCCTTCTTCAGCATGCACATTTGGTGCTGTTGCTTAACTATGTAGGTCTACACCGACTGCAAATTATCCATTTTAATACTTAATTTGTCTATAGCTGATGTGCTGCTCTCAAATGTCCGCTGAGGAATCACACTTTCACCTGGGAGAATTGCAGATGAATGGTAAATTTATTGAGGAGTAGTTCTGTGCTTGTTGTAGGAGACAGCACTTTGTGGCACTTGATGTCACAACTCTTATTTTACCTCGTTATGACTTTTTCTACTGTACCATAGCTTCGCGCTTCCCACTGTGACTCTGCTATCGATTGGACATGGATGGTCTGAGAAAAACTAGATGTTCCTAGGGTCTTTTAAAAATTCCTTCACTGTTCTATTTCAAGATCTCATATTTTATTTAATGCGATTTTATATAGCGCGAACTTTACCCAAAGCTGTCAGAGCACTTTACAAAAGGACCAGCTACATTACATAAGGACTTCAGAGTACATGAGTTACATAAAAGATACAAACAGAAAACTCTAAATTCACATAAGAATGGTAGTAAGTACAAAAGTCTACTTCAGATACTAGAGGTTAGAGTTACATATATAAAAGTTGCAAATTAACTCAAGGCAATTATACAAACAGATAAACTCTAAATTCACATAAGAATGGCAGTAAGTACATAAGTCTACTGCAGATACTAGAGGTTAGAGTTACATATATACAAGTCCCATACAAGACAGTTTTAATGTTAGGCGCCTGCCGGCACAGGTAACAACGCTTGGGTGGGTGAGGGCGAGGCGATGGGGGGGAGTGGACAGATGACGAGATAGGGAAAGTTAAATAAAAAAATAAATAAAACCACTTACCTTGCGCTCGGCGATGCGGTGAGCGCAAGGTAAGTGGTTTTATTTGTTTTCTTATTTTACTTTCTCTATTCCGTCATCTGTCCACTCCCCCACCCCCCACCGGGCCACCCCGCCTCACCGCTGTTACCTGTGCCGGCCACGCCTGTTTAATGTCATTGATTCTCTACCTTTTTCATTTTCGATCCTCAGTTTGCTGTTTTATTGACTGATCTGATCTGATCCTTTTATTTTTCCTTCCACTGAAGGGTGCTGATCTTATCAGCAATGTTGCATTCTTGACTCTATTTATAGCCAGTCTTTTGTAGCTTGTATGGAGCTTAATGTGAAGTGGTATGTTAAAGAAGCTTATTCCCTCTTTATCTCATCCCTTTGCTTTTTCACAGTCGGGTGTATAGTAGAAGTCTGGAGTAGAGTCATAGCAACTACTTCTGTCATTGCCTCACAATGGATGACTGATTTGGTGCAGATTGCAGTACTGAACCGCCAAAGGTACAGTATTTTATTTCAAGAATATTGAAAGGTACAACTACGGATTCAAGCCTATGTATGGTGTAAGCTTGGACCATCATTAACTGCAATAACTGGAAACAAGGAAATCATTTTAGCTTTGGCGTAATCTTTCTCGTGACACTTGAGAAATGGAATACTCAATGTTACGCCATTATGTCATGTAGTGTAAACAAGTGTTTGTTCCTGTAAAAAGGTATTGCAGGAAGACAGTAAGACCACTAGAAGGTCACCAGAGTGCGAACTTTGGTTGTATATGCTGTTTTTTGCTGCTTGGCCTTGATTTTTGATTATTTAGGAGCATTCATTTCAAGTGTATTTTTTAGGTCGGGCATTCGAGACCTCTTGTATATACTTTAGTTAGCAACGGACCCGAGTAACGCCGAAGTGGTTTTCACTGTGAGGAACGAGGTGCTGTAATGGAGACTTGATACGGCGGCAGAACAGTTTTTACAGGGCGGCAACAACCCACTGTGGTCTTTTATGAACTTGAATTGCAGCATGCATGCCAACTCACATGAGTTTTATTAAGTGGAGCACTACGAGTACCATGAGGCTACGGGAGTGGCCACGCCCACTGGGGCCGGTACTACTTGAAATAATGGCGCACTAACGGCACGACCACAGCTGCTGAATTAAGCCTAAGACAAAGGGCAGGAGCCTGAAACGCGTCGGCTTTTGGACATTTGTTGCTAACCTTGTACCTATTCTTCCAGCAGTCTTCATTAAAAGATACAGATATATTCACCCGTGTGGGCTTCATCATTGGGGCAACTCTTTTGTTGGAATGTTAGCGGCTAGTCCGGCCGCGATTGAAGCCCCGCTGTTAGCAACGGACCCGAGTGACGCCGAAGTGGTTTTCACCGTGAGGGACGAGGTGCTGTAATGGAAACTTGATACGGCGGCAGAACAGTTTTTACAGGGCGGCAACAACCCACTGTGGTATTTTATGAACTTGAATTGCAGCATGCATGCCAACTCACATGAGTTTTATTAAGTGGAGCACTACGAGTACCATGAGGCTATGGGAGTAGCCACGCCCACTGGGGCGGTACTACTTGAAATAATGGCGCACTAACGGCACGAGCACAGCTGTTGAATTAAGCCTAAGACAAAGGGCAGGAGCCCGAAACGCGTCGGCTTTTGGACATTTGCTGCTGACCTTGTACCTATTCGTCCAGCAGTCTTCATTAAAAGATACAGATATATTCACCCGTGTGGGCTTCATCATTGGGGCAACTCTTTTGTTGGAATGTTAGCGGCTAGTCCGGCCGCGATTGAAGCCCCGCTGTTAGCAACGGACCCGAGTGACGGCAAAGTGGTTTTCACTGTGAGGGACGAGGTGCTGTAATGATGACTTGATACAGCGGCAGAACAGTTTTTACAGGGCGGCAACAACCCACTGTGGCATTTTATGAACTTGAATTGCAGCATGCATGCCAACTCACATGAGTTTTATTAAGTGGAGCACTACGAGTACCATGAGGCTAAGTGAGTGGCCACACCCACTGGGGCCAGTACTACTTGAAATAATGGCGCACTAATGGCACGAGCACAGCTGCTGAATTAAGCCAAAGACAAAGGGCAGGAGCCCGAAACGTGTCGGCTTTTGGACATTTGCTGCTGACCTTGTACCTATTCTTCCAGCAGTCTTCATTAATAGATACAGATATACTCACCCGTGTGGGCTTCATCATTGGGGCAACTCTTGTTGGAATGTTAGCGACTAGCCCGGACGCGATTGAAGCACCGCTGTTAGCAACGGACCCGAGTGACGCCGAAGTGGTTTTCACCCTGAGGGACGAGGTGCTGTAATGGAGACTTGATACGGCGGCAGAACAGTTTTTACAGGACGGCAACAACCCACTGTGGTATTTTATGAACTTGAATTGCAGCATGCATGCCAACTCACATGAGTTTTATTAAGTGGAGCACTACGAGTACCATGAGGCTACGGGAGTGGCCACGCCCACTGGGGCCGGTACTACTTGAAATAATGGCGCACTAACGGCACGAGCACAGCTGCTGAATTAAGCCTAAGACAAAGGGCAGGAGCCTGAAACGCGTTGGATTTTGGACATTTGCTGCTGATCTTGTACCTATTCTTCCAGCAGTCTTCATTAAAAGATACAGATATACTCACCCGTGTGGGCTTCATCATTGGGGCAACTCTTTTGTTGGAATGTTAGCGGCTAGCCCGGCCGCGATTGAAGCCCCGCTGTTAGCAACGGACCCGAGTGACGCCGAAGTGGTTTTCACCGTGAGGGACGAGGTGCTGTAATGGAGACTTGATACGGCGGCAGAACAGTTTTTACAGGGCGGCAACAACCCACTGTGGTATTTTATGAACTTGAACTGCAGCATGCATGCCAACTCACATGAGTTTTATTAAGTGGAGCACTACGAGTACCATGAGGTTACGGGAGTGGCCACGCCCACTGGGGCCGGTACTACTTGAAATAATGGTGCACTAACGGCACGAGCACAGCTGCTGAATTAAGCCTAAGACAAAGGGCAGGAGCCCCAAACGCGTCGGCTTTTGGACATTTGCTGCTAACCTTGTACCTATTCTTCCAGCAGTCTTCATTAAAAGACACAGATATACTCACCCATGTGGGCTTCATCCTTGGTTGCTCAGCTCGGCGCTTGGGTAGTTTTCAGGCGATCGTCCGACTAAGGACAGGACACCATCCACTGAGGTGTCAAGAGCTGACAATACTGTAGAAGCAAGCGCCATCACCTAGTTAGGATATCACTAGGCTTGTCGGGACTACATGCTCGCACGTAAGATTAGTGGTAGGTAGGTTTTCTTCCACCGACCCACTATGTGTAGATAGTTTTTATAGGTCCTGAAGAAATGCACTGTATCAATTATGAATACACAGCGTGAAACATGTCAACCACATTTGTAGAGTTGAGCATTGCTCCCCTGGACAATTGAGGCACTTCGAGTACCATGAGGCTATGGGAGTGGCCATGCCCACTGGGGCCGGTACTACTTGAAATAATGGCGTACTAACGGCACGAGCACAGCTGCTGAATTAAGCCTAAGACAAAGGGCAGGAGCCCGAAACGCGTCGGCTTTAGGACATTTGCTGCTGACCTTGTACCTATTCTTCCAGCAGTCTTCATTAAAAGATACAGATATACTCACCCGTGTGGGCTTCATCATTGGGGCAACTCTTTTGTTGGAATACTTATATGTGTATGTACTTTGTGGGCTCTGGAGATCAGCCCTAGGACTTGTCTGCTTCCGCTTAGGGACTTTTTTTCTGTTCAACTGCCTCTATTTAACTGTCTTGATAGAAAACGGCCAGTAGAGGTCAGTAAAATCCCAGAATTGCTTTCTGCTTGTTCAACTGCCTCTATTCAACTGTCCTGATAGAATATGACCAGCAGAGGTCAGTAAAATATCAGAATTGCTTTCTGCTGAGGGACTTTCTTTTTTTATTTTTTTCTGGCAACTGCCTCTATTTAACTTTCTTGATAGAAAACGACCAGCAGAGGTCAGTAAAATACCATAATCACTTTAGCATTCTCTAGATTCCAGTCCATCGAAATTGTCTTCCACGAGCACCCATAGACAATAATATTTTTTTCAAATCTTGTATTTTCAGTGATATGACCACCGAAGGCCCTGATTTTATATTAAAAACAGAGCTATGGACTATACCATTTCCCGCTGACTGGCAATATTTCTCTCCATGTGTTCCCATACCTGGTGTGTTACACAGTTTGGTGCTTACTTTCCCTCCATGTTAAAGAACAGTAGATGTTTCAGCACCCAGGCTAATGTGCTGCATAGCTAAATACATATAAGGTTCCAAAGATGAGACCGATTGCATTGCAAATGGTTGTTTTTGCCTGCAGACACCATCGTACAAATCCTTTAGTGCAAAATCCATTTTATTTGATAGAAGAAATGCAATAGAAGGTGAGGTTTCGGTACATACAATAGTGATTTCCTTTCCTTGTCCTGACTCATCTATGTTCATGTTTTACTCTTTTATCATTTTGATTTTGGATTTGGACACTGGAGGCAAAGTGTCACTCCGCCTTCGTCTGGTGTATTAACCACCCTTGCATTTTTAGAATTTTTTGGGAAAATCAATTAAGTTCAGTTCTTTTGCAAAATGCTCCTTTTAAAGGGCTGATGTTCAATGAAGGGCAGGCATTTCCTTTTCCCCCCTCTTTTTGCAGCTATTTTAATTTGTTTGCATTTCTTTTCCTGGAAGAAGTGCGGGCTGTAGCGGTGTTACGTCACACTCATAGTATCAACTATTTGCATCAAAGTGGGGTTATGTACAGAAAAACATGTTTTAACAATTTGGTAATTCACCTTTTTATGAAGGATTTTTATCTTACTGAGAACCCTGGCCAGCATTTACTCTATATATGGATATTACTGTTATCTTTTAAGGTGACTTTCATTGCATTCATGGGAATGGCCAAGTCTGACAGTCTTCCTCCTAATTTGCATTGCTACCAACGAGTTGAGCTCAGTTTAATTCAGTGACTTTGAGGATTCACCCTGATTTTAGAAAGTGTTATTTTTTGAGGTGGGCAACTGCCCAACTTCAGGAATAAGAACAGTGCTTGTCAGGGTGAATCCTCAAAGTCACTGAATTAAACTGAGCTCAACTTGCTGGTAGCTATGCCACAGAACAGACAGCCTTAACTTAGGGCAATGTGTAAAGTCTTTATAAAGTACCAAAACAGTAGTAAAGTAAAAACACCAAGCAAAAAAAGTTCCAAATTTAGGGCCCGATTCACAAAAGTAATCTGAGACAAAATCCTAACTTTACGACTTTTGGTATTCACAAAAGGCATTTAGTAGTAGTAAAGTTAGGATTTTGTCTTAAGTTTGTCTTAAGTTTTGGTCTTAAGTTAAAGTTAAGTTATACTTAAGTTAGGATTTTGTCTTAAGACCAAAACTTAAGACAAACTTAAGACAAAATCCTAACTTTACTACTACTAAATGCCCTTTGTGAATACCGAAAGTCGTAAAGTTAGGATTTTGTCTCAGATTACTTTAGTGAATCTGGCCCTCCGTTTGTAAAAACGTGTAAAATGTAACAACCTAAATGACACAAAAACAATAAAAATCCAATAAGGGGAACCGGACATATGGATTTTTACATTTTTAAGTAAAAATAGTGGCAAAAAGCACTGAGTTCCAATGATAGTCTATGAAAGCGATAGACCAGGACATAGGCACGATTTCAGGGTGACCCGATAGAGCCCGGGTCAGCAGATATACCAAGTGGATTGGTCCTGCTGAACGGCAGAAAAAAAAAAAAAAAATATATATATATATATATATATATATATATATATATATGCAAAAAAGAAGCAGAGAACTCTGGGTAGTTCTCAAGTTTAGATGGAAAGCAGCTCCGTTATAGAGCTCTCTCAACACCAGCAACACTCTAAATTTGCTCACCTCAAATGTCTGCTTGTCTATCAAAGTCTTTAAGCGTAGGATTAGCACAGTGCCATCCACGCCAAGATAGAAAGGGACAAAGTCTTTTACCATTTCCACAGCAAAGTATTTAAGCATAGGATTAACACAGTGCTATCCATGCCGAGCTGTAAAATGGCCAAAGCCTTTTACCACTCCAGGCACAATATTACAGCTTTGGATTGGTAAAAAACCATCCAAGCCAACCTGAAATGAATAAAAGCAACCCCTGACATGTGTTTCGCTCTCATTAGAGCTCTTCAGCTTTGTCCAGACACAAGGGAGCACCCAGTATAAGTCAATAATTTATTTGTCACTCTATGCCTGAAAGGGTATTCTTTTGACTTATACTGGGTGCTCCCTTGTGTCTGGACAAAGCTATACCTCTCTGAAGAGCTCTAATGAGAGCAAAGCACATGTCAGGGGTTGCTTTTATTCATTTCAGGTTGGCTTGGATGGTATTTTACCAATCCAAAGCTGTAATACTGTGCCTGGAGTGGTAAAAGGCTTTGGCCATTTTACAGCTCGGCATGGATAGCACTGTGCTGATCCTATGCTTAAATACTTTGCTGTGGAAATGGTAAAAGACGTTGTCCCTTTCTATCTCGTCGTCTATGGCACTGTGCTAATCCTACGCTTAAAGACTTTGATAGAATAGCAGACATTTGAGGTGAGCAAATTTAGAGTGCCGCTGGTGTTGAGAGTGCTCTATAATGGAGCTGCTTTCCACCGAAACCTGAGAACTACCCAGAGTTCTCTGCTTCTTTTTTGCATATTTTGTTCGTCACTCTATGCCTGAAAGGGTATTCTTTTGACTTATACTGGGTGCTCCCTTGTGTCTGGACAAAGTTATACCTCTCTGAAGAGCTCTAATGAGAGTGAAACACGTGCTAGGGGTTGCTTTTATTCATTTCAGGTTGGCTTGGATGGTATTTTACCAATCCAAAGCTGTAATACTGTGCCTGGAGTGGTAAAAGGCTTTGGCCATTTTACAGCTCGGCAGGGATAGCACTGTGCTAATCCTATGCTTAAAGACTTTGCTGTAAAAATGGCAAAAGACTTTGTCCCTTTCTATCTCGGCGTGGATAGCACTGCGCTAATCCTATGCTTAAAAACTTTGATAGAAAAGCAGACATTTGAGGTGAGCAAATTTAGAGTGTCGCTGGTGTTGAGAGTGCTCTTACTGGATCTGCTTTCCACCTAAACTTGAGAACTACCCAGAGTTCTCTGCTTCTGTTTTTGCATAATGTTTTTGTCACTCTATGCCTGAAAGGGTTTTGTTTTGACTTATACTGGGTGCTCCCTTGTGTCTGGACAAAGCTATACCTCTCTGAAGAGCTCTAACGAGAGCGAAACACGTGTCAGGGGTTGCTTTTATTCATTTCAGGTTGGCTTGGATGGTATTTTACCAATCGAAAGCTGTAATACTGTGCCTGGAATGGTAAAAGGCTTTGGCCATTTTACAGCTCGGCAGGGATAGCACTGTGCTAATCCTATGCTTAAAGACTTTGCTGTAAAAATGGCAAAAGACTTTGTCCCTTTCTATCTCGGCATGGATAGCACTGCGCTAATCCTACGCTTAAAGACTTTGATAGAATAGCAGACATTTGAGGGGAGCAAATTTAGAGTGTCGCTGGTGTTGAGAGTGCTCTATAATGGAGCGGCTTTCCACCTAAACGTGAGAACTACCCAGAGTTCTCTGCTTCTTTTTTGCATAATTTATTCGTCACTCTATGCCTGAAAGGGTATTCTTTTGACTTATACTGGGTGCTCCCTTGTGTCTGGACAAAGCTATACCTCTCTGAAGAGCTCTAATGAGAGCGAAACACGTGTCAGGGGTTGCTTTTATTCATTTCAGATTGGCTTGGATGGTATTTTACCAATCCAAAGCTGTAATACTGTGCCTGGAGTGGTAAAATGCTTTAGCCATTTTACAGCTCGGCATGGATAGCACTGTGCTAATCCTATGCTTGAATACTTTGCTGTGGAAATGGTAAAAGACTTTGTCCCTTTCTATCTCAGTGTGGATGGCACTGTGCTAATCCTACGCTTAAAGACTTTGATAGAAAAGCAGACATTTTAGGTGATCAAATTTAGAGTGTCGTTGGTGTTGAGAGTGCTCTATAATGGAGCGGCTTTCCACCTAAACGTGAGAACTACCCAGAGTTCTCTGCTTCTTTTTTGCATAATTTATTCGTCACTCTATGCCTGAAAGGGTATTCTTTTGACTTATACTGGGTGCTCCCTTGTGTCTGGACAAAGCTATACCTCTCTGAAGAGCTCTAATGAGAGCGAAACACGTGTCAGGGGTTGCTTTTATTCATTTCAGATTGGCTTGGATGGTATTTTACCAATCCAAAGCTGTAATACTGTGTCTGGAGTGGCAACAGGCTTTGGCCGTTTTACAGCTCGGCATTGATAGCATTTGCTAATCCTATGCTTAAATACTTTGCTGTGGAGATGGTAAAAGACTTTGACCCTTTCTATCTCGGCGTGGATGGCACTGTGCTAATCCTACGCTTAAAGACTTTGATAGAAAAGCAGACATTTGAGGTGAGCAAATTTAGGGGCATATTCACAAGGAGCTATTGCCAAATTAACGGCACTTTATCGCAGCCAAAGTCGTGATAAATTTACCTCCCCATTCACAAGCCGGTGTTAACAGCCCACAGCACCAGTTTACCCGCGATAGCAGCCGCAAAAAACATCGCCACAGAGGACCCCCGTAAATATCGCTAATGAGATGCAGAGTAGGCGTTCCCTTGCCAAAAGCCGAGACAACAGCACACCTCAACATTCACAACGACCAGCCACATCGGCGATAAAAACACAAAACAGGCGATAAGGCGCGTTAGCACCAGGAAATCTACACCTGCTCTGACCTGGTGTAAAGTCGGACGGCAGCCTGCAAACCAAAAGGGAGCACAGCCCAGGGCTACATCGGAAGGCCAACAGATGCCATGGAGCCACCCATCATGCGGCCCGGACACCCAAGAGGACCACAACACCCACCACCACCACCCCCAGGACCACCCCTCCCTGGCACCCCCCGACCAAAGACATGCCACATCAGCCACACCTAAACATGTACAAAATATTCCGCTTGATGCCGCACAATCACAACTGGTGACATGCATGTGTCGTCACAGAAATGACCAGCACACATTCACTTTCGAAGCAACAAATGAAACTTTATTAAAATGAACAACGAAATGAAATGAAGACACATGGCCGCTCCCCTCGGGACAATACGTAGGTCACAGCCTGTAAGACAAAAAACGTGATGAGAAGGTGTGTCCTGCGCACATCAGAGGACAGAGAGAGAGCGAAGGAGAGAGAGAGGAAGAAAGGGAGGGAGAGAGAGAGAGAGAGAAGAGGAGAGAGAGAGGAAGAGAGGGAGCGAGAGAGAGAGGAAGAGAGGGAGAGAGAGAGAGAGAAAAGAGGAGAGAGAGGAATAGAGGGAGGGAGAGAGAGAGGAAGAGAGGGAGAGAGAGAGTGCCACCCCTGCGCACCCAGGCCACACTGCTCACCTGCTGCCACCGGTGTGTCTCCAACCACGTGCCGGTATGTATAGCAGGACACCAGGTCACACAACTGAGTCAGAGCCGCCAGCTGGAACAGAGCCCAGATACATAACTGGCACAGTACACACACTTGCACAAGACAACATCGCCTGCCCGCCCATGCACACCCAGGCAGAGGCACCCCAACCCCTCCCACCGCCCATCAGAGCATGCCCGCCCATGCACACCCAGGCCTCAATGCTCACCTTCCGCCACCGGTGCGTAGACAGGAGCTCCCACCACGTGCCGCTGCAAGCCACAAGCCCAGGGCCCACGGACATGACACCCTCCACATCATGCAGCCCCGCTCCGCAGGCCACAAGGTCTCACGTTTGGTGCTGGGTCTTGATTACTCCATGGCAGAGGACATACCAGTGCACCCGGCACCATCGCAGGCTGCACACCCACTCAGCCTAATGGGTGCCACCAACTCTGGGATCCCGAAAGCGATGCCACGTGGCGGTAGGCCCACGCTGCCCGCTGGCTCTGGCCAACACTGCGGTACAGCAGGGCACACAAAACCTGAGCTCTCCGGACCGCCGGGACGGGGCATCATCGCAGGCTGCACACCCGCTCAGCAGCTCAAGGTGCCACTGACACAGTGCACCCAAAGTCACCGTCCCGTGGCGGGGTGCCTGTGCCGTCCGCAAGGCCCCGGGTGCCACTAACCCTGTGCAACCCCAGTCTGCGCCACATGGTGGTAGGCCCGTGCCTTACTCAAGGCCCCGGGTGTCATTAACCCAGTGCAACCCCAGTCTGTGCCACGTGGTGGTAGGCCCGTGCCTTACTCAAGGCCCTGGATGCCACTAACCCTGTGCGCAACAACTCATGGGCCCTATATGAGTACGAACCGTGGAGCGTCCGTCATCCAGTCACCACTGGAAGAGGGGAATGTGACGTCATCGGCCCCTTATGTTGGCCGAGTCACATGGCCTGTGATGCCTGTGACGGATGGGTGTGGTGTGTGTGAAAACCTGCCCTGAGGGAGTGGCTGTGACATGCTGAGAACTAGACCAGTGACCTGCACACCCCCAGTGAGTACGGCTGTGACGGGTAGCAATGAGGGCCCCCCTCGGGGCGTAAGCGGAGTGGTCTGGCCTGCCGTACACCGGAACAGCGCAGGGCTTACAACAATGACTCATGGGTTCTGGGCGTGGTCCAGTCCATGTCCGGACAAGGAAGTGACTGATGCGTGTGTCCCTGTTGTAGTGTTCACGGAACCCGGTACACAAAATGCAATGTCGCACCCTCTGACTGGCATCACACAGGATGAACATCATTGACGCTAGGGAAGGCACTGTCCCCACATTCATCCACACATCCATACATGAATGACGTAAGACATTACACAGCATGCGTCACTGGAAGTTTATTTGCACATCCAGTGCAGTCATGCAGCTGGAGCAGTACAGGGCAATGTCGAGCACACTACACAATATGGGCCCGTGGAGGGCCAGCCAGTGTACATCCGTGGATGACCTGTACTGCGGAAGGGGAAGGGTACAGTCCGCAGTCTGTCCGCCGTGTCAATGGTCTTCAAACAGGATGTGGCAGTCCATGTCACTGTCCAAGGTGAGTGCATTGGAGTGTATCGGGGGTCAGTGGTAGGTCTTGAGGCCATGTGCGGCAGGAAGCAAAAACAGGCAAGGTGGCGGAAATGAATGCTAGTACCTCCTCCTGATCTCAATCCCATCCACGTCCTCGTCCCCGGATGTGTGCTCTGCCCCACCTGTGGGTGTTGCAGTACCGGCTGCGGCACTGTGTGCCACTGACACATCAGGGGCCGGAGGAGGATTGTCGGCCGCACTGTGTGGCAGTGACACATCAGGTGCCGGAGTGGATACGCCTGCCGCACTGGGAGGCACTGACACACCAGGGGGCGGAGATGTGGATGGTGTGGGGGCAGCAGCATTCATCATCACCACGCCTTATGGCAGCAATGCCATGATGAAGACATGCAGGGCCTGGTAGATCCCAGCTACATTTCGCTGATGTGCAGCGGTGGCTGCCATCCTTTCCCCCTCCATCCACACCATGTCCTCCATGAGCCTCCGCATGTGTGCCAGCTCACGGCTGGCATCGCTGGGGCCACTCTGAGCGGACAGGTATTCCTCCCTCCGCGTCATGACTCCAGCGATGTCAGTCAGGGCTCGTTGGAGACCATGGGGCAGACATAGACACCCAAGGATGGCGTCCAGTTTGGTAGCCATGTGGTCGAACCCTACCCGCACCTGCTCGGCCGTCTCCCTCTGGCCCTCCAGCACACGGTGTTGGAAGGCCATTTGTTGTTCCTGGGGGTCTTGGGAGAGTGCCGGGGCTGGGGGTGCCTCCTGCTGGGTGGTTTGGGTGGTGGGTGGGGTCTCATCGATGTAGCTGGGCAGCCCTGATCCTGGAGGTGGCTGGCGGATGAGGTCAATGATGTCTTGGATGGTTTGGGTGTCGATGCTGGTGTTGTCCTCCTCGTCATCAGTGAAGAGTGGCTGGGACTGCTCTGCAGGAGGTGTTGACGATGCCCCTGCGATGTGAAGGGGAGATGGTGTATTACAATGTGTGCACATGTATGTAGCCGCATGGTACAGGTTGACATTCAGACAGCATGGCATTGTACATTGTGACAGTCTGTGGGTCTGGGCGAGGACCCAGGGTCATTGTGGGTGTGCACTGTGCCCTGCTTGCTTGTGCATGTGTGCCATTGTGGCCATCTCCCCCGTCCCCCCAGTACCTGGTGGTCACTCACCCTGTTGGGGTTGTGTTGTGTCCTGTCGAGCAGTGTCCGGTCCCCCGACTCCTGCCACGGTCTCCACACTGATGACTGTTGACACCAGCTCCTCCATGTCATCCAGCTCCAGCTGTGGCGCTGGGCCCCCACCTCCGGTCTGCGTTGCTGCCTTCTGGTTGGTGCTGAGTTTCTCCTTGGTCTTCCGATTGAGGTCATTCCATCGCCTCTTGACCTCGTCCATTGTCCGCTTGTGCTCTCCGACGGCATTCACCTTGTCGACGATGTCCCGCCATATTCCATTTTTGGTGCCCAGTGACAAGTTGGAGGTGACGAAGAGTTGTTGATGGTATTCCATCACCTCCGTGACTATGATCCTGTTCACCTGCGGACTGAACTTGGTCTTCCTCGTCTTCTTGTCCTTGCCCTTCCCTGTCCCCGAGGTCCCAGGCTGGTCGTCCGGGGTGCTTGTGGCGTTGCGCTCGTGCTCTGCACCTGCTCCGGCTGCCTACATGGTGCTTGGGTGTTGGTCAGTTTGTGTGTGGGTGTTTTTTCTACTTTTATGGTGATTTTTGACGCCTGCCAGGTGTGTGTTGCAGGCCTGGCGCTGCTTGTCACTGGTTTCCTCATCGCGCTTTGGCCCATCGAATGTTTTTTGGTGTTGTGGTTTGTGTTTTTATCTCTCTCTTGGTGGTTGTTTCGCGGACATTGTCCGCGGTTTCGGCCGACTGTCACTTGCTACCGCCTTGTTGTGAATTCCACGTTGACACGGGGTTATTTTCCCGAGATAGGCTGCGATATTGAAAGTTGCGTTACGCTACTCTTGCAGTAGTTATCACACGTTCTTGTGAATATACCCCTTAGAGTGTCGCTGGTGTTGAGAGTGCTCTATAATGGAGCTGCTTTCCACCTAAACTTGAGAACTACCGAGAGTTCTCTGCTTCTTTTTTGCATAATTTATTCATCACATATATATATATATACACACATACATATTCATATTCACTGAAAAAACCAGAGGTTTCAGGGTTGTTATAGTTAGAAATTAGCATTTAAAAAACCTTTGAAATTCACTGAAATAAACAGGTTTCAGGGACATTATAGTTATAAATTAGCATTTAAAAAAACCTTGGAAATTCACTTAAAAAACACAGGTTTCAGGGACGTTATAGTGAGTTGGACATTTCTCTCGTACAAAACCAGAGAAATTCGGCCGTTATAGTTAGTTGAGCTAACTATATCTTGCGCCCTCGCAATGCACTGCTGATGACGTCACATATTACATCACTCATGACAAGAGAAGAGGGGTGCAGAAAGAGGCACAAGGGGTGCAGAAAGAAGCAGGAGAGGTGCAGAAAGATGGAAGATAAGTGCATAAAAAAGCAACAGAGTTGCAGAAAGAGGGAAGAGGGGTGGAGAAAGAGGCAAGAGAAGTGCAGAAAGAAGCAACAGACATGCAGAAAGGGAGAAGAGGGGTGGAGGAAGAGGCAAGAGGGGTGCAGAAAGAAGCAAGAGTGGTGCAGAAAGAAACAAAAGAAGTGCAGAAAGAAGGTACAGAGGTGCAGAAAGAAGCAGGAGGGGTGCAGAAAGAGGGAAGAGGGGTGCTGAAAGAGGCAAGAGTGGTGCAGAAAGAGGCAAGAGGGGTGCACAAAGAAGCAAGGGAGGTGCAGAAAGAGGCAACAGAGGTGCAGAAAGAGGCAAAAGAGGTGCAGAAAGTAGAAGAGATGTGCAGAAAGATGCAAGAGAAGTGCAGAAAAAAAAGAAAGGTGCAGAAAGAAGCAAAAGAAATGAAGAAAGAGGCAAGAGAGGCGCTGAAAGAAGCAAGAGTGGCTTGCACACCATGAGTACCAATTTAACACCCACATATAGCAATAAGTAACAGGTGACCATTCTAGGTTTACAAAGGACCTTCGACCACACTGTAACACTTGTTGCTGCATTTTTGGTAACGTTTGAGCCGTTCGAGCTAGAAACAAGGCTTTTTTTGTTCAAATCTGCAGAATAGGCAGCAGATGATGGATTATGTGGCTAATGCGGAAAATGTTTAGTTGTGCGAAAGTCAGTGCAGCCAAAAAGTCAGTTCAGTAGTTGCTGAGAAATTAAAAAAATAAAAATATTGATATCTGAGGACCGAGGAGGGTTCATGAACCCTTCCAAGCACGAGCTTCATTGTTATTGGCTGCCAACACTCCAAACCAGGAAGTGTTGGCAGGCATCTTGTGACTCGGTAACCGAGTCACAAGAAAACAGTAAAAAAAAAGATAAAAAACAAGAAAAGGGGGAAGGGTAGAAACACCCTGACCCCCTGGGCCTGCTCAGGAGGCCAAAAAAACCATTTAAAAATATATATTTTTGGCCGAATTCGTGCTGGGTGCGCGAACCCGGCCGAAATATTTTTTTAAAATGAAGCGCGGGCTCCTGCGCTTCGTTTCTTTGAGCCCCCGGGTGGGCCAGGTCCTGGGGGCAATGTTTCATTAATGTGCGGGGGCCTCGCAGGCCCCCACAGCCCCGGGGACTGCCACCTCCCCGGGGTTTAATTTATTATGTGCGGGGGGCACGCGGCCCCCCCGCAGCCTCGGGGACCACCACCTCACCGGGTATTTCTTATCCAAATGCGTGGGGGGGTTCCTCATGTATGTTAGCAGCTCCCTTTGCCCAAAAGCAATGCCGGCTCCTGCAGGAGGCGGGGAGCCGGCTGGGACCGTGGGGGCATTGGGGCTCCCCCTGCAGTCCCCAATGTTGAGGGCAGGCCCCGGGGGATGGGTTACCTGGGGCCAGAAGTGGCCCAGGCAAGGGGGGCTATGCGGTCCCCTCCCGGGAAAATTTAAATAATTTTTTTTTAAAAAACAAGGCCAGGCCCGGGGGATGTTTTCCCCGGGGCCAGAAGTGGCCCAGGGGAGGAGGGCCACGCGGCCCCATTCCTGTTTTTTGTTGATAAAAAATAAAATAATTATAAAAACAAGGCCAGGCCCGGGGGATGTTTTCCCCGGGGCCAATAGTGGCCCTTGGAATGGAGGCCACGCAGCCCCATTCCTGTTTTTTGTTAATAAAAAAAGAAAAAAATGTTCAGGCCCTGGGGGAGGGGGCCCCAGGGCCCAAAAAATACTAAAAGAAGGGGGCCACACAGCCCCCCTTCTAAAAATATTTAAAAAAAGAAAAGCTGGCATCTCGCCGGAGGCCCCGCCCCATCCCTGCTCCACTCTGCAAATGCACCTCCTGGTGCATTCTAAGTTGGGGGATTAAGTCCCCTTGAATCCTGAGGGTCCCTGGGGGCCAACTAGCCCATCCAGGTACCTCCAGTAAGCCCCACACAGTGTGATTGCTGAGAGGTGGTCCGAGGCCACGCCCCTTTTTACACCACTCTGCAAACACGCCTCTTGGAGCACTGCTGGTGGGGCGATGAGGTCCTCTTGTGTCCTGTGGGCCTCAGGACTAAAGTGGACTTCATCCCCTGAGCAGCAGTGCGCCAGGTGGCGAGTTTGCAGAGAGGTGTAAAAAGGGGGCATGGCCTCGGACCACTCTAAGCAATCCAGCTGTATGGGGCTTACTAGAGATAACAGGAGGGCTAGTTGGCCCCCAGAGACCCTCAGGAGTCAAGGGGACTTCATCCTCTAACCAAGAGCGCGCCAGGAGGTGCATTTGCAGAGTGGTGGAGAAAGGGGGCATGGCCTGTGTCCACCTCTCAGCAATCCCACTATCTGGGGCTTACTGGAGGAATCAGGTAGGCTAGTTGGCCCCTAAGGACCCCCAGCAGCGAAGGGGACTTTAATCCCCATTGAAGAGCGCGCCAGGGAGCGCATTTGCAGACTGGTGGTCAAAGGGGGCATGGCCTGCTATGAGTACTTACCAATGCTGCTGTGTGAGACTTACTGGAGGTAATAGGAGGGGTAGGTGGCCCCCAAGGTTGTCCTTGGGGGCCAACTACCCCTCCTGTTACCTCCAGTAAGTCCCACACAGTGGGATTGCTAGGAGGTCTTCAGAGGTCATGCCCTTTCTCTCTGCAAATGCGCCTCCTGGCACACTACGGGTTGGGGGATGAAGTCCACTTTACTCCTTTGGGGGCCAAGAAGCTCTCCTGGTACCTCCTGTAAGTCCTACGCAGTAGAATTCCTGAGCGCTGGTTGGAGGCCCAGCCCCCTTTCTCCACCACTCTGCAAACGTGACTACCAGTTGAAGAAGCATTTGCAATGTAATAGGTTTCGCATTTGCGAGAGTTAGAGCTTTTGGCGTTGTAAATGTAAAAGTGTTTTATTAATGTTTCTTGGAGTGGAGTGAATGTAGCTTGTGTGTAGTGGAATTATGTGGTATGTTGTGCAGTGAAATTATGTGGATAGAAAGTATGTGGTATTTATTTATTTGAGTTTTATATAGCGCTGGCTAGACCCCGAGGTATCAGAGCGCTTTACATGAGGACAGTTACATCAGTTACAAGTTACACATTGTTACAAAAGATACATCAGTTACAGGTTACATTTGTTGGTTAGGGCTTGTGGAAGGGTAAAGGGGGTAATGTAAAAGTGGTATTTAGTGTACAGGAATTATGTGGAGTGGGATTATGTGTTATGGAGAGTAATTATATGGTATGGTAGTCTGTGTTGTGGAGTGGTAACCTCAGGTTTAGTCTTCCTCGTTTCCATAGAAGCTAAACTATAAACTCAATGAGACAAAAAAAAGAAGAAACCACTGAGGAGCACTTCTGGACCTAGTCAGAGGTATGAGCAGGGCCACTGGAATTATGCGACTGTTTGGCTGCACCGACTTTTGCACAATTATACATTTTCCGCTTTTGCACCATAATCCATCATCTGCTGCATAATCTGTAGATTTGAACAAAAAAAAACCTTGTTTCTAGCTCAAACGGCTCAAACGTTTCCAAAAATGCAGCGACACGTGTTACAGCGTGGTGGAAGGCCCTTTGCAAACCTAGAATGGTCACCTGTTACTTATTGCTAAATGTGGGTATTAAATTGGTACTGATGGTGTGTAAAACACTCTTACTTCTTTCTGCGCCTTTCTTGCCTCTTTATGCATTTCTGTTGCTTCTTTCTGCACCTTTCTTTCTTTTTCTGCACTTCTTTTGCCTCGTTCTGCTCATCTCTTGCACTTTCTGCACCTCTCTTGCCTCTTTCTGCACCTCTGTTGCCTCTTTCTGCACCTCACTTGCTTCTTTCTGTACCCCTCTTGCCTCTTTCTGCACCCTTCTTCCCTCTTTCTGAACCTCTTTTGCCTCTTTCTGTACCCCTGTTCCCTCTTTCTGCACCTCTCCTGCCTGTTTCTGCACCTCTCTTGCCTCTTTCTGCACTTCTCTTGCCTCTTTCTGCACTTCTGTTGCTTCTTTCTGCACTTCTGTTGCCTCTTTCTGCACCCCTCTTGCCTCTTTCTGCACCTCTTTTGCTTCTTTCTGCACTTCTCTAGCTTCTTTCTGCACATATGTTGTTTTATTCTGCACCCCACTTGCCTCTTTCTGCACACTTCTTCCCTCTTTGTGCAACTCTCTTACCTCTTTCTACACCTTTCTTCCCTCTTTCTGCACTTCTCTTGCCTCTTTCTGCACTTCTCTTGCAAATTTCTGCAGCCCTCTTGCCTTTTTCTGCACCCCTCTTCCCACTTTCTGCACCTCTCTTGCCTCTGTTTTCACCCCTGTTGCCTCTTTCTGCACCTCTTTTGCCTGTTTCTGCAGTTCTCTTGCCTCCTTCTGCACCTGTGTTGCCTCTTTCTGCACTTCTTTTGCCTCTTTCTGCACCTCTCTTGTTTCTTTCTGCACCCCTGTTGTCTCTTTCTGCACTCGTCTTCCCTCTTTCTGCACCTCTCTTGCTTCTTTCTGCACCCTTCTTCCCTTTTTTGCATCCCTCTTGCCTCTTTGTGCACTTCTTCTTCCTCTTTCTGCACCCCTCTTGCCTCTTTTTGCACCTATGTTGGTTGTTTCTGCACTGCTCTTTCTTCTTTTTGCACCTCTTTTGCAAATTTCTGAAACCCCTCTTGCCTCTTTCTGCACCCCTCTTCCCTATTTCTCCACCTCTCTTGCTTCTTTCTGCACTTATCTTGCTTCTTTCTGCACTGCTCTTGCTTCTTTCTGCACCTCTCTTTCAAATTTATGTATCCCTTTTACCTCTTTATGCACCCCTGTTCCCTCTTTCTGCACCTTTCTTGCCTGTTTCTGCACCTCTCTTGCCTCTTTCGGCACCTCTGTTGCTTCTTTCTACACTTCTCTTGCCTCTTTCTGCACCTCTCTTACCTCTTTCAGCACCTCTGTTGCTTCTTTTTGCACTTCTCTTGCTTCTTTCTGCACCCCACTTGCCTCTTTCTGTAGCCCTTTTGCCTCTTTGTGCACCTCTCCTGCCTCTTTCTGCACCTCTCTTGCCTTTTTCTGCAGTTCTCTTGCCTCTTTCTGCCCCTCTTTTGCTTCTTTCTGTACTTTTCTTGCCTCTTTCTGTACCCCTCTTGCCTCTTTCTGCACGTCTGTTGGTTCTTTCTTCACTGCGCTTGCTTCTTTCTGCACCCCTGTTGTAAATTTCTGCATCCCTCTTGCCTTTTTCTGTACTCCTCTTCCCTCTTTCTGCACCTCTCTTGCCTCTGTCTGCACATGTGTTCCCTCTTTCTGCACCCCTTTTGCCTGTTTCTGCAACTCTCTTGCCTCTTTCTGCAGTTCTCTTGCCTCCTTCACCTCACTTGCCTCTTTCTGCACTTCTCTTGCTTCTTTCTGCACCCTTCTTCCTTTTTTCTTCACATCTCTTGCCTCTTTATGCACCTCTCTTGCCTCTTTCTGCACATCTCTTGGTTCTTTCTGCACTGCTCTTGCCTCTTTCTGCACCCCTCTTGCCACTTTCTGCACCTCTTTTGCTTCTTTCTGCGATTCTCATCTTTCTGCACCCCTCTTGCCTCTTTCTGCACCTCTGTTGCTTCTTTCTGCACTGCTCTTGCTTCTTTCTGCATTTCACTTGCCTCTTTCTGTACCACTCTTCCCTCTTTCTGCAATTCTCTTGCCTCTGTCTGCACCCCTGTTCCCTGTTTCTGCACCTCATTTGTCTGTTTCTGCAACTCTCTTGCCTCTTTGTGTAGTTCTCTTGCCTCCTTCTGCACCTCTGTTGCCTCTTTCTGCACCTCTCCTACCTCTTTTTGCACCCCTCTTGCCTCTTTTTGTTCCTCCGTTGGGTCTTTCTGCACTGCTCTTACTTCTTTCTGTACCTCTTTTGCAAATTTCTGCATCCCTCTTGCCTCTTTCTGCACCCCTCTTCCCTATTTCTCCACCTCTCTTGCTTCTTTCTGCACTTCTCTTGCTTCTTTCTGCACTGCTCTTGCTTCTTTCTGCACCTCTCTTGCAAATTTCTGCACCTCTCTTGCCTCTTTCTGCACCCCTGTTCCCTCTTTCTGCACTTCTCTTGTTTTTTTTCTGCAATTATCTTGCTCCTTTCTGTACTTCTCTCGCCTGTTTCTATATTCAAATGGGAAGTGCAAGCTGTCAAGTTTAAAGGTCTGCGTGCTCTCGTGACTGAGGTATATGTCTACTTGCACATGTATTCTCACGTGTGTTATGTATCTGAAGATGGTAGCTTAAAAAGCGGGTAGCTTCTCTTATAGGTGGTCAAATCTTGTTAGTTCTGCTCTGTCATTTGGTTGCACAGGCATACATGTCTTATGTATATATGTGTTATAGAGTCCCTCAAATATACTATTGAATACCCATGTGCCCTGTATTGTAAGCAGAAAGATATGCATACACCTTTTTGTCACAAATTTACAGAGTATGCTGTCTGAAACACAGGTATTCAAGTGCTTGTATGTTTATTTTCATTTAACATGTCACTAGGTAAAAGCATAGACACGAATGCATACCTTCACAAACTTGGTCAGACTTACAACAGTGATATGCTTAGGATTGCTGTTTTATATTTGGTAGGCCTAACATTCTGAGCAGTCGATTAATAGTGAACCTTCAAGAAAAAAGTTCGGTTTAAGACATCTTCGGAGAAGGATTAGTGATTAGGGTACTTTGTAAGAGTCTGTTGTAAGGTACAGTCAAAGTAGGCCTCTTTCTGCACCTCTGTTGGTTCTTTCTGCACAACTCTTGCTTCTTTCTTCACCTTTCTTCCTCTTTCTGGACTTCTGTTGCCTCTTTCTGCATTTCTTTTGCTTCTTTCTGCACCTTTCTTCCTCTTTCTGCACCTCTCTTGCCTCTTTCTGCACTTCTCTTGCTTCTTTCTGCACCTTTCTTCCTCTTTCTGCACATGTCCTACCTATGTAGGCATAGTTAGAAATTATCATTTAAAAAACCTTAGAAATTCACTGAAAAAACCATAGGTTTCAGGGACGTTATAGTTAGAAATTAGCATTTAAAAAACCTTTGAGGTTGACTGAAATAACCACAGGTTTCAGGGACGTTATAGTTAGACATTTCACTCGTACAAAACCAGAGAAATTTGGCCGTTATAGTTAGTTGAGCTAGGTATAACATGCGCCCCCGCAATGCACTGCTGATGACATCACATATTACATCACTCATGACATGGCCAGTGACATCACTGATGACATCACTGATGACATCACTGATGACATCATCCACGTGATAATCTGATGCACCTCCTCACACCCTAATATAACCTTTGATACACCCACTCTAAAATACAGACTACCGTTCTCAAAACCATAGACACACCAATACCAATTACTACATACACACTCACTGATTCTTAGGTCTACACACACATCCACTCACTCACCCGTACAGTCACTCATACTTACGGTCACTCACTACAGGACTATCATATGCACTCATACACCTATATAGACACTCACACACCGCCACTCACCCATAGAGTTACTCACACAGCTAATCAGTCATGTAAAGAATCAATCACACTCCCATTTACTCACCTATACAGTTATACACACACACCACCTCACTTATTCATACACATACTAACACATACTTACACTCTTATACAATAACTGACACAAGCACACACTCATCCACACAGCCACTCTCAGAATCGCTCACTCTCACATATAGTCATTTATATACTCCAACACTCACATATACTGCCTTTCACATGTGTAGTTACTCACACATGTACCACTGAGACATCCATTCACTCACCATCGGAGCCATACACACACTCACCCACCCATACAGCCCCTCACAGATGCACTCTTGAACCCATACACCCAGTGAATCACCCACTCACACATCCATGCAGGGAGTCACACACACCCCACCCACCCACACAGACACTCAGGCACCCATACAGATACTCAGACAACCATCAATAACCCATATAGACACTCATGTAGCTACTCACTAACCCATGCAGCCGCTTACACCCCAACAGACAGACTGATACAGACATTCACACAGTTTAGTCACTAACCCATGCATTCAGTAGGACACGTTTAATCACTCACTTATACAGTCAGTCACGCACCTACTAAATCATCCATTCAGACAGTCATACACCCACTCATTCTTCAATACACCTTGGCCTATATATATATAAAACATATTTAAACTTTACAGAAACACACAGTCACTGGATGATGTCATCAGTGATGTCATTTGAGATGTCATCAATGATGTCATCTGTGATGTCACTGACCATGTCATGAGTGATGTAATATGTGATGTCATCAGCAGTGCATTGCGGGGGCGCGAGTTATACTTAGCTCAACTAACTATAACGGGCGAATTTCTCTGAAATGTCCAACTAACTATAACGTCCCTGAAACCTGTGGTTTTTTCAGTGAATATATATATATATATATATATATATATATATTATCTACTGGCGGTCGCCAGTAGATAGTTATAGTTAGGACCTATTTTCCATAGGAAATCCGCGACATTCTATTTGAAATAACTCTTGCGTCGGTTGACGAATCTTCGCGAAATTTTCAAACTTTATGGCCCGCTCCGGTCCGCTCCTACCCTGAAAGTCTCAGGGTGATTCGTCAAGTGGGGGCCGAGAAAAAAGGGGGGTCCCAAAACATGTTTTCCCCATTCATTTTCCCATAGGAAACTTTAGACACGGCTACAGCCCGAACTGCTGAACGGAATTACACCAAATTTGGCAAAGAGGTAGTTCTTGGTTCAGAAAGAACCCTTTTGTTAAATGGTGTAAATCCGTTCAGTAGTTGCGGAGAAATTAAAAAAATAAGAGTCAAAAAATCAATTTCCCATAGGAAACTTTATGCAAGGCTACAGCCCGAACTGCTGAACGGAATTACACCAAATTTGGCAAGGAGGTAGTTCTTGGTTCAAAAAGAACCCTTTTTGATAAATGGTGTAAATCCGTTCAGTAGTTGCTAAGAAAATCAAAAGTAAAAACACATATATATCTGGGCGGAGCCTAACCACACATGTCATCGTGAGATCTGATTGGCTGTCAGCACTTCATCCTGGAATTGCTGGCAGCCATCTTGGGACCAATATAAATGATAGTACCCCATTGAAATGCATTGTAGTGAATCGAAGATTTTGAGGGTTACCAAAAGGAGAACTATAAAGGGTGATAACAGACTTTAGTTACATTAGAATTCATTTGTTGATGGTACCATACTAATTTCAGGAATTGTGGTGTGTTCTAAGGTGATTTTACCCTGTGAAAAACCTTCTGCTGGGATATCATGAATCATGTTTGAGAGAAAACTATTTTCACATGCTTGTCCCATACAGTTTTGGAAGGTGCTCCAGAAGCTAAAATGAGAGCATATTTTCTGTAAATTCACATTATCTTTCTCAGTCATGTGAGAATGAAGTCTGACATTCTCAGTAAAACATGTACATCCAACAAGGCAGAGACTGTCAGTTGATTCCTTTGTGTTCTACTGCAGCTTCCCAGAGTGTTCTAAAGAACAACTAGAGCGCTAACAGTCTTACTTATGACAAAAGTATGGCACACCTGAAGGCATCTTGATTGGAATAAACTGGTAACACTTAAAACATTTAATTTAAAAAGGAACAAAATGATGGGGTTCATTTTGTCATAGAAATTATGGTTAGTGCTGTAGAAAGAAAAATTAGGACATGTTTCAAGTGTGATCTCAAATATCTTCCTGTTATATTTCAACAGGAGCAGCCTGTCAGTTGATGCCTTTGTGTTCTACTGCAGCTTCCCAGAGTGTTCTAAAGAACAACTAGAGCGCTAACAGTCTTACTTATGACAAAAGTATGGCACACCTGAAGCCATCTTTATTGGAATAAACTGGTAACACTTAAAACATTTAATTTAAAAAGGAACAAAATGAGGGGGTTCATTTTGCCATAGAAATTATGGTTAGTGCTGTAGAAAGAAAAATTAGGACATGTTTTAAGTGAGATCTCAAATATCTTCCTGTTATATTTCAACAGGAGCAGCCTGTCAGTTGATGCCTTTGTGTTCTACTGCAGCTTCCCAGAGTGTTCTAAAGAACAACTAGAGTGCTAACAGCCTTACTTATGACAAAAGTATGGCACACCTGAAGCCATCTTGATTGGAATAAACTGGTAACACTTAAAACATTTAATTTAAAAAGAAACAAAATGAGGGGGTTCATTTTGCCATAGAAATTATGGTTAGTGCTGCAAAAAGAAAATTTAGTGCATGTTTAAAGTGAGATCTCAAATCCTCTTCTATTTCAGTAGAAAATTCTGACATGCAGACTGAAACAATCACTTTCAATACCAGCAGTAGACTTCCAGTTAACCCCTTGGTGAGCAGTAGCTTTACTACAGTGATCTAATGAACAACTAGAGTAATAACATTCTGAATTTATGGCAAATGTGTGACACATCTGAATGCCTTCTTGATGGAATCAAAGTAAAAAACTGAAAGCATTTCCTACTGAGGAGACTGCAGTAAATGAGGAAATTAGGAAACTTCATAACAAAGAAGTCTTCCAAGATGGCCACCAGTGAAAAAAGAGCCCAAATGTAGCACAAATATTACCCAGATGTAGCCCACATATAGCCCAATGACAAAAGTGTGCAAAACACTTTTTATTTTTAGTTTTTTTGCAGTTTTATGTAGTACAGACTGGTCAGGTATTGGAGCATTGCATCTTAAAACATGACCCCCTACACTACAAAAACACCACTGCACTACCCTAAACCCTAAAACACTACCCCAGCACGACCCCCTACACTACACAAGCACCACTGCACTATCCTAAACCCTAAAACACTACCCCCAGCATGACCCCCTACACTACACAAACACTACTGCACTACCCTATACCCTAAAACACTACCCCAACACCACTGCACTAACCTAAATCCTAAAACACTACATCCAGCACGACCCCCTACACTACCCAAACACCACTGCACTACCCTAAAACATGACCCCCTACACTACACAAACACCACTGCACTACCCTAAACCCTAAAACACTACCCCCAGCACGACCCCCTACACTACACAAACACCACTGCACTACCTTAAACCCTAAAACACTACCCCCAGCACGACCCCCTACACTACCCAAACACCACTGCACTAACCTAAATCCTAAAACACTACCCCCAGCACGACCCCCTACACTACCCAAACACCACTGCACTACCCTAAAACATGACCCCCTACACTACACAAACACCACTGCACTACCCTAAACCCTAAAACACTACCCCCAGCACGACCCCCTACACTACACAAGCAACACTGCACTACCCTAAACCCTAAAACACTACCCCCAGCACGACCCCCTACACTGCCCGAACACCACTGCACTGCCCTAAACCCTGAAACACCAGCCCCTGCATGACCCCCTACACTGCCCGAACACCACTGCACTGCCCTAAACCCTGAAACACATACCCTAGCACAACCCCCTACACTGCCCGAACACCACTGCACTGCCCTAAACCCTGAAACACCACCCCCTTCACGACCCCCTACACTGCCCGAACACCACTGCACTGCCCTAAACCCTGAAACACCACCCCCAGCATGACCCCTACACTGCCCGAACACCACTGCACTGCCCTAAACCCTGAAACACTACCCCCAGCAAGACCTCCTACAATGCCCGAACACCACTGCACTGCCCTAAACCCTGAAACATCACCCCCAGCAAGACCCCCTTCACTGCCCGAACACCACTGCCCTAAACCCTGAAACACCACCCCCAGCACGACCCCCTACACTGCCCGAACACCACTGCACTGCCCTAAACCCTGAAACACCACCCCCAGCACGACCCCCTACACTGCCCGAACACCACTGCACTGCCTTAAACCCTGAAACACCACCCCCTGCACGACCCCCTACACTGTCCGAACACTACTGCACTGCCCTAAACCCTGAAACACCATCCCCAGCACGACCCCCTACACTGCACGAACACCACTGCACTGCCCTAAACCCTGAAACACTACCCCCAGCAAGACCCCCTACACTGCCCGAACACCACTGCACTGCCCTAAACCCTGAAACATCACCCCCAGCAAGACCCCCTACACTGCCCGAACACCACTGCCCTAAACCCTGAAACACCACCCCCAGCAAGACCCCCTACACTGCCCGAACACCACTGCACTGCCCTAAACCCTGAAACACCAGCCCCAGCACAACCCCTACACTGCCCGAACACCACTGCACTGCCCTAAACCCTGAAACACCAGCCCCAGCACGACCGCCTACACTGCCCGAAAACCACTGCACTGCCCTAAACCCTGAAACACCAGCCCCAGCACGACCCCCTACACTGCCCGAACACCACTGCACTACCCTAAACCCTCAAACACTACCCCCAGCATGACTCCCTACACTACACAAACACCACTGCACTACCCTAAACCCTAAAACACTACCCCCAGCATGACCCCCTACACTACACAAGCACCACTGCACTACCCTAAACCCTGAAACACCACCCCCAGCACGACCCCCTACACTGCCCGAACACCACTGCACTGCCCTAAACCCTGAAACACCACCCCAGCATGACCCCCTACACTGCCCAAACACCACTGCACTGCCCTAAACCCTGAAACACCACCCCCAGCGCGACCCCCTACACTGCCTGAACACCGATGCACTGCCCTAAACCCTGAAACACTACCCCCAACAAGACCCCCTACACTGCCCGAACACCACTGCACTGCCCTAAACCCTGAAACATCACCCCCAGCAAGACCCCCTACACTGGCTGAACACCACTGCCCTAAACCTGAAACACCACCCCCAGCAAGACCCCCTACACTGCCCGAACACCACTGCACTGCCCTAAACCCTGAAACACCACCCCCAGCACGACCC
Organism: Calotriton arnoldi; assembly: GCA_963921515.1. NCBI lineage: Eukaryota > Metazoa > Chordata > Amphibia > Caudata > Salamandridae > Calotriton > Calotriton arnoldi. Next base: position 101,340 of record CAWUFW010012111.1, read on the forward strand.
CCTACACTGCCCGAACACCACTGCACTGCCCTAAACCCTGAAACACCACCCCCAGCACGACCCCCTACACTGCCCGAACACCACTGCACTGCCCTAAACCCTGAAACACCAGCCCCAGCAAGACCCCCTACACTGCGCGAACACCACTGCACTGCCCTAGACTCTGAAACACCAGCCCCAGCAAGACCCCCTACACTGCCCGAACACCACTGCACTGCCCTAAACCCTGAAACACCAGCCCCAGCATGACCCCCTACACTGCCCGAACACCACTGCACTGCCCTAAACCCTGAAACACCAGCCCCAGCATGACCACCTACACTGCCCGAACACCACTGCACTGCCCTAAACCCTGAAACACCAGCCACAGCGCACAACCCCCTACACTGCCCGAACACCACTGCACTGCCCTAAACCCTGAAACACCAGCCCCAGCACGACCCCCTACACTGCCCGAACACCACTGTACTGCCCTAAACCCTGAAACACCAGCCCCAGCACGACCCCCTACACTGCCCGAACACCACTGCACTGCCCTAAACCCTGAAACACCACCCCCTGCATGACCCCATACACTGCACGAACACCACTGCACTGCCCTAAACCCTGAAACACCACCCCCAGCACGACCCCCTACACTGCCCGAACACCACTGCACTGCCCTAAACCCTAAAACACCACCCCCAGCATTACCCCCTACACTGCCCAAACACCACTGCACTGCCCTAAACCCTAGAACACTACCCCCAGCACAACCCCCTACACTACCCGAACACCACTGCACTACCCTAAACCCTAAAATACTACCCCCAGCACAACCCCCTACACTACCCGAACACAACTGCACTGCCCTAAACCCTCAAACACTCCCCCCAGCACGACCCCGTACACTACCCGAACACCACTACACTGCCCTAAACCCTAAAACACTCCCCCAGCATGACCCCCTACACTACCCGAACACCACTGCACTGCCCTAAACCCTAAAACACTCCCCCAGCACGACCCCCTACACTACCCAAACACCACTGCACTGCCCTAAACCCTAAAACACTACCCCCCGCATGACCCCCTACACTACCCAAACACCAATGCACTACCCTAATCCCTAAAACACTACCCCCTGCATGACCCCCTACACTACCCTAAACCCTAAAACACTACCCCCGCATGACTCCCTACACTACCCAAAGACCACTGCACTACCCTAAACCCTAAAACACGACCTCCTACACTACACAAACACCACTGCACTACCCTAAACCCTAAAACACTACCCCCTACACTACACAAACACCACTGCACTACCCTAAACCCTAAAAAACTACCCCCAGCATGAACCACTACACTACCCAAACACCACTGCACTACCCTAAACCCTAAAAAACTACCCCCAGCAGTTCCCCTACACTACCCAAACACCACTGCACTACCTTAAACCCTAAAACACTACCCCCAGCAGTACCCCCTACACTACCGAAACACCACTGCACTACCCTAAATCACTACCCCCAGCACGACCCCCTACACTACCCAAACACCACTGCACTACCCTAAACCCTAAAACACTACCCCCAGCACGACCCCCTACACTACCCAAACACCACTGCACTACCCTAAACCCTAAAACACTCCCCCAGCACGACTCCCTACACTACCCAAACACCACTGCACTACCCTAAACCCTAAATCTACCCCCAGCATGACCCCCTACACTACACAAACACCACTGCACTACCCTAAACCCTAAACCACTACCCCCAGCACGACCCTCTTCACTACCTAAACACAACTGCACAATTTGTTACAGGCGTTGCAACGCAGGCCTGTGGTGCTTACTGGAAGTACCTAGTGGGCTAGTTGGGCCCCAGGGACCCTCAGGATTCAAGGTGACCTAATCCCCCAACTTAAAACGCACCACGGGGCGCGTTTGCACAGTGGTGAAGGGAGGGGCGGGGCCTCAGGTGACATGTGCGCAAACACGCCCTGTGGTGCATTTTAAGTTGGGGAATTAATTCCCTTTGAATCCTGAGGGACCCTGGGGCCAACTAGCCCACCAGGTACCTTCAGTAAGCACAACAGAGTTGCGTTGCAGAGAGGTGAAAAAAGGTGCGTGGCCTCGGAACGCCTCTCTGCAACTCAGCTCTGTGGTCCTAACTGTAGGTACCTGGGGGCTAGTTGGGCCCCAGGGACCCTCAGAATTCAAGGGGACTTAATCCCACAACTTAAAACGCGCCACGGGGTGCGTTTGCACACATGTCACCTCAGGACCCCTCCCTTCACCACTGTGCAAACGCGCCCTGTAGCGCGTTTTAAGAGGTAGTTTTAATCCCCCTGCCCTATTATGTACTAGGGACTTGCAGAGGAGGTCATGCTAATCACAGGGGTACCCCAACGCATAGTGTTCCCTAGTGTATGTAGGTGTTTTCACTGTATTCTAAGTGTCTTTTAGCATAGCACTGGCTCTGGTTAGTCAGAGTCAGTTACCACCAGTAACCGTCTGAAAAAGTTGTGGGCACAGGATGATTTTGCAACAAGGCCTCTTTCTGCTCCTCGGTTGGTTCTTTCTGCACATCTTTTGCTTCTTTCTGTGCGTTTTTTCTTCTTTCTTCACATGTCCTACCTCTGTAGGCATAGTTAGAAACTAGCATTTAAAAAAACCTTTGAAATTCACTTAAAAAATCATAGGTTTCAGGCACGTTATAGTTAGAAATTAGCATTTAAAAAACCTTTGAAATTCACTGAAAAAACCATAGGTTTCAGACACGTTATAGTTAGAAATTAGCATTTAAAAAACCTTTGAAATTCACTGAAAAAACCATAGGTTTTAGGGACAGTTATAGTTAGTTGGACATTTCACTCGTACAAAACCATAGAAATTCCCCGTTATAGTTAGTTCAGCTAACTATAACTCGCGCCCCGCAATGCACTGCTGATGACGTCACATATTACATCACTCATGACATGGTCAGTGACATCACTAATGACATCACTGATGACATCTCAAATGACATCACTGATGACATCATCCATGTGATAATTTCATGCATCTTCTCACACCCTAATATAACTTTTGATACACCCACTCTAAATTACAGACTGCCATTCTCAAAACCATAGACACTCCAACACCAAAAACTACATACCCACTCACTGATTCTTAGGTCTACACACACATCCACTCACTCACCCGTACAGTCACTCATACTTAGTCACTCAGTACAGGACTATCATATGCACTCATACACCTATATAAACACTCACACACCGCCACTCATCCATAGAGGTACTCACACACCTAGTCAGTCATGCTAAAAACTTAATCACACACCCATTTACTCACCTATACAGTTATACACACACCAGCTCACTTACTCATACAAATACTAGCACATTCTTACGCTCTTATACAATCACTGATACAAGTACACACTCATCCATACAGCCACTCTCACAATCACACACTCTCACTTATAGCCATTTATATACTCCAACACACATATATACTGCCTTTCACATATGTAGTTACTCACACATGTACCACTGAGATATACATTCAATCACTAACACACCCATACACACACTCACCCACCCATACAGTCCATCACAGATGCACTCTTGAAACCATGCACCCAGTGAATCACCAACTCACACATCTATGCACAGAGTCACACACACCCTACCCACACAAACACTCAGGCACCCATACAGATACTCAGACAATCAATCACTAACCCATGTAGACACTCATGTAGCTATTCAGAAAGCCATGCAGCCGCTTACAAACCAACAGACAGACGGATACAGACATTCACACAGTTTAGTCACTAACCCATGCATTCAGTAAGATACATTGAATCACTCACTTGTAGAGTCAGTCACTCACGTACTAAATCATCCATTCAGACACTTATAACCCACCCTTTACAGCTGCTATTCCTTCAATGCAAGTGGGTGTCCCGCAGGGCGCTATTTTGAGCCCTACGCTTTTTAACATCTATATGGCCCCACTTGCATGCCTGGCTGAGTCACACGGAGCGAAGATTATTTCTTACGCTGATGATACTCAACTACTGTTCACGTGTGACAAAGGGGCGAATTTTCATGGAATGGAGATAAATAGATGCCTAACTGAGGTTTTTTCCTGGTTGCAACTTAATCAACTTAAGTGTAACCCTGAAAAGTCAGAAATTATGTTTTTTGGATGTCCCCCATGTGTTGACTGGAGCTTATGGTGGCCGTGCGACATGTCTCCTCCTGCTGCTCCAGTCGGCACAGTAAAAAACTTGGGAGTTAAGTTGGACACTAGTCTATCAATCAAGTCCCATATCCAAACTGTTGCTGGTACCTGTATCGGGCTGATTAGAATGGCAAAAAACTTTCTTCCTCTACTCCCGGTCGAATCCCGGAAGATCGTAGTGCAAGCCTTAATTGCATCCAGGTTGGATTATGTAAATATCTTGTATCTGGGGCTCCCTGAATACTTGCTCAATCGGCTGCAGGTTGTTCAGAATGCCGCAGCCAGAGCTATTCTTATGGTCAGCCCCAGAACGCGCAATACCTATATATATTAAACATATTTAAACTTTACAGAAACACACAGTCACTGGATGATGTCATCATTGATGTCATCAGTGATGTCATTTGAGATGTCATCAGTGATGTCATCAGTGATGTCACTGACCATGTCATGAGTGATGTAATATGTGACGTCATCAGCAGTGCATTATGGGGCGCGAGTTATAGTTAGCTGAACTAACTATAACGGGGGAATTTCACGGGTTTTGTACGAGTGCAATGTCCAACTAACTATAACTTTCCCTAAAACCTATGGTTTTTTCAGTGAATTTCTAAGGTTTTTTAAATGCTAATTTCTAACTATAACATGCCTGAAACCTATGGTTTTTTCAGTGAATATATATGCATATTTTTTTTTTAGTCAAAGAATTTGGTTGAGGACAAGTGCAGGGGTATTGTTATTGATGGAATTATGGCTGACTGTTGTTTTCCATTTAATTAAAATGTCTTTGAGAATCATGTGCCCATCCAGGGCTTAATTATAGAAGACCACTATTGAGTGGAATTGTAAATTGAAGTGCCATAATCATGTTCCTTGCCCATCCAGGGCATAATTATCATTTTTTCAATGAATTGTGTGAATAAATGCTTTACAGAAATGCACAAACATTATATGTTCACGTTAGGAACTTTGATCCTTTATTCACTACTCTGAGACATTAGCCTTAACCATACCACTCCAAGATGGCCGAAATGGAATCATGCACTATTGCAACTAAGAGAAGGACTTTCTCTATGTTAATGAATTATGCCGCACTGCTTTCCTTCCTTTGTGTTTACGTTACATTTTCTTAAAAAATTATTGTTTTTTTAAACCACAAAGGCATTGAGAAAGGTGCAAGCCGAAACGCGTCTGTCTGGTGTTGTGGTCGTGTGGTGGAATAAATAATTGACTTTATCAAATTTCCCCAGTGTGCACCTCGTTCGTGACCGAGGAGGAGGGTCATGGTTTGGATATATATATATATGATGGCGGCTGGTTGTGTGTGTTAAAATAAAATACAAATGCACCAAATATGGGTCTACGCTCGTTTTCTTCTGGAGAAGATATCTAAGGCGAGGTTCTTGGCATATAGATATATATATATGTATATATGTATGTGAATATATAAATATATTTATATTTACTGAAAAAAAACAAAGGTTACAGGGATGTTATAGTTAGGCTCAGATTTAACTCGTACAAAAATATAGATATTCAGCAGTTATAGTTACCTGAGCTAACTATAACTTACATCCCTGCAATGCACTGCTTATGACCTCACATATTATATCACTCATGACATGGTCAGTGACATCACTCATGACATCACTGATGACATCTCAAACGATATCACTGATGACATCATCCAGTGAGTGTAAGTGTTTTCTAAGAGTTTATGAGTATTAACCATAAATACTTAGCTACTACAAAAATTAAATTAGTTTACTAGGTGTACTACTAATGAGTGATATTATATGATCTTAGTAGCAGTGTCACTGTCTGTATCAGTTTGTGAATAGGTGTCTGAGTACCTGTATGGGTGTGTGAGGGGGTGTATGAGTGGCTGAGTGTATGAAAGTGCCTTTTTTATTTCATGGTTTGCCCCCACTTTCTGCTTGAGGAATGATGTGATTTCGAACTGTAAGTGCCCTGGCTCAATGCTAACTAGGTTCCCAGTGTCAGATGTCTATCCCCAAAACTGTACCACGATTGGCACAACTTCAGTCGCCCCTATAAGTCCCTAGTAAATGGTACCACTGGTGCCTAGGGCATGGGTACTGAAGAGGGTCCTCTGGGACTGTAGTGCTGATTGTGCCACTCCAGGGCCCCCTCATATAGACTATGCACTCTGCCACTGCAGGCTGCATGTCTTGGTGCAGGAAAATCCGAAGAGTCGACATGGCACACAGACCTGTGTGCCATGCCTCCCATGCACTGCATAAGGCATAGGTAAGCCACCCCTACTGGAGGTCTTCAGCCCTAAGGGAGGGTACACTATATCCTATATGTGGGCCTATCTGCATGTGTAGATTGGCCCCAAAAATGTCCAGCTTATTCTGTGATGTATGTGAACAGGGAAGCCATAAAGAGTACATGGGCTGGATACTTATCAACCCCAGTTTCCTAGCTCTATGATGGCTTCACTGATTTCTAAGGTGTTTGGTACCAAAACCCTTGTCATAATAAATCCTCACTAATGCCAGTGTTGGATTTATTAATAAATTCACACAGGAGACCATTTTAGAGGGTCCCCATAAAACCTAGCCAAACTCTAGTGGGGTCTCTGGCCAGTTTTCAGCAGCCTGCCACCACCAGACATGTTTCTGATCTCATGGGATGAGAGTCAACACTCTCAGAGGACAGAAACAATACCTGCTCCGGGCAGGGGTGTTTTACACCTCCTTCAGGAGAGGATGGCCTTCCCAGGCAGGAAGCTTTAAAGGCAATGTCGCCTTTGAAATCTGACCCAGGAACCTCCAGATAGTGGGGAAGGCCAAGCCCCCATTCCTGCTCCACCTTTAACAGGAGGAAAGGCAGGAACATTAGTTTGTTAGGGGAGAGGGCCCCCCAAGGTGAGGTGGCTGAACCCCTCTCCTGAAATCCCATCATCTTGAGATGGTGAGAAAACCTTCAATCAGGGCTAGTGAAGTGCCTAATTCCACAGAAAGTTGTCACTAGAGGGTGTGGACACTCTAAAGGTAAGTAGCCCATTGGCTACTACCTGTCTCCTCTTGTAACACCCCTAAATTCAATATTTAGATGGCCCCCTGAGACCTTGACTTCAGATTCTACTGACCTAAAGAAGACCAGGGAAGAAGACCTGCTGCTGATCTAGGAACTGAGCCTTGCTGCAGAAGAAACTGGTATCAAACCATGGCAACTACGAAAGGACTTAGCAACTGTGTCCTGCCATCCCTACATGAAACCTGTGCAGCCTCCAGGAAACCTGGAGCCCTGCCAGCCTTCAACAATTGCCTGGGACCTCACTTTGGACTAGTAGTACTAGTCCCCGGCATGCCGCCGGTAAAGACCGCCACATCGTGAAGACCGGCATGGACCGTGTTGACACAATTCACCTCATCAACCAAAAGTTGCAGCAGCTAAGGCCTGTTGGTCACTAGTCTGGTAACTGACCCCTTCATCACATCCACCAGCCTGAGGAATCAGTCACAGTACCTGCGACTGAAGCTGGAAACAGCCCCGCTCCTATGAGCCTGTACCCTCTTCCTGGTGGCTTTGACTGCGTGAAAGCAGCAACTTTGGCACGACTGCCCCGACCATGATGGACTGCCTTCACCGCACCTGTAGCTAAACGCCTCTGGTGATGAACCAATTCTGCATCCCAAGACCTCTGGCATCTCCGATCCAGGTAACCCAGAACTCCTGCTGTGCCCAAGCCCTGGGATTCCTAAAACTCTGACTCCCCTAGAGAAAAACTTCCCCTGAACTCTGGGTGACCATTGTCCCCCAAAACTCTGTGGCAGAGTGTTGCTCCCATTGACCGCGATGGTAAATGTGTTGGCGGTATTCCGCTATCTAACCCTATGCTTTTCATCCCCTCAACCGCAACAATCTCTGCCTGACTTTACTGACCACTGTTGCTTAAAAACCTGCAAGCATTTGTGACTTGAACTGCATTTGGTTAAAAATCAATACACAAAGCATTTAATCACTGTTGAATGAAGTTCTTGGTTTCCAAAAATATATATAAAGATACGATTTTATTTTTCCTAATTGGTCTCGGATTTATTCTTGAGTGTGTCTCATTTATTGCCTTTGTGTGTGACAACAAATGCTTAGCACTACCATCTGATAAGCTTAACTTATCACCCATGCTACCACAAAAAGAGCATTAGAATTGTCTGCTTTTACCTCTCCACACCTATTAGGGATCCACTGGACTCTCTGCACAGTGTACTTCATTTTAGTGCACTATATAGAGAGCCATCGTCCTACAGTGAGTGAGTGGGTTTTTGAGTAGGTGTGGGTGTGTGAGTGGTTGCGAAAATGGTTGCATGAGTGTGTGAGTGGATTTGTGAGTGGTTGTTTGGGTTTGTGAGTGGGTGTGCTTGTGGTTGTATCGGTTATAAATGGGTTTATAAGTGGTTGTATGGGTGTGTGAGTAGCTGTATGGATGTGTGAGTGGTTGTGTGAGTGGTTGTGGGGGTGTGAGTGGGTGTGTGAGAGATTGTCTGGGTTTGTAAGTTGGTATGTGAGCAGCTGAATGGGTGTGTAACTAGGTGTGTGAGTATTTGTATGGATGTGTGAGAGGGTGTGTGAGTTGTGGATGTGTGAGTGGGTGTAAGAGTGCTTGAATGGGTGAGTTAGTGGTTGTATGTGTGGTTGTGTGAGTGTTTGTGTGGGTGTTGCGAGTGCATGTGTGAGTAGTTTTACGGGTTTGTAAGTGGGTGTGTGAGTGGATGTATGGGTGAGTGACTAGTTGTATGAGTAGATGTATGGATGAGTGCATGGTTGTGTGAGTGGGTCTATGAGTGAGTGAGTGGGTGTGTGAGTGGCTATATGGGTGAGTGAGTGGGTGTGTGAGTACTTGTATGGGTCAGTGAATGGGTGAGTGGTTGTGTGGGTGTGTAAGTGGGTGTATATTCTATGGATGATATCTTGAGTGATGTCATTTGAGATTTCATCAGTAATGTCATCAGTGATGTCCCTGACCATGTCATGAGTGATGTAATATGTGAGGTCATGAGCATTGCTTTGCGGGGGCGTAAGCTATAGTTAGCTCAGGTAACTATAACTGCTGGATTTCTATGGTTGTGTATGACTGAAATCTGAGCCTAACTATAACGTCCCTGTAACCTTTGTTTTTTTCAGTGAATTGCTAAGGTTTTTTTAAATTCTATTTCCTAACCTTAACATCCCTATAACCTGAGTGGGTGTCTGAGTGGGTGCATGAGTGTCTGAGTGAATGTCTAAGTGGATCTGTAGGTGGGGGTAAGAGTGTCTTAGTTGGCTTGCGAGATCCTCAATGAGTGTGTGAGTTAGCCTGTGAGTGCATGAGTGTCTCAGTGGGTCCGTGAGTGGGTGCGTTAGTCTCTGAGTGGGTCTGTGAGTGGGTGCATGTGTGTCTGATTGGGTCTGTGAGTAGGTGCGTGAGTCTCGCAGTGCATTTGTGAGTGGCTGCATGAATCTCTGAGTGGGTCTTTGATTGGGTGCGTGAGTATCTGAGTAGATGCGTGAGTGTTTCAGTGGGTCTGTGAGTGGGTATGTGAGGGTTTAACTGGGTGTGTGAGTGGGTGCGTGAGTGTCTCAGTGGGTCTCTCAGTGGGTATATGAGGTTATGCCTGGTTGTGTGAGTTCCTGCATGAGTGTCAGACTGGGCCTGTGAGTGGATGGGTAAGTATCTGAGTGAGTGTCTAAATCTATTTTCTTATTTAATTATCAGTAGAATTCGCAAATCCGTTGCAGAGTTACACAGGTGACATGCTGAGCACTGCGATGGATTCGCGAATATTCGCATGCCGATTAAAGAACCCATTTCTCAACATGTTCTTTTCACCAGAGGTCCCGCATAAATACCTAAATTCCTCTCAGGGGGTCAGGGTACTTCTACCCTGCCCCCTTCCACTACATTACATGTTTTTTTTTTTGCTGCCGGGGACCATTCCCCGGTGTGTGAAAAGGCAGCCGCAACTCGTGAATCCTGCTCGAGTCCACAAAGCAAAAACATACATTCAATACACAACAGCGCATTTTGAGTTTACGAATCTGTCTCGAAACAAAATATACATTTAATACAGACTAACACATTTAGTATTCACAACTATGTGAATGAGTCTCTCAATCTCTCATTGACAATGTGAGTGGATGGATGAGTGTCTGAGTGGGCCTGTGAATGAGTACATGAGTGTCTCAGTGGATCTGTAAGTAAGTACATGAATGTATGAGTGAATCTGTGAGTGAGTGTGTCAGTGTCTCACTGGGTCTGTGCATGGGTGTGTCAGTGTCTCACTGGGTCTGTGAGTGGGTGTGTCAGTGTCTGAGTGGGTCGGTGAGTGGGTGGATAAGTCTGTGAGTGGGTCTGAGACTGACTACATTAGTCTCTGAGTGGGTCTGTTAGTGGGTGCATGACTAAATGCATTTGTGAGTGAGTGCATCAGTGTCTGAGTGGGTCTGTGAGTGGTTGTGTTATTCTTTGACCGGATCTGTGAGTGGCTACATCAGTGTCTGAATGGGCTTATGAGTGGGTGCATGAGTCTCTGAGTAGGTGCCTGAGTGACTAAGTGGGTCTCTGAGTGGGTGTGTGAGTGTCTCAGTGGATATGTGAGTGGGTACATGAGAATCTGAGTGGGTCTGTCAGTGGGTGCGTGAGTGTCTCAGTGGGTCTGTCAGTAGGTACATCAGGGTCTGACTGGGTATGTAAATGGGTGTATGAGTGTCAGAGTGGATCTGTGAGTGGCTACATGAGCCTCTGAGTTGGTTTTTGGGTCTGACTGAGTGTGTAAGTGAGTGCATGAGTGTCACAGTTGGTCTCTAAGTGGCTCTGTGAGTGAGTGTGTGAGTGTCTAAGTGGGTTTATGAGTGAGTGCACAAGTCTCTAAGTGGGCTGGTTAGTGGAGGAGTGGGTCTGTGAATGGGTGCGTGAGTGTCTGAGTGGGTCTCTGAGTGGGTGTTTGAATATATGAGTGAGTGCATGAATCTCTCAGTGGGTCTGTGAGTGAGTGTGTGACTGGCTAAGTGGGTCTGTGACTGGGTACGTGAGGACCTGAGTTGGTGCGTGATTGGGTGCATGAGTGCCTGAGTAGATCTGTGAGTGGGTGCATGAGTCTCTGAGTAGGTCTGTGAATGGGTGCATAACAGTATCACTGGGTCTCTGAGTAGGTACATGACGATCTGAGTGGTGCATGAATATCTGAGTGAGTCTGTGAGTGGGTGCATGAGTGTGTCAGTGGGTCTGTCAGTGGGTACATGACAGTCTACGTGAGTGTGTGAGTGGGTGCATGAATGGCTGAGTGGATCTCAGAGTGGGTGTAACAGGTTGTTAGCGGGTCTGTAAGTTCATGTGTGAATGTCACAGTGGTTTATGAGTCGGTGCCTGAATCTCTACGTGGGTTTGTGAGTGGGTGTCACAGTTAGTCTATAAGTGAATGGGTAAGTATCTGAGTGAGTATCTGAATTTGATGAAACTCATGGATCCGTTGCAATGTTACATGGGTGGCTGCGCTGAACACCACAATGGATTTGTGAATAATCGCACATGGGAAAAAACTCTTTCTGGTCATGTTCTTCCCATCAGAAGCCTCTCACTGACCACTAAATACCTTCCTGGGCATCAAGATACCTCTACCCTGCCCCCTCCCACTTTATTTTATATTTGTTTTTTGATACAGAGGTTTGTTCCCCATTGTGTAAAATGGTGGCCACAACTTTCCAATTACAAATGTATGGAAACATGGTCCTAAATATAGGTAAAAATGTATGGAAACATGGTCCTAAATATAAAGACCAAACCTCATGATTCGCTGAGGCAAGTAAAGTCCGCACACAGCGCTTAAGTTAAAGATGCAATTTATTCGGCAATGCGTTTCAACCTCAATAGGTCTTCGTCACGGCCTCGTTTCCGCATTGTGTCCATTTGCCCATAAAAATAATTTTACAGGTTTGTGAAACATAGAAGACATACTTTAACCATTTGTCTTCGAGAGAGAGGAAGTATTAGCAGAACAGAATTTTACACAAATAATATATTTTGTACAATACAATTCCCACAATTGCATTTTTGAGAATAAACAATATGCAAAAATAAATAAAAGTAAAATGTCAAATTTAAACAGCGAAAATTCATACATCCAATGTGCAAATAAATGCTCATCGCATCGAGATGCTGACCCAGGTTCCATTGTAGCCAAGTGGCAAAATACTCATAAGTATCATACAAGAAGGAAACATATTCAAAACTGTATAGATCCATACTCTGCACAACAAAACATTTATTTTAGCAAATCACTCTTATTGCAATTCAGAGAAAACATAGATTTCAGCCAAGTGGCCCACTAATACTGTAACAAAAGAGAATCACACCGTTAATTTGACAAAATAAGAATCGTATAAATGATGTGGCATATAAAATTCCCAATTCAAAACAAGTTTTACAAATTTGATAAATCCCCTCTCTAGACTATGCAAAAACCTTGGTGCCCACCAGCTCTTTGTAAGAACAATTCAATGTCAGTGAAAACAAACACAATAAAAAAACACAAAATACAAAGCAGAACAATATCAACTCATCCATTTTGAGCTCAAAGGGAGGCAGGGGGTGATAAAAATACAGCCACTAAAATCGAAGTGACAGCAGACACTACATTTATCAAAATGTTTTTTTCTCTGAAGAAGTCATTTCAGATGTCATCAGTGATGTCATTTGAGATGTCATCAGTGAAATCATCAGTAATGTCACTGACCATGTCATGATTGATGTTATATGTGAGGTCATAAGCAGTGCACTGCGGGGGCGTGAGTTATACTTAGCTCAGGTAACTATAACTGCTGAATTTCTCTGGTTTTGTACGAGTGAAATATCAGCCTAACTATAACGTCCCTGTAAACTTTATTTTTTTAGTGAATTTCTACGTTTTTTAAATTCTATTTCCTAACTAGAACGTCCCTGTAACCTTTGTTTTTTTTCTGTGAATTTCTAAGGTTTTTTAAATGCTAATTCCTAACTATAACATCCTTCTAATCTTTGATTTTGTAAGTGAATTTCAGCCACCACCACATTCAAAACTTATAGCTGCAAAATGAAATATAACCAACACACTAAACACATTACTATCTAAATGACTCCATAATAGCATGTATAACTCCTTTAATATTTCTATAACACAGTGTATAACTCTGCATGCATCACTGTAGCAGTAAGTCTCTTATTCACTGTATAAGTATTTGAGTGGATCTGTGAGACGGTGCATCAGTCTATCAATGGTTCTGTAACAAACTGTGTGACTGTCTCAGTGCATCTTTGAGTAGGTGCAACAGTGTCTCAATGGGTCTATGACTGGTTGCATGACCCTGTCAGTTGATCTGTGAGTAGGTGCATGACTTCCTTTGTGCATTTGTAAGTAATTATATAACTGACTGACTGGATCTGTGAGTGGATACATGAGTGTCTAAGTGGGTGAGTGAGTAGGTGCATGATTGTCTGCACTGGCTCCCCGTCAACAAGAGGATAACCTTCAAGCTCCTCACCCACGCACACAAGGCACTCCACAACACCGGACCTGCGTACCTCAACAGACGACTCAGCCTCTACACCCCCGCCCGCCAGCTTCGCTCCACCGACCTCGCCCTCGCCACAATCCCCCGCATCCGAAGAGCAACCTCCGGCGGCACATCCTTCTCCCACCTCGCCACCAAAACCTGGAACACTCTCCCCATCCACCTACGGCAGACCCAAGACCTGCTGACCTTCAGAAGACTCCTCAAGACCTGGCTCTTCGAGCAGTAGCAGCACTCCTCCCCCCCCAGCGCCTTGAGACCCTCACGGGTATGTAGTGCACTCTACAAATGCTATGATTGATTGATTGATTGATTTGTGAGTGAGTGCATGAGTCTCTCATTGGGTCAATTACTGGGAGCGTGAGTGTCTGAGTGGTTCTCTGAGTGGGTGCATAGGTCCCTGAGTGGGACTGTGAGTAGGTGCGTGAGTCTCTGAGTATATGAGTGACTGGGTGCATAAGTCTCTGATTGGGCCTATGAGTGGGTATATAAGTGACTGTATGAATGTGTGAGTGTCTGAGTGGGTCTGTGAGTGGGTGTGTGAGTAGATCTGTGAGTGGGTGGATGAGTGTCTCAATGGGTCTATGAGTGAGAGCATAAGTCTCTGAGTGGGTGAGTGAATGGGTGCATGCATGAGTGTCTGAGTGGGTCTGTGACTGGGTGGGTGAGTATCTGGGTGGGTCCGTGAGTGGATGCATGAGTGTTTGAGTGGGTGAGTGTATATCTGAGTGACTCTGTGAGTGGGTGTGTGAGTCTCTGAGTATATAAATGAGTGACTCAGTACATTAGTCTCTAAGAGAGTCTGTGACTAAGTGTGTGAGTGACTGTATGGGTGTGTGAGTGGGTGTATGAGTATCTGAGTGGATCTATGAGTGGGTGTATGAATGTCTCACTGGGTCTGTCAGTGGTTGTGTGAGTGTCTCACTGGGTCTGTGAGTACATACGTGAGTGTATGAGTCGGTCTGTAAGTGGGTGCGTGAGTCTCTGAGTGGGTCTGTACATGGGTGTGTGACTCTCCGATTGAGTCTGAAAGTGGGTGCATGAGTATCTGAGTGGGTCTGTAAGTGGGTGCATGAGTGTGTGAGTGGGTATATGAACGGAATTACACCAAATTTGGCAAAAAGGTAACTCTTGGTTCAGAAAGCGCCCTTTTTTTAATGGTGTAAATCCGTTCAGTAGTTGCTGAGAAATTAAAAAAAAAAAAAATATCGATATCCCGAGCACAAGCTTCTTTCTGATTGGCTGCAAACACTCCAAACCAGGAAGTGTTGGCAGCCATCTTGTGACTCAGTAACCGAGTCACAAGAGAACAGTTGTAAAAAGATACAAAACAAGAAAAGAGGGCAGGGTAGAAACACCCTGACCCCTTAGGCCTGCTCAGGGGGCCCCACAAGGACCCCCTGGGCCCAAAAAAGCATTTTGAAAAAAAAGAAATTGGCCGAATTCGCGCTGGGTGTACGAATCCGGACGAAAAAATTAAAAAAAACAAAGCGCGGTCTCCTGTGCTTTGTTTTTTATAAGCCCCCGGGTGGGCCAGGTCCCGGCAACAATATCCAATTATGTAGCAAGGGCCCGTGGGGGCCCTGCAGCCCCGGGGTCTGCCATCTCCCCGTGGCTTAGATAATTTTATGCAGGAGGGCACGCCACCCCCCGCAGCCCCGGGGACCACCACCTCCTCGGGGCTTTTTTTTTAAATGCGTGGAGGGCTTCTGCCCCTCACGCTGCCCTGGGGACCCCCACTTCCCCGGTGCATTGATGATTATGGGTGGGGGGGCCTTGGGTGCCCCCCAAGCCCCGGGGACCGCCACCTCCCCGGGGCTTAAACTAAAATTGTAAGGTGTGGGGGACCCCTGCCCCCCCATGCTGCCCCGGGGACCGCCACCTCCCCAGGGCATTGATGATTATGGATGGGGGGCCTCGTGGGCCCCCCCAAGCCCCAGGGACCGCCACCTCCCCGGGGCTTAAATTAAAATTGTAAAGTGTGGGCGGGCTCCTGCCCCTCCCCACACTGCCCCGGGGACCGCTGCCTCCCCAGGGCTTCAATAATATAAAGTAGGTGTGGGGGGGCTCCTGCCCCCCCCACACTGCCCCGGGGACCACCACCTCCGTGGGGCACTAGTTATGTAAATACGGGGGTCTGTAGCGGACCCCCAGCCCAGGGACCACCACCTCCCGGGCTATTTACAAGTTGGGAGGAGGGACGCGCGGCCCCCCTCCTGGACCCTAGATGGCCCCGGGGAGTGTCACCCCCAAGGGGCCGGCTCCTGCAATGTCCCGGGGTGCCCACCCCCGGGACTTTGCCGTTTGCTATGGCAGGGTGGGAGCACGGCTCCCGCCCTGTCATAGCAAACTCTGCTTTGCTTCTTGGAAGTGAGAGCAGTAAACCTGCTCTTGCTTCCAAGAAGCAAAGGAGAATTGCTTTTGGGCAAGGGGAGCTGCATGTCAGCAGCTCCCCTTGTCCAAAAGCAATGCTGGCTCCCGCAGGAGGTGGGGAGCTGGCAGGGACCATGGGGGCATATGGGCTCCCCCCACGGTCCCCATCAAAGAGGCCAGGCCCCGGGTATTGGGGTCCCCGGGGCCATAATTGGCCTCTGGAGGGGGGCCACGCGGCCCCCCTCCTAATTAAAAAAAAAAAATCAACAAGTCTGGCCAGGCCCCCGGGGTATGGGGTCCCCGGGGCCAGAAGTGACCCAGGGAAGGGGGGGCCACACGGCCCCCCTCCCATAAAATATATATATAAAAACAAAACGGCAACTCGCCGGAGGCCCCACCCCCTCCCTGCATGACTCTGCAAACGCGCCTCCTGGTGTGCTCTGCGATGGGGGATTAAGTCCCCGCTGCCAATGAGAGTCCCTGGGGGCCAACTAGGCCACCAGGAACCTCCAGTAAGCCCCACATAGTGGGATTGCTGAGAAGTGGTACGAGGCCGTGCCCTTTTTTACACCATTCTGCAAACATGCCTCTTGGCGCACTGCTGGTGGGGTGATGAGGTCCTCTTGTGTCCTGAGGACCTCAGGACACAAGTGGACTTCATCCCCCGAGCAGCAGTGCGCCAGGAGGCGCATTTGCAGAGTGGTGTAAAAAGGGGGCGTGGCCTCGGACCACTTTCAGCAATCCAGCTGTGTGGGGCTTACTGGAGGTACCTGGTGGGCTAGTTGGCCCCCAGGGACCCTCAGGAGTCAAGGGGACTTCATCCCCCAACCAAGAGCGCACCAGGAGGCGAGTTTGCAGAGTGGTGGACAAAGGGGGCGTAGCCTGTGTCCACCTATCAGCAATCCCACTATCTGGGGCATACTGGAAGTATCAGGTAGGCTAGTTGGCCCCTAAGGACCCCCAGCAGCCACATGGACTTTAATCCCCATCCAAGAACGCACCAGGGAGCGCGGTTGCAGAGTGGTGGGGAAAGCGGGCGTTGCCTGCTATGAGAACTTAGCAATGCTGCTGTGTGGGACTTACTGGAGGTAATAGGAGGGGTAGTTGGCCCACAAGGTTGTCCTTGGGGGCCAACTACCCCTCCTGTTACCTCCACTAGGTCCAACACAGTGGTATTGCTAAGACGTCTTCGGAGGCCACCCCCCCCCTTTCTCCACCACTCTACAAACCTTGCCTCCTGGCACAGTACTGGTTGGGGGATGAAGTCCACTTTACTCCTGAGGGACTTTGGGGGCCAAGAAGCCCTCCTGGTACCTCCTTTAAGTCCTACGCAGCGGAATTCCTGAGCGCTGGTTGGAGGCCCAGCCCCCTTTCTCCACCACTCTAAAAACGTGACTACCAGTTAAAGATGTAATTTAATAGGTCTCGCATTTGCAAGAGTTAGAGCTATTGGTGTTGTAAATGTAAAAGTTTTTTACTAATGTTTTTTGGAGTGGATGTATGTTGTCACGATTCACTCCCTGTGCTCTCGTTCCCACCACCAGGGGGCCAAATTGTAGTGCTTTCCAATATTCTATTACGCTTCCAGACACTCCCCTGTATGCATATCCTGACTTCCAGGCATTTGGACATCATTTAGGAATTGACATCCATTCCCAATCCACACTGGGTTTTGTGGAAGCCAGTCTGCTCATGCTGGAAACTCCATTACCTTTAATCCCCTGCTCACTGATTTGTCTCCACCCCTGCAGGCCAAGGATGGGTGGAGGAATTCAGTTCACCTGTGGCTGGCTGCTGCTAGCCTGCTCACACCTGATGCATGTGATTACTGTGAGCTCTTTTAAGCCCCAGCTCCCTTCAGCCCAGGGTTGGTCATTGTAGCTGTTTTCCGGTGAGACCGGTCCTTGTTTCCTGATCTTTTGATATTCCTTGATTCCTGAGCTATAGTTAATCCTTGTTCCTTGATTCCTGAGCTATAGCTATTCCTTGTGCCTGAATTAGCACTGCCTGTGGTGCTACCTTGTTTCCTGAGTTCCTGAGCTATAGCTATTCCTTGTGCCTGAATTAGCACTGCCTGCAGTGCTACCTTGTTTCCTGAGTTCCTGAGCTATAGTTATTCTTTGTTCCTGTTCCTGGGCTTCGCTATTTCTTGTTCCTGATTTGCACTGCTTGCAGTGCTCTCTTGACTCCTTGTTTCCTGAGCTGTAGCTATTTCCTGTTTCCTTGAACCAGTACTGCCTACAGTGCTACCTTGACTCCTGAGCCTTAGCATTCCTTGTTCATGAACTGCAGCAGTTTCCCTTGTTCCTGAACTAGCACTGCCTGCAGTGCTACCTTGACTCCTGAGCCTTAGCATTCCTTGTTCCTGACCTGCAGCAGTTTCCCTTATCCTGAACTAGCTCTACCTGCAGTGCTACTTTGACTCCTGAGCTTTTGCTCAATTCTTGTTCTTGCCCCAGCACTGCCTTCTATGCTACTTTGTTTTCTTGATTCCTGAACCTGCACTATTCTAGAATACCCTTGTAGCCTCCTCTTCTGTATATCCTTTTCCAGTCTCTGCCTTTCTTCCCATTTCCTTGGTTCCAGTTCTAGTTTGCTGTCTTTCTGTTTCTGCTGTCTTGCTTCTGTTACCTTGTATGTTTGTTACCTGCTTTCTGCCAAGTGTGCCCTGTGATTTCCTTCCTTTCCTGTTAAGCACTCCTCCTTGCTAGCTCCTTGTCTATTGTGCTTGTGTTTAGTTCTACCCCCTTGCTGTTACTGCCTTGCGTGCTCCTGTTTGATCGCCAGGATCCGGGGGCACAGCTGACTACCTAGGTGGTGTTTCTTGTCCACTGTGAGTATTGTCTTTGAGTTACTGTTATAACATCACCATAGGTTTAAGCTCCACAGACCCTGCCTTTCCATACATATCCTATATGTGGGTATTTTCAGTCAGTATCTGTAACAGCAATTGTGGGTGAGGAACTTACTGAGCTTCAGTCTTACCGTGTGGAGCTCCTGAGTGCTTTACCCCACATTCCCTTTATTGTTAATGTTGTATTATATATATGTCTTGCACGTCCGTCCTGGGTGTAGTTAGTCTGAATGCTAAATTGCCTTGTGAGTGCCCTTCCTTTCTGAGTCTTAGCCATCTTGTTCCTTTGTACAGGCTTCCCCTTTGGATCCCTTTTCTCCTCTGACATCCTGTGTGATCCTGGGTAGCGCTGTACTCCTCTCTCTGTGTACGTTTTGTACCCTGTTCCCAGTCCTTGCCCAAGTCCCTGACTGTGTTCCGACATAGTCCCGGACAGTCCCTGACAGAATGACCAACCCACATTTCCAGGGTCACTTGTGAGGTTTCTTTGCATTCAGTGCGCTACCACTTTTTTTTCTCAGAGCTCTCCCAGGCAGTTCTTGCCAAGATGTTTAGCATCAGATCAAGAAAGTCTGTGCATGTTGGCAGACATCCATTACCAAGGCAGCACAGTTCCATGCAACATATTAGAAAGTCCTTGGACTCTAGAGATCGATTCATGGAACAAAACAGACTCTTACGTGCTGAATATTATTCCCTGTGGTTGGCTGATCCTTCTATGTTAGATTTTCATTCCATCTGTAACCCTGATCCTCACCTGATGTCAGCCTGTCAACTACAGGACGAAAACGAATTTCTGCAAACCTTGTTAGCAGCAGAAAGACAAAATAGTAATTTAGAGAGTGGTACTATTAGGGGAAATTTTTCTGAAGTTTGTAACTCAGAGACCCCCTGTCAAGACAATGTTTTCTTTGAAGACAATTTCCAGACACAGGGGCCGATTCCGATCTCGGTCGGAGGCGCACCCAATACCATTCGGTCGGGAAAAAGCCATGCGAAAGCCTGTTTCCCGACCGAACCGTACGCGGGTCCGGCCGAGCGAGTACGATGCGAGTCGCCGACCGACTCGTCCGGGCGACCCAACCGCTCCGACCGACTCGTACCCGGATCGTACCGCTCCGACCGACTCGGTCGGACCCGATTCGCACCGCGCAATGGAGACGTTTTCCGGCCGGGTAAGTACGATGCGCACCTCGACCGCTCCGACCGACTCGCGCCGTCCGACTCGAACTCGCTGTCGGAGCCGTACTTTGGGGGTCCGTGTCGGACCCCCTGTACGCGTACCCGTGCGAGGCGCACACAGGGGGACCCATGGGTCCCCCTACCTGTGCGTGTACGCCGCGAGCGCTCGCGGCGTACTCGCTGTAGGGGCGCCCTTGTCCGCCTCGCACCCATTGAGGCAATGGGAGCCCGCGTACGCGTTGTACGACCGGCTCCCATTGAGTTCAATGGGAGTCCGACCGACTCGTGTCCGATAACATACGGACGCATCGGACTCGTTCGGTCGGACTGCACGGGTCCGATTCGGTCGGAAATCTCTCCGGGTCCGGCTCGGTCGGAGAAATTTCCGGCCCGAATCGGAATCGACCCCACAGTATTTATCAGCAACTTACCAAACTGGTAGTTCAATGACCCCAGTTAAAGCATGTTTAACCACACAGCAGCCAAAGAAAGAGCAGATTCATTTCATAACCTCTGTTCTCCATTCAAATAATGTTACCCAGTCTTGTAGTCCAGTAAAGATCACAGTCCCGGATACTAAAGGGACCTTGTTAGATACCACTGTCCTTGTAGAGAAAGATCTTCAGTCTTCACAGGATATAATGACATCTAAGATTCTTGAATTACAACGAGAGAATAAAATGTTTCAGACTCTGTTAAAAAACTATAACCCGCAGTTCAAGTGGAAATCTAAAACCCCTATAGAAAACAACTTTTCCACCTCTATGTTAGGCTTCTTAGAAATGGAGAATGAAGCCTTGCGCTCTCTTTTGCGTTCCCCTCAGAGCTGGTCCAGCAATTGTGTGAATAATACTGTGGCTGATCACTCAGATTCCATTCAGAAAAGCCATAGTACCTTTTCTCACAGTGCAGTTAAAGAAAGTATGTGTTTGAAGTCTGAATTTTCTAACTCCTCTGGTGTTTTGTCTTCTAGTGCTAAATTACATGCAGGCGCTACATCTGGGATGTGTCCCTCCACTTTTCAGGAACCCCAAATGCCAGGCAAAACAAAAAACATCTCTTTGCTTTCTTTTCCTGGTATTGAGGTCAGTTCTATCTCAGAGATAACCCATAGACAGGCCATTGACATACAGACAAAACCTGAACCAGTGACCCACATAATCCCTGATGTGACAATATCCTGTGACTCAGACCATGCTCTTGATTTGACAGCTGTGACTGAAGTCAACTTCCTTGCTGAGAAGAAACAAAATCCTGACCCCTTGTTTGCTCCCTTGCCTTCAAGCACAACACAAATTGAAAAGTCAGGAAATGATAATGCTCTATGCTCCGATGCATTTGTACCACCTTGTAATGCTGAAGAAAATGAAAAGATCTCCCATGACCAAGTAATCTCTGGCCTATTTCCTCTGACTAAGAGTTGTGAACTGCCAAATGGTAAAGGAAGTCTGGTCATCAGAGACTCTAAGAAAAGCACTATTCTTAGCCATCCCGAAGAAAGAACGTCAGTGTGTTCTAATGAGCCAAGGAACTGTGAAGATTTCACTATTGACAACAGGGAATCTACTGTTCATGGGCAATCGCCATTCCCAGAATTTAAAGTCTGTCATCCTTGTGCCTCTCTGCCATCAGTTAGTCTTCTTGCAGAATCTCCAGAGTCCTCAGCCGGCCTGCTGCTTTCAGAGTCTCCAGAGTCCTCAGCCAGCCTGCTGCTTTCAGAGTCTCCAGAGTCCTCAGCCAGCCTGCCATCTGAGCCCGAGCCTGCAGCCTGCCTGCCATCTGAGGCCGAGCCTGCAGCCTGCCTGCCATATGAGCCCGAGCCTGCAGCCTTCCTGCCATCTGAGTCCGAGCCTGCAGCCTGCCTGCCATCTGAACCGGAGCCTCCAGACTGCCTGCATTCAAAGCACAAGCCCTCAGCTCACCTGCCTATTAAGTCAGAGTCTCCAGCCTGTCTGACATCAGAGCCAGAACTTCCAGCCTATCTGACTTCAGAGCCAGAACTTCCAGCCTATCTGACTTCAGAGCCAGAGCTTCCAGCCTGTCTGACTTCAGAGCCAGAGCTTCCAGCCTATCTGACCTCCGAGCCAGAGCTTCCAGCCTGTCTGACTTCTGAGCCAGAGCTTCCAGCCTGTCTGACTTCCGAGCCAGAGCTTCCAGCCTGTCTGACTTCTGAGCCAGAGCTTCCAGCCTGTCTGACTTCCGAACCAGAGCTTCCAGCCTGTCTGACTTCCGAACCAGAGCTTCCAGCCTGTCTGACTTCCGAACCAGAGCTTCCAGCCTGTCTGACTTCCGAACCAGAGCTTCCAGCCTGTCTGCCTTCCGAACCAGAACTTCCAGCCTGTCTGCCTTTAGCACCAGAGCTTCCAGCCTGTCTGCCTTCAGCATCAGAGCTTCCAGGCTCCCTGCCTTCTGGCCTTGAGCCTCTATCTTGCCTACTTTTTGACCCTGTGCTTCCAGTTTGCCAGCCTTCAGAGGTCTCAGTACGTATACATTCAGAGACTGAATCTCCAGCATCAGAGACAAAACTCTCAACATGTAAGCCTCAAGGGCCTGGGTCTCCTGCATACCTGCTTCCAGAGTCTCCTGCATGTGAGTCTTCTGTATGTTTTCATCCAGGGCCAGAGCCTCAGGTCTGCTTTTCGTTGTCTCCTTTGCCTTCAGCCAGTTTGCCGTTGACCTCTGTCCCTCCTGCCAATCTGTTATATGCTTTTGACCCTACAGTAAATCTTCCTTTGTTTTCAGAGTGCTACTCTAGCCTGCCATCATCAGGACTTCAAACACCTTTAATTCAGGCTTCTAAGCCCCTGTTACTGGAATTGGACTCTACAGGTTCTGCCTTCAATACTGCTGTTAATTTACAGCCTATTATCCTACCCTCCAGAACATCAAATTTTTCCTGTAGTCCTCTGGTATCTTGCACTACATCTCTGATGGGAATGGACTTATTTCATAGCAGCAAAGGCTTTAAATCGAGTCCCAGATTCCGGGAGCCGGTCATTGGAGGGGGTGTACCATCACAATTCACTCCCTGTGCTCTCGTTCCCACCACCAGGGGGCCGAATTGTGGGGCTTTCCAGTATTCTGATATGCTTCCAGACACTCCCCTGTATGCATATCCTGACTTCCAGGCATTTGGACATCATTTAGGAATTGACATCCATTCCCAATCCATGCCGGGTTTTGTGGAAGCCAGTCTGCTCATGCTGGAAACTCCATTACCTATAATCTCCTGCTCACTGCTTTGTCTCCACCCCTGCAGGCCAAGTATGGGTGGAGGAATTCAGTTCACCTGTGGCTGGCTGCTGCTAGCCTGCTCACACCTGATGCATGTGATTACTGTGAGCTCTTTTAAGCCCCAGCTCCCTTCAGCCCAGGGTTGGTCATTGTAGCTGTTTTTCGGTGAGACCGATCCTTGTTTCCTGGGTTTTTGATATTCCTTGGTTCCTGAGCTATAGTTAATCCTTGTTCCTTGATTCCTGAGCTATAGCTATTCCTTGTGCCTGAATTAGCACTTCCTGCAGTGCTACCTTGTTTCCTGAGTTCCTGAGCTATAGTTATTCTTTGTTCCTGTTTCTGGGCTTCAGCTATTTCTTGTTCCTGATTTGCACTGCTTGCAGTGCTCTCTTGACTCCTTGTTTCCTGAGCTGTAGCTATTTCCTGTTTCCTTGAACCAGTACTGCCTGCAGTGCTACCTTGACTCCTGAGCCTTAGCATTCCTTGTTCCTGAACTGCAGCAGTTTCCCTTGTTCCTGAACTAGCACTGCCTGCAGTGCTACCTTGACTCCTGAGCCTTAGCATTCCTTGTTCCTGACCTGCAGCAGTTTCCCTTCTCCTGAACTAGCACTACCTGCAGTGCTACTTTGACTCCTGACCTTTTGCTCAATTCTTGTTCCTGCCCCAGCACTGCCATCTATGCTACTTTGTTTTCTTGATTCCTGAACCTGCACTATTCTAGTATACCCTTGTAGCCTCCCCTTCTGTATATCCTTTTCCAGTCTCTGCCTTTCTTCCCATTTCCTTGGTTCCAGTTCTAGTTTGCTGTCTTTCTGTTTCTGCTGTCTTGCTTCTGTTACCTTGTATGTTTGTTACCTGCTTTCTGCCAAGTGTGCCCTGTGATTTCCTTCCTTTCCTGTTAAGCACTCCTCATTGCTAGCTCCTTGTCTATTGTGCTTGTGTTTAGTTCTACCCCCTTGCTGTTACTGCCTTGCGTGTTCCTGTTTGATCGCCAGGATCCGTGGGCACAGCTGACTACCTAGGTGGTGTTTCTTGTTCACTGTGAGTATTGTCTTTGAGTTGCTGTTATACATCACCATAGGTATAAGCTCCACAGACCCTGCCTTTGCATACATATCCTATATGTGGGTATTTTCAGTCAGTATCTGTGGGTGAAGAACTTACTGAGCTTCAGTCTTACCGTGTGGAGCTCCTGAGTGCTTTACCCCACATTCCCTTTATTGCTAATGTTGTATTATATATATGTCTTGCACGTCCGTCCTGGGTGTAGTTAGTCTGAATGCTAAATTGCCTAGTGAGTGCCCTTCCTTTCTGAGTCTTAGCCATCTTGTTCCTTTGTACAGGCTTCCCCTTTGGATCCCTTTTCTCCTCTGACTTCCTGTGTGATCCTGGGCAGCGCTGTACTCCTCTCTCTGTGTATGTTTTGTACCCCGTTCCCAGTCTTTGCCCAAGTCCCTGACTGTGTTCCCGACATAGTCCCGGACAGTCCCTGACATAGGTTGTGTGTAGTGGAATTATGTGGTATGTTTTGCAGTGAAATTATGTGGATAGTAAGTATATGGTATTAAGTGTATAGGAATTATGTAGAGTGGGATTATGTGTTATGGAGAGCAATTATGTGGTATGCTAGTCTGTGTTGTGGAGTGGTAACCTCAGGTCTAGTCTTCCTCATTTCCATAGAAGCTAAACTATGAACTCAATGAGACGAAAAAAGAAGGAATCACTGAGGAGCACTTCTGGAGCTAGTCAGAGGTATGAGCAGGGCCACTGGAATTATGCGACTGTTTGGGGTGATTCGTCAAGCAGCGGCCGAGAAAAAAGGGGTTCCCAAAACATGTTTTCTCCATGTTCATTTCCATAGGAAACTTTGAGCTCAAACGGCTCAAATGTTACCAAAAATGCAGCGACAAGTGTTACAGCCTGGTGGAAGGTCCTTTGCAAACCTGGAATGGTCACCTATTACTTATTGCTAAATGTGGGTGTTAAATTGGTACTAATGGTGCGCAAACCACTCTTGCTTCTTTCTGCACCCCTCTTGCCTCTTTTTGCATTTCTCTTACTTCTTTGTGCACCTTTCTTCCCTTTTCTGCAGTTCTCTTGCCTCTTTCGCCACATGTCTTTTGCTTTCTATACCTCCCTTCTTTCTGCACCTCTCTTGCTTCTTTCTTCTGCACCTCTCTTGCTTCTTTCTGCACCTCTGTTGCTTCTTTCTGCATTTCTCTTACCTCTTTCTGCACCCTCTTCCCTCTTTCTGCACCTCTCTTGCCTCTTTCTTCACCTCTGTTGCCTGTTCCTGTTTCTGCACCTCTCTTGCCTCTTTCTGTACTTCTCTTGTCCATCTATGCACCTCTCTTGCCTCTTTCTGCACCTCACTTGCTTCTTTCTGCACCTCCGTTGCCGCTTTCTGCACCCCTCTTCCCTCTTTCTGTACCTCTCTTGCCTCTTTCTGCACCCCTGTTTCCTCTTTCTGCACCTCTCCTGCCTGTTTCTGCACCTCTCTTGCCTGTTTGTGTACTTCTCTTGCCTCTTTCTGCTCCTCTTTTGCTTCTTTCTGCACCCCTGTTTCCTCTTTCTGCACCTCTCCTGCCTGCTTATGTACCTCTCTTGCCTCTTTCTGTACGCCTCTTTCTGCACCTCAGTGGCTTCTTTATGTACCCCTCTTGCCTCTTTCTGTATCCCTCTTCTCTCTTTCTGCACGTCTCTTTCCTCTTTCTGCACCTCTCTTGCCTCTTTCTGCACCTCTCTTGCCTCTTTCTGCTTTCTCTTGCCTCTTTCTGCAACTCTGTTGCTTCTCTCTGCACTTCTCTTCCCTCTTTCTGCACCTCTCTTCCCTCTTTCTGCACCTCACTTGCCTCTTTCTGCACCTCTCTTGCCTCTTTCTGCATCTCACTTGCCTCTATCTGCACTTCTCTTCCTTTTTCTGCAGCTTTCTTGTTTCTTTCTGCTACTCTCTTGTCTGTTTCATCACTTGTCTCACTTCTTTCTGCACCTCTGTTGCTTCTTTCAGCACTTCTCCTGCCTCTTTCTGTACTTCTTTTGCCTGTTTCTGCAACTCTCTTGTCTCTTTCATCACTTCTCTTGCTTCTTTCTGCACCTCTGTTGCTTCTTTCTGCACCCCTCTTGCCTCTTTCTGCACCCCTCTTCCCTCTTTCTGTACCTCTCTTGCCTCTTTCTGCACCCCTGTTCCCTCTTTCTGCACCTCTCTTGCTGGTTTCTGTACCTCTCTTGCCTCTTTATTCACTTCTCCTGCCTCTTTCTGCACCTGTGTTGGTTCTTTCTGCACTTCTCTTGCCTCTTTCTGCACCCATCTTGCCTCTTTCTGCTCCTCTGTTGCTTCTTTCTACACTTCTCTTGCTTCTTTATACACCTCTCTTGCTTCTTTCTGCACCTCTCTTGCATCTTTCTGCACACCTCTTCCCTCTTTCTGCACCTCTCTTACCTTTTTCTACAGTTCTCTTGCCTCTTTCTGAACCTCTGTTGCTTCTTTCAGCACTTCTCTTGCCTGTTTCTGCATCCCTCTTGCCTGTTTCTGCACCCCTCTTCCCTATTTCTGCACCTCTCTTGCCTCTTTCTGTACCCCTGTTCCCTCTTTCTGCACCACTCTTGCCTGTTTCTGCACCTCTCTTGCCTCTTTCTGCACCTCTATTGCCTCTTTCTGCACCTCTGTTGGTTCTTTCTGCACTTCTCTTGCCTCTTTCTACACCCCTCTTTTCTCTTTCTGCACCTCTGCTGCTTCTTTCTACATTTCTCTTGCTTCTTTCTGCACCTCTCTTGCTTCTTTCTGCACCTCTCTTGCATCTTTATGCACCCCTCATCCCTCTTTCTGTACCTCTCTTGCCTCCTTCTGCACCTCTCTTGCCTCTTTCTGCACCTCTGTTGCTTCTTTCTACACTTCTCTTTCCTCTTTCAGCACCCCTCTTGCCTCTGTCTGCACCTCTCTTGCCTTTTTCTTCGCATCTCTTGCCTCTTTCTGCACTTCTCTTGCTTCTTTCTGCACTTCTTTGCTTCTTTCTGCGCTTCTCTTGCTTCTTTCTGCACTTCTCTTGCCTCTTTCTGCACTTCTATTACCTCTTTGTGCACGCAAATTTGTTGGGTCTTTCTGCACTTCTCTTGCCTCTTTCTGCACCCCTCTCTATGCACCTCTGTTGCTTCTTTCTGCACTTCTCTTGCTTGTTTTTGCACCTCTCTTGCTTCTTTCTGTACCCCTCTTGCGTCTTTCTGTACCCCTCTTCTCTCTTTCTGTACCTATCTTGCCTCCTTCTGCACCTCTCTTGCCTCTTTCTACAGTTCTCTTGCCTCTTTCTGCACCTCTGTTGCTTCTTTCTGCACTTCTCTTGCCTCTTTCAGCACCCCTCTTGCATCTGTTTGCACCACTGTTGGTTCTTTCTGCAGTTCTCTTGCCTCTTTCTGCACTTCTCTTGCTTCTTTCTGCACATCTCTGAACTCTTTCTGCACTTCTCTTGCCTCTTTCTCCATTTCTGTTGCTTCTTTATGGACTTCTCTTGCCTCTTTCTGCAACCCTCCTGCCTCTTTCTGCACCTCTGTTGCTTCTTTCTGCACTTCTCTGACCTCTTTCTGCACTTCTCTTGCTTCTTTCTACATTTCTGTTGCTTCTTTATGTACTTCTCTTGCCTCTTTCCTCAACCCTCTTGCCTCTTTCTGCACCTCTGTTGCTTCTTTCTGCACTTGTCTTCCCTCTTTCTGCACCTCTCTTGCCTCTTTCTGCACCCTGTTCCCTCTTTCTGCACCTCTCTTGCCTGTTTCTGCACCTCTCTTGCCTCTTTCTGCACTTCTATTGCCTCTTTCTGCACCTCTGTTGCTTCTTTCTGCACTTCTCTTGCCTCTTTCAGCACCCCTCTTGCATCTGTTTGCACCACTGTTGGTTCTTTCTGCAGTTCTCTTGCCTCTTTCTGCACTTCTCTTGCTTCTTTCTGCACATCTCTGAACTCTTTCTGCACTTCTCTTGCCTCTTTCTCCATTTCTGTTGCTTCTTTATGGACTTCTCTTGCCTCTTTCTGCAACCCTCCTGCCTCTTTCTGCACCTCTGTTGCTTCTTTCTGCACTTCTCTGACCTCTTTCTGCACTTCTCTTGCTTCTTTCTACATTTCTGTTGCTTCTTTATGTACTTCTCTTGCCTCTTTCCTCAACCCTCTTGCCTCTTTCTGCACCTCTGTTGCTTCTTTCTGCACTTGTCTTCCCTCTTTCTGCACCTCTCTTGCCTCTTTCTGCACCCTGTTCCCTCTTTCTGCACCTCTCTTGCCTGTTTCTGCACCTCTCTTGCCTCTTTCTGCACTTCTATTGCCTCTTTCTGCACCTCTGTTGGTTCTTTCTGCACTTCTCTTGCCTCTTTCTACACCTCTCTTTTTTCTTTCTGCACCTCTGCTGTTTCTTTCTACATTTCTCTTGTTTCTTTCTGCACCTCTCTTGCTTCTTTCTGCACCTCTCTTGCAATTTCTGCACCCCTCTTCCCTCTTTCTGCACCTCTCTTGCCTCCTTCCTCACCTCTCTTGCTTCTTTCTGCACCTCTCTTGCCTCTTTCTGTACCCCTGTTCCCTCTTTCTGCACCACTCTTGCCTGTTTCTGCATCTCTCTTGCCTCTTTCTGCACCTCTATTGCCTCTTTCTGCACTTCTCTTGCCTCTTTCTACACCCCTCTTTTCTCTTTCTGCACCTCGGCTGCTTCTTTCTACATTTCTCTTGCTTCTTTCTGCACCTCTCTTGCTTATTTCTACACCTCTCTTGCATCTTTATGCACCCCTCATCCCTCTTTCTGTACCTCTCTTGCCTCCTTCTGCACCTCTCTTGCCTCTTTCTGCACCTCTGTTGCTTCTTTCTACACTTCTCTTTCCTCTTTCAGCACCCCTCTTGCCTCTGTCTGCACCTCTCTTGCCTTTTTCTTCGCATCTCTTGCCTCTTTCTGCACTTCTCTTGCTTCTTTCTGCACTTCTTTGCTTCTTTCTGCGCTTCTCTTGCTTCTTTCTGCACTTCTCTTGCCTCTTTCTGTACTTCTATTACCTCTTTGTGCACGCAAATTTGTTGGGTCTTTCTGCACTTCTCTTGCCTCTTTCTGCACCCCTCTCTATGCACCTCTGTTGCTTCTTTCTGCACTTCTCTTGCTTGTTTTTGCACCTCTCTTGCTTCTTTCTGTACCCCTCTTGCGTCTTTCTGTACCCCTCTTCTCTCTTTCTGCACCTCTCTTGCCTCCTTCTGCACCTCTCTTGCCTCTTTCTACAGTTCTCTTGCCTCTTTCTGCACCTCTGTTGCTTCTTTCTGCACTTTTCTTGCCTCTTTCAGCACCCCTCTTGCATCTGTTTGCACCAGTGTTGGTTCTTTCTGCAGTTCTCTTGCCTCTTTCTGCACTTCTCTTGCTTCTTTCTGCACATTTCTGAACTCTTTCTGCACTTCTCTTGCCTCTTTCTCCATTTCTGTTGCTTCTTTATGGACTTCTCTTGCCTCTTTCTGCAACCCTCCTGCCTCTTTCTGCACCTCTGTTGCTTCTTTCTGCACTTCTCTGACCTCTTTCTGCACTTCTCTTGCCTCTTTCTACATTTCTGTTGCTTCTTTATGTACTTCTCTTGCCTCTTTCCTCAACCCTCTTGCCTCTTTCAGCACCTCTGTTGCTTCTTTCTGCACTTGTCTTCCCTCTTTCTGCACCTCTCTTGCCTCTTTCTGCACCCCTGTTCCCTCTTTCTGCACCTCTCTTGCCTGTTTCTGCACCTCTCTTGCCTCTTTCTGCACTTCTATTGCCTCTTTCTGCACCTCTGTTGGTTCTTTCTGCACTTCTCTTGCCTCTTTCTACACCTCTCTTTTTTCTTTCTGCACCTCTGCTGTTTCTTTCTACATTTCTCTTGTTTCTTTCTGCACCTCTCTTGCTTCTTTCTGCACCTCTCTTGCAATTTCTGCACCCCTCTTCCATCTTTCTGCACCTCTCTTGCCTCCTTCCTCACCTCTCTTGCTTCTTTCTGCACCTCTCTTGCTTCTTTCTATACTTCTCTTGCCTCTTTCAGCACCCCTCTTGCCTCTGTCTGCTCCTCTCTTGCCTTTTTCTATGCATCTTTTGGCTCTTTCTGCACTTCTCTTGCTTCTTTCTGCACTTCTTTGCTCCTTTCTATGCTTCACTTGCTTCTTTCTGCACTTCTCTTGCCTCTTTCTGCACTTCTATTGCCTCTTTCTGCACACACCTCTATTTGTTCTTTCTGCACTTCTCTTGCCTCTTTCTGCACCCCTCTTTCTGCACCTCTGTTGCTTCTTTCTGCACTTCTCTTGCTTGTTTTTGTACCCCTCTTGCATCTTTCTGCACCCCTCTTCTCTCTTTCTGCACCTCTCTTGCCTCCTTCTGCACCTCTCTTGCCTCTTTCTACAGTTCTCTTGCCTCCTCCTGCACCTCTGTAGCTTCTTTCTGCACTTCTCTTGCCTCTTTCAGCACCCCTCCTGCATCTGTTTGCACCTCTGTTGGTTCTTTCTGCAGTTCTCTTGCCTCTTTCTGCACTTCTCTTGCTTCTTTCTGCACATCTCTGACCTCTTTCTGCACTTCTCTTGCCTCTTTCTACATTTCTGTTGCTTCTTTATGGACTTCTCTTGCCTCTTTCTGCAACCCTCCTGCCTCTTTCTGCAACTCTGTTTCTTCTTTCTGCAGTTCTCTTGCCTCTTTCTGCAGTTCTCTTGCTTCTTTCTGTACTTCTCTGACTTCTTTCTGCACTTCTCTTGCCACTTTCTATATTTCTGTTGCTTCTTTATGGACTTCTCTTGCCTCTTTCTGCAACCCTCTTGCCTCTTTCTGCACCTCTGTTGCTTCTTTCTGCACTTGTCTTCCCTCTTTATGCACCTCTCTTGTCTCTTTGTGCACCTCTGTTGTCTCTTTCTGTCCCTCTCTTGCCTCTTTCTACACTTCTCTTGCCTCTTTATGCACTTCTATTGCCTCTTTCTGCACCTCTGTTGGTTCTTTCTGCACTTCTCTGGCCTCTTTCTACACCCCTCTTTTCTCTTTCTGCACCTCTCTTGCCTCCTTCTGCACCTCTCTTGCATCTTTGCACCTCTGTTGCTTCTTTCTACACTTCTCTTGCCTCTTTCAGCACCCCTCTTGCCTCTGGCCCCACCTCTCTTGCCTTTTTCTGCACATCTCTTGCATCTTTCTGCACCCCTCTTCCCTCTTTCTGCACCTCTCTTGCCTCCTTCTGCACCTCTCTTGCATCTTTGCACCTCTGTTGCGTCTTTCTACACTTCTCTTGCCTCTTTCAGCACCCCTCTTGCCTCTGGCCCCACCTCTCTTGCCTTTTTCTGCACCTCTCTTGCCTCTTTCTGCACTTCCCTTGCTTCTTTCTGCACTTCTTTTGCTTCTTTCTGCGCTTCTCTTGCTTCTTTCTGCACTTCTCTTGCCTCTTTCTGCACTTCCATTGCCTCTTTCTGCACACACCTCTGTTGGTTCTTTCTGCACTTCTCTTGCCTCTTTCTGCACCCCTCTTTCTGCACCTCTGTTGCTTCTTTCTGCACTTCTCTTGCTTGTTTTTGCACCTCTCTTGCTTCTTTCTGTACCCCTCTTGTGTCTTTCTGCACCCCTCTTCTCTCTTTCTGCACCTCTCTTGCCTCCTTCTGCACCTCTCTTGCCTCTTTCTACAGTTCTCTTGCCTCTTTTTGCACCTCTGTTTCTTCTTTTTGCACTTCTCTTGCCTCTTTCAGCACACGTCTTGCATCTGTTTGCACCTCTGTTGGTTCTTTCTGCAGTTCTCTTGCCTCTTTCTACATTTCTATTGCTTCTTTATGGACTTCTCTTGCCTCTTTCTGCAACCCTCCTGCCTCTTTCTGCACCTCTGTTGCTTCTTTCTGCAGTTCTCTTGCCTCTTTCTGCAGTTCTCTTGCTTCTTTCTGCAGTTCTCTTGCCTCTTTCTGCACTTCTCTTGCTTCTTTCTGCACTTCTCTGACCTCTTTCTGCACTTCTCTTGCCTCTTTCTATATTTCTGTTGCTTCTTTATGGACTTCTCTTGCCTCTTTCTGCAACCCTCTTGCCTCTTTCTGCACCTCTGGTGCTTCTTTCTGCACTTATCTTCCCTCTTTCTGCACCTCTCTTGTCTCTTTGTGCTCCTCTGTTGTCTCTTTCTGTCCCTCTATTGCCTCTTTCTGCACTTCTGTTGCTTCTTTATGCACCTCTGTTGCTTCTTTATGCACTTCTCTTGCCTCTTTGTGCATTTCTGTTGCTTCTTTCTGTACTTCTCTTGCCTCTTTCTGTATATCTGTTCCTTCTTTCTGCACTTTTCTTGCCTCTTTCTGCACTTCTTTTCCCTCTTTCTGTACCTCTCTTGCCTGTTTTTGCAACTCTCTTGCCTCTTTCTGTAGTTCTCTTTCCTGTTTCTGCACCTCTCTTTCCTCTTTCTGCACTTCTCTTGCCTCTTTCTGCACATTTCTTACTCTTTCTGCACCTCTCTTATTTTTTCTGCAATTCTCTTGCTTTTTTCTGTACATCTCTTGCCTGTTTCTATATTGAAATGGGAAGTGCAAGCAGTCAAGTTTAAAGGTCTGCGTGCTCTCTTGACTGAGGTATATGTCTACTTGTATATGTATTCTCACATGTGTTATGCATCTGAAGATGGTAGCTTAAAATGCGGGTATCTTCTCTTATAGGTGGTCAAATCTTATTTCTGCTATGTCATTCGGTTGCACAGGCAGACATGTCTTATGTATATAGGTGTTATAGAGCCCCTCAAATATACTATTGAATACGCATGTGCCCTGTATTATGAGCAGAACAAAATACATACACCTTCTTGTACACAAATTTACAGAGTATTCTGTTTGAAACACGGGTATTCAAGTATTTGTATGTTTATTTTTATGTAACATGTCACCAGGTACAAGCAGAGACACACGCATGCATACCTTCACAAACTTGGTCAGACTTACAACAGTGATATGGTTAGGATTGCTGTTTTACATTTGGTAGGCCTAACATTCTGAGCAGTTGATGAATAGTGAACCTTCAAGAGAAAAGTGAGGGTTAAGACATCTTGGGAGAAAGATTAGTGATTAGGCTACTTTGTATGAGTCTGTGGAAAGGTACAGTCGCAGTAAGCCTCTTTCTGCACCTCTGTTACTTCTTTCTGCACTTCTATTGCTTCTTTTTGCACCTTTCTTCCTCTTTCTGGACTTCTGTTGCCTCTTTCTGCATTTTTCTTGCTTCTTTTTGCACCTTTCTTCTTCTTTCTGTACCTCTCTTGCATCTTTCTGCACTTCTCTTGCTTCTTTGTGTGCCTTTCTTCCTCTTTCTGTACATGTCCTACCTATGTAGGCATATTTAGAAATTAGCATTTAAAAAACCTTAAAAATTCACTGAAAAAAACACAGGTTTCAGGGACATTATAGTTAGGGATTAGCATTTAAAAAACCTTAGAAATTCACTGAAAAAGCCACAGGTTTCAGGGACTTTATAGTTAGGAATTAGAATTTTAAAAACCTTAGAAATTCACTGAAAGAACCACAGGTTTCAGGGAAGTTATAGTTAGGAATTAGCATTTAAAAAACCTTAGATATTCACTGGAAAAACCACAGGTTTCAGGGACGTTATAGTTAGGCTGACATTTCACTCGTACAAAACCAGATAAATTCAGCCGTTATACTTAGCTGAGCTAACTATAACTCGTGCCCCCACATTGCACTGCTGATGACATCACATATTACATCACTCATGACATGGTCAGTGACATCACTGATGGCATCGCTGATGACATCATCCACTTAATATCTGAAACACCTCCTCACACCCTAATATACCCTTTCATACACCCACTCTCAAATACAGACTACTGTTGCAGGGATTCTGCACAAACACAGAACTATGCTCAGGAATATGGGACCTTGGTATATAGGGACCTACCATCTTAGTACCCATAAACCCAGGACCGACTAGCTATAGTGTCTCACTTGCTCTCCTACACAATTTCCAGAGAAACAAATGATTAGACAACCCAGAACACAACACTCCCATATCTCTCAGGAATCGCGGTAGCAAGGCACACCCTTTCACTCACAGTGTTGTACTTGTACACAATAAGATCTGACAGAGACACGAAACAGTTTAAAATATTTATTTTAACTAACGTGCCCTAATGCGCAGTATACGTGCCACAACAAGTAGGAAAATGCATAATACAAAAATCGTCAGCATAGCAACCAGTCCGTACATCATGAAGGGAGATGTAATCATATAAAGACAATGGAGAAAAGGACTATAGTGCCAAACCTCCCTCCTCTTGCTAAGAAGAAGTATTATTATATAATAAAAGATCTCTGGGCTTTGTCAGCAGACCCCAAACCTTATCCTATAGATGGTATCTCTACATCATAGGTCTTCTCCCTGGAAAGGTCCCTCTCCAAGTGTGTCTCACCTATTTGTGTACCCTACTAAAAACCCACGTATGCTGTCCCAACAACAGCTGCATTGTATGTTTTGTCTAAGGGCTAAGGTCTGGCCAGAACAGAATAACAAGGGGCATTGTTGTTCGACCTTGCACATAATGTTCAGTCAAAATCCCAGGAACCTGCAGAGAGTGAACACAGCGTTGAGTTCCCATGGGAAAGCAGTCCTGGAAATAATGCAAAAATAAAGATGTGTAGTAACGTGCGCAAAAGCAGCAGGCAAGCTGCGAAGAGCTCATGCTAACTTAGTGAAAAATGACAATGTCCCCACGGGCCATAAGACACCTTCCCCTTGGCCTTGGCATCAGCTTTATGCGGAAACAGAAAACAGATATAAGCAGAGGCAAAGCGACTTAGTTAAAGTCTAATCGAGAGAGGAAAAAGACCCCAAAATTTTGTTCATATTTGCAAGAGTCTAATTATGGAAAAAAATCATTTCGCCAATTGAGCGCTCAAAAACCAGCCATCTACTTTTTGTCGTCAGTGACCAGGATGCTGCGGGAAAAGCGAAATGCCATGAATTCCAGAATGTCATCTGTCCCTTCCATTGAAAACAGATTTGCCATCCAGTTGATGAGATCAAACGAACACACATGCACCTCATATCCAGAGGCTGTAATGAGCATTTACGGGCAACCTGCGTCAACCTCGATGAAACTCTGAGTGATGAGGTGCTGCGCACGGGCGCAGGTACTCAAGTCTGCCGTTGGTCCAAGCAAAGGATCGCACAACAGGCACCTACCCATGGCACATACCAGGTCATGGGCCTTTAAGGGACCCAATAACAGATCGTAATCCAGGGTGGCTTGTGTGGTATTGGAGAGGCAGACATCCATGTCCCATTGAAAGGGGCACCGGAGGCAGTGGAACACAGGTTGCACACAGGTGAAGTAGGCATAGCGGAAGATTAGCCAATAATCGATGTCAAAATAAGCTACTGGCATAGAACCAAAAAAGCTGCCACATCCAATCACGGTACAGCTGCAGTTGGACTGGGCATGGCAGTTCCACAAATCAAGCAGCCATTGTGAAGCAAAAGTACTAGAACCAGCACCCCGCAAATTAACAGGAGCAGCAGGGGAAACCCTCCGTAGGCGGTGGAAAAAATAGAATGAATAAAGGCTGATATTACTCCAAAAATAGTCTCGAAGGAAGAAACAAGGCCAGATCCCACAAGTTTAAAAAAAGAGCAAGGCCTTCTGTATCAGCCGCATTAAATATTTGATGAATTAATTCCCCAAAATGGAGTGGGAGATTCGTGTTTAGCAGTGAGTTAATCTCACTTGCTGTTCTCGCCACCTGCAATTTGAAAGTCTCTCGAGCCAATGTGAGAGCGACTTCTTGTTGAAACAATAGCGCTTTGCGTCTGCTTAGTTTGTTGAAATCTGTTTTCAAAGTCAGAATTG
Organism: Calotriton arnoldi; assembly: GCA_963921515.1. Classification (NCBI taxonomy): domain Eukaryota; kingdom Metazoa; phylum Chordata; class Amphibia; order Caudata; family Salamandridae; genus Calotriton; species Calotriton arnoldi. The sequence goes on from CAWUFW010012111.1 coordinate 137,589, forward strand.
AAGGCCAAATGGAACTATCTATGTGGGGGTGGAATAGGGCATTGCTGCAACATGTAACTCATGGAGGAACAGTTACTATGTACGGGACACCAGCCCCTAAGCCACAGCAGTCGTGATTATTCAAAATAAGATAACTGCCATTAGAAAGCAAAAGAAGCACAGGAGTAATATCTGGGACCGGGGTTCCTTTCAGAAAACATGCTAGATTGGGAGCCAAAACGTTACAAGCTCCGTGCAACTTAACTTGTTTGCATACAAGGGAATGTCCTACTGTGGAATCGCAGTCCTCCCCTGTAAGAAAATCTTCCTCGTCAGCGCGCTGACATCTATAGGTGAACGGTAGTGACCATAATTTGTGAATATAATTTTTACCAAGGGGTTCATATCGACCAATCGGGTAGTGTTTCATGCAGGCCGTGAACTGAAAAAGTGAGATGGGCAGTGAAATAACTCCATGTATTAACCACACAGCTGAATCAGTCTCTGCTACAGAAAAAGGTAACTGTTCTAATTGCTCAGTATGTAACAATGTGTAAGTTGCATCCTTCATCGGCATTAATTTCTGTTTATCAGTTAAACTAAATGGTAAAAACAGTGCAGATGCATTTAAATAATCCCATGGCACTTTTCCATTTTTAAGGGTTTGCAAGGTCCATGCAAACTGCATTACAAAACGTAACTGATTTCGACCATGATACAAAACAGAGACATCATTTTGAACAATGTCAATGACAGATGGCACAATATTATCCAAAGTGTATATACGGGATGACAGTGTATTAATGCTATTATCTACTACTGCAAGTACTTGTTCTAAATTTGCTCGGTCAATTTGTCGAAGCCGCAGTGCAGGTTCCATCTGTAATCATTTCCAAAATTCATTATAGGCTTCATACATGAAACGTTTCGTGTGAGGGGATTTTGGAGCCAAAAGAAAATCAGCTAAATCGATGTTGCCTGTCAATAAAGAAAGGTGTTGTTTAACGGACGACAGCGTTGAACGTTCCAACCATTGCTGACACAATTTACCTACAGAGTATGTTGTAACTGTATGTGAGTGTGGAAAACGAGGATCACGTCTGCTTTGCTTAAAACGTTTGGTAGTATTCAGAAAACGTAACTGACAGGCATTAGAGCTCGTCCGCCACGCCAAGCATCCTAAGGGGTCAACAATAGACGAGTTTAGAGTGCCATTTTGCAACATGATAGCCAAATCCTCAATTGAGTAATTGTGTGAATGCCCTGTACCATAAGAAGCTAATTGGGGAATGGAAGGAATATTTAAATTTTTTGCCATGGCCAAACCAATACAGGTAGTCTGTTGTATCGTGTCATTTAAAAAAAACATTTGAGACGGTATCAAACATGCACGATGCAAAGTTTCAGTGCCCCGCACTTGCCAACTTTTAGTTCCCGAAATGGATTTTAACTCAATTGTGTTCTTCCAATACTCGTAACCCTTCACGGATAAATCATTCCGGAAAGACATGGAATAAACTAATTTAGTGTATGTCAGCATAAATTTAGACTGTGGCGGTGTTTTTAATTAAAAAAAAATAGGACTTAGTGTCCGACAGATTGTAACCTGAAAAATACAGAAATTAATTTTGTTGGGTCTTTGAACTACCCTGTAAAGGAGTAGGGCAGTGTTCCCACTGTGTATAATTAAAAAATGGTCTCATAGTATTAGACGTATGCAGAAAATGGTGTCCATAATGTTGATAGCAGAATAAGTCTGCATAATTAGCCGAATTTAAATACAAATCTTCATTGTCAAAGACAGCATAATATTTCAAATCAGAGAATAGTGAATGGACAGCATGAACATCCCGATCATCAGAATGTATGTCGGACAAGACCACATCTCCCATTGAAACTCGAAAGATGTATGGAATGTTTAAGACTTCCGCCGGGCCATGAATATCGTAAGCAACTTTATCCCAAACTATGCCATCAGCCACGGGGAATGCCGAAATATTGACAAGGGCTTGGTCTCTTTTCATGACATGAGACGATGTGTGAGGGGCCAGAACTCCGTCAACAAAGTTCACAGCAGAGCGTTCAGGTAAATAATGGCCATTAATGAAAAGGAAAAATACAGTTACGAACCCAATCCACATAAAAAGGAATATCAGCGTCAGCACCACCCAGACATAGGACCATGGAGGGAATAGGTAAGACTTCTTGAACCAGGAGATGAAGAGACTGGTACGGGTAGGAGGCTCTGTCACAGAAGATGGCATGGAAGATGTGTCAGAGGAAAAACTTGCTCAGTCCAAGTAATAACCACTCGACCCCAGTTGAAATAACGTTGGATGTGATTCATTGAGCGTCTCCGTGATAGTACTCTCAGGAATGTCAATTATGACTTCCACTGGAGGAAAAGCATCCTCAATATCCGTAGACTTTGATGTTGAAGGTAAAACAGGTAGTAAATCAAGTGAAGTCTCCAACTCCCCCTCAATGTGTTGGGGAGTCAATGACGAGCCCATTGGATTCAATGAAACATCACGTTGGGGAATGCCTGGAGGCATACTATTCAGCATCGGCCATATGGTGTAGCTTGACATGTTCGATGGAAATATAACGATTCTCCTTACGACCTGGCAAAGGAGGCAGGATTACAGTATGGGTGCCTTTCAAACCAAGGACTCTGACGGGTGCACGGTAGGATGGACCAAATTATTTTTTGTTCTCCACCTTTTCCCGAACCAGATCGCCAATTTTAGGAAGCCAGCCAGAAACAGGAATCAGCACTGCCGGATCCGTTGAAGAGGGCAAATGGGCTTTGGCTTGTGAATCACGAGCATTTAGTAGATCCTGTAACACAGCACAATGATTATCTATGTCAAATGTTGCGGCAGCCACCACAACATCTAGACCATCAAGGTCTGGCACAAACATTTTAATGCAAAAGAGCATTTTGTATGGGGTCCACCCACCCAGAGATCTTCTAGGGAGATTATTTAGTGCACGTTGGACTCCATACAAATGAGTCAGCCAACCCCTGCCTGTACCTAAGACTCTAGGTGTCAAAGATTGCTTTAAGTCATGGTTCATCCGCTCCACAACTGAATTGACCTCGGGCCGGTACGGAGAGGAGTATTGCACCTGTACCCCCAATTACTTCATCGATCCCTAGTAAGCCTTATAGGCAAACGCAGGACCTTGGTCAGAATGGAAAGTACCACACGCAAATGTCCCGACAAAGACATGCAAATCTTTAGTGACAGTTCGAGTGTCAGCACTGCGTTGCGGCCAAAACCAAAGAAATCTCATGCACAAATCCACTGCAACCAAAATATGTTTAAATGCAGTGTCAGAAGTCAAAGGACCGCAGTGATCAAGGTAAATGCAGCCAAATGGCTGATTGGAAATATACAGCTGTGTGTGTGGTGAACGTGCAACAGTAGAAGGCTTAATTTGTTGACAAATGTCACAAGAAAGAACATATTTACGAGCCTGTTGATACAAACCACGCCACCAGAAACGTTGTTGTAAAAGAGAAACTGTCGCTGACACTCTGGCATGCGCAGAGGCTAAGCCTTCATGAGCGAAAATGATCAAAGAAAGTCTGTGGTCCTCGCTGGGAATCAGCCGATCCCCAATGGACGGGATAGTTGCAAAAGGAACTTGCTCAGAAGACAAGTGGTATGAATAATGTGAAGGGAAACCCCGTGGAGGATCTGTTCCCCTGTTTGTTGCGGCAATAGCTGCCAGAATATCATCATAAATTTTAGTAATTGACCTAATGACTGCTGCTACTGAACATGTGGCTACTGCAGATTTGGCGGCCACATCAGCCAAAGAATTGCCAACAGCATGTGCTCCCACACGCTGATGGCCCAAAGTATGAATGACATGCGTAAGCGGCAAGCACTCCTTAAGAGCGGCCACTTTAACCCAAAGCGTTTTATGATTAATTGTGCTACCTTTAGAATCACGAAAATCATTTTTTGTCCAGAAGAACAAGTTGTCATTGAAGGATTGTACACAGTGAAAAGAATCGCACACTAATACCAGCATTTTGTAAAGCGCACAGCTACCTCCGGAGAGGTGTCCCGGCGCTGGGGGCCCTCGGGAAGATTAAGCGAGCTATTGCCCAGAGTCACATGGTGCTGGGCTAACCTGCCGCTGGCACCGGGGATCAAACCGTGAACCCCGTGGTCCGGAGTAAGGCACCCTGGCCGCTGCGCCACACCTCTTCCACACACTACAAGGGTAGGAACTTCAGGATCAGCAAATTCAAGCGCTAAATCAATGCACGTAGCTCAGAGAATTGAGCAGTGCAGTCCCCTAGGGACTGTGTGTGCACCAAGGAAGATTGAAATTCCCCCCCAACAATTTTTCCCGCCACAATCGCGCATGCCGCCGAATAAGCATGTTTAGAACCAATGGCTGGCTGCGCAGATCCATCTGTGTAAATAACACATTTGTACTGATCTAGAGGAAGCAACGATAAAGGAAGAGGATGAACCTTTTCATACTGTAAAAACTCCTGTGTCTGCAAGGACAGGTCAAAAATAAAATTGACATCAGGCGACGTCAATAAATTCGCCCATTGTATCCATCGTGGATGCAAGCCTTTAGAATTGGGAATGCTCGTCTTCGTAACTGCTTCCAAAGCAGGCACTGGCGAGACCATGAAAATGCGTTTACCCTGAGCCAGACATCAATCTTTAAGAATTGCCATCTGTACAGCCGTTAAAATTTTTTCGGTAGGAGAGAAACGCATCTCAGTTGAAGCATACAAGTGCGATTTGTAAGCAATGGGGACTGTATCCCCCACGTTGAACGTCAAGTAAGTGAACCCTAACGCTCCTGGTACATTCCTTATGACCAAATTGGTAGTACTGCCTCGTGTTAAAAAGAAGTTGGTCGCAAGCAGATCAGACTGCAAAGACCGAAGAATCGCGGTGTGTTCCAGAAGCCAACTGGAACCCAAAAAAGAAGGATCTATCAAAGTGTATAGAGGTTTGATATGCTGGACATAATCAGGAATGTAAGTCCTCCCGAAATTCAAAACGCCCAGCAAAGATTGCAATTTTTTAAACGTAGATGGAGGTTGCAATTGAGCACATTTCTCCAGAAAGTGGGGGGCCAACCGCGACCTTCATTGTTGAGTTCATAACCCAGAAAAAGAACTGCTAAACAGGCAATGTGCGACTTGGCAAAGTAAAATTTATAACCCAAGTCAGCGAAGGACATTATGATGCGGTCTACACGCACAAGATGCGGTATTAAACCATCATCCGTCAAAAAAATATCATCGACGTATGAGAAAGCATCCGGGTCAATTTCATGTAAAACAGACACTATGCGAGCCGCAAACGCGCCGGGGCTATTCTTACCCCATAGGCAAGCGCGTAAATCTTTTTTGATTTCCAAGAGCAGTGAAGCTTGTAAAGTCACGGCTGTCAATAGCCAGATTGTGACCATAAAAACCATTAGAAATATCAAGAGTGGTTTTGTATTTTTTACGGTCAATATTATTCACTAACGCAGAGCTATGCGTGTTCTGTACTGCAAATGTTCGAACATGACTGTTCAAATGACGGTAATCCAAAACAATACGATATGAACCATCCAGTTTCGATATCGGAAAAAGAGGCTTATTCATGGCTGAAACACAGGGTTCAATCACACCCTGATATTCCAACTGAGTCAGGATATCACCTACGGAAGCTTTCGCTTCTCGTTTGATTGGATATTGTGGTTGGGGCTGTGGCACAGACCGTAACGGAATCTCATGTGCTGGAGAGTCTTTACCCCAACCCACTTGATTGCGATACACAGCCGGAGCATAAGCTTGTTTAGCCTCCTCTGATACTCAGCCGAAGCATAAGCTTGTTTAGCCTCCTCTGAGACATAACGTGAAAAACTCGGGAGAATAACATCCTCTGCCTTAGAGGAAGCCAGAACAAACGGGGGAGGCCAATCAATCTCCACCAACAAAATATCATAGGAAGAAGTAAGGTTATCCCAAAAGACTGCCTTAATTGTGCGTTTAATATCACCTTCAATTTGGAGACCTATTTCATATAGTCTATCGGGGGTGCAACTCTCGTATCAGCTGTTTCCACTGTAATGAATGTGTCAGTTGCTTTCAGCTCCAGATGCTGGTGGATGGCCTCCCGCACTATGGTAAATTCTGCCGTGCTTTCGAGGAGTGTTACCCCCCATCTCCAATCGAGGAGCAGGCTTCTCACCATCTGAGGCATACTTTGCAGTCAAAGCGGCAACTTTTTTCTTTTGAAAGGGGGCACGATATGGAGGTGGTCTCTCCTGTTTGTTTTTTTTACATCAAACTGGAGCTGCGGGTCACGTCTTTGTTGCATAGACTCGCCTTCTCTACGATCCTGATGTCCCCCTCCACTGAACTGTTGATCCGATGACTCCTGAAAGAAATGAGGAGAACGGGGATCAGGAACCTGAAACCTCTCGGATGACTTAATTTTAGAGCGGTCATGCAAATCATATCTACGTTCAGAAGATTCAGGTGTAGGCGAACCTGCACTAGAACTTGCGTTCTGTTGTCGCAGCCGCAGATGTTTTTCCAAGCCTTTTTAGGAAAGACCGTACGACTCTCCTTGTCGGCAGGGGGCTTATTTTGTACCTGAGTATAAGGTCTTACTCCCAAACTATGCGACCTAAAGATGTATACACATCCGCAATAATAATTGGCAACTGCCGCTGCCGATCAACATCCGCTACTGCCGAAAGGCGTTGACGCACTTGTAAGCTAACTGCTTCACCTGTAACATTGGCCAGAATCATATCGGAGACAATAGGGAACATGCCAACTAATCTCATCCCCAATTCCAGGGCTGATCCAACCCCGTGTTCATCTTGTGCCTTTTTTAGAATGCTGGGTAGAACGCTCATAGAGGGGGTGCCAAAGCACAGTGTATACACCGCAGCAAACACCGTCCCCCAGGTGGTGCAATCAGCTAAAGCGGGAACGATACCACTCGGAATATTCATTGTAAGAATCCTGTGTTTCTCAACAGGTGTAGTATGGGGAAAAACAGCTTCGAGTTGCTCAAATGTTTCTGCAAGCCAGTAAGGGAAATCATCCCTATTCTGAGGACTTTTGCCCATCACTGAATTAATCATGATGGGACTAATGAAAATACCACCACAATGTCCAGGTGGGTGTGGTGCGGCTCCAGCCAGAGCCACTTGAATATTACGAGATGTATACTGTACCACAGTTCTGTGTATATGTATCAGTGTCGTATGTAATTGACGTAGCTCTGCGAGTGTAGCATTAAGATAATTTGGATGTGGTGTAAAACCAGCCAAAACAGGCCACGTGGCCCCATTGACTGATAAGGGGCCTAAACGGACCACAGAAACAGGGTGAGGAACGGTGCCATTAAACCATATGGTATGCTCCCAGGCTGTTAACGGAACTTCAAGTAATCGATAAGGATAATAATGCTGCGGAACTGCAGCCGCCGTATAAACATGGAACAAATTATCATTCCCATCCACTGCTGGAAACGCAACCCAAGAATAGAAAACCTCGAAGCGATAAGCTGCTTTGGCTTCGACTACAAAGATAATATTAGCCCCCGCATTAGGGACTCCATGTTGCGTCAAATGGGCAGTAACCGCAGCGCGGTTATGAGCCGCAAGAGCAACTTCCATTATAACAATGAAAAAAGAATATAGATTAGAACGGTAGCTCAAAACCGGGTCAGAAAGAGAAACAAAACCTTTTAAATCTCAAGCTTGAAAAACCTATAAAATACAAATATAGGCGGCTAAGCCCTCACACCACGGACGTCTCCTGAAACGGCGAGAGGGGACAGTGTACAAGCACTACTCAGAATAAGTACCAGACCAAACGTTGGTGGCGCCATGTTGTAGGGATTCTGCACAAACACAGAACTATGCACAGGAATAGGGGACCTTGGTGTATAGGGACTGGGTCGTCCTATCACCTTAGTACCCACGAACCCAGGACCGACTAGCTATAGTGTCTCACTTGCTCTCCTACACAATTCCCAGAGAAACAAATGATTAGACACCCCAGAACACAACACTCCCAGATCTCTCAGGAATCTACCGCGATTCACAAGGCACACCCTTTCGCTCACACTGTTGTACTTGTCCACAATAAGATCTGACAGAGACACAAAACAGTTTAAATTATTTATTATAACTAACGTGCCCTAACACGCAGTATACGTGCCACAACAAGCAGGAAAATGCATAATAAAAAAGTCGTCAGCATAGCAGCCAGTCCGTATATCATGAAGGGAGATGTCATCATATAAAGACACTGGAGAAAAGGACTATAGTTCCAAACCTCCCTCCCCTTGCTAAGAAGAAGTATTATTATATAATAGAAGATCTGTGGGATTTGTCAGCAGATCCCATACCTTAGCCTATAGATGATATCTCTACATCATAGGTCTTCTCCCTGGAAAGGTCCCTCTCCAAGTGTGTCTCACCTATTCGTGTACCCTACTAAAAACCCACGTACGCTGTCCCAACAACAGCTGCATCGTATGTTTTGTCTAAGGGCTAAGGTCTGGCCAGAACAGAATAACAAGGGGCATTGTTGTTCGACCTTGCACATAATGTTCAGTCAAAATCCCAGGAACCTGCAGAGAGTGAACACAGCATTGAGTTCCCATGTGAAAGCAGTCCTGGAAATATTGCAAAAATAAAGATGTGTAGTAACATGTGCAAAAGCAGCAGGCAAGCTGCGAAGAGCTCATGCTAACTTAGTGAAAAACAACAATGTTCCCACGGGCCATGAGACACTACCATTTTTGAAACCATAGATACACCAATACCAGTTAGTTCATACCCACTCACTGATTCATACATCTACACACATCCACTTGTTCACCATACAGTCACTCATACACGCAGTCACTCATCAATACAGCCACTTATATATGCACTCATACACCCATACAGACACTCACACACTGCCACTCACCCATAGAGTTACTCACACACCTAGTCAGTCACCCAAAGAAACAATCACACTGCCATTTACTCACCTATACAGTTATACACATACCACCTCACTTCCATACAGATAGTAACACATACTTACTCTCTTCTACAATCACTGACACAAGCACACACTCACCCATATAGCCACTCTCACACTCACTCACTCACGCATACAGTCACTTATATACTCCAACACTCACATATACTGCCTTTCACATATGTAGGTACTCACCCATATACCACTGAGACATCCATACACTCACCGACAAAGCCATACGCACACTCACTCAACCATACAGCCCCTCACAGACGTACTCATGAACCCATACACTCAGTGAATCACCCACTCACACATCCATGCAGGGAGTCACACACCCCCCACCTACCCACACAGACACTCAGGCACCCATACAGGTATTCAGACAACCAATCAATAACCCATATAGACACTCATGTAGCTACTCACCAACCCATGCAGCCACTTACACACCAACTGACAGACTGATAGACATTCACACAGATTAGTCACTAACCCATGCATTCAGTAAGACACGTTTAATCACTCACTTATACAGTCAGTCACGCACCTACTAAATCATCCATTCAGACACTCATACACCCACTCTTTCTTCAATACACCTTGGCGTATATATATATATAAAACATACCTAAACTTTTCAGAAACACACAGTCACTGGATGATGACATCAGTGATGTAATTTGAGATGTCATCAGTGATGTCATGAGTGATGTCACTGACCATGTCATGAGTGATGTAATATGTGATGTCATCAGCAGTGCATTGCGGGGGCGCGAGTTATAGTTAGCTCAGCTAACTATAACGGCCGAATTTCTCTGGTTTTGTGCTTGTGAGATGTCAGCCTAACTGTAACGTCCCTGAAACCTGTCGCTTTTTCAGTGAATTTCTAAGGTTTTTAAAATGGTAATTCCTAACTATAACGTCCCTGAAACTTGTGTTTTTTTCTGTATATATATATATATATATATATATATATATATGTACACACACACACACACACACACATAAATATGTGTATATATATATATATATATATATATATATATATATATATATATATATATATATATATATATATATATATATATTCACTGAAAAAACCATAGGTTTTAGGGACAGTTATAGTTACTTGGACATTGCACTCGTACAAAACCCGTGAAATTCCCCCGTTATAGTTAGTTCAGCTAACTATAACTCGCGCCCCGCAATGCACTGCTGATGACGTCACATATTACATCACTCATGACATGGTCAGTGACATCACTGATGACATCACTGATGACATCTCAAATGACATCACTGATGACATCACTGATGACATCATCCAGTGACTGTGTGTTTCTCTAAAGTTTAAATATTTTTAATATATATAGGAAAAGACGTATTGAAGAATGAGTGGGTGTGTAAGTGTCTGTATGGATGATTTAGTAGGTGCGTGACTGACTGTATAAGTGAGTGATTTAACGTATCTTACTGAATGCATGGGTAAGTGACTAAACTGGGTGAATGTCTGTATCCGTTTGTCTGTTGCTGTGTAAGTGGCTGCATGTGTTTGTGAATAGCTACATGAGTGTCTATTTGAGTTATTGAATGCTTGTGTGAGTATCTGTATGGGTGCCTGAGTGTTTGTGTGGGAGGGGTGTGTGCGACTCTGTGCATAGATGTGTGAGTGGGTGATTCACTGGGTGGATGGTTTCAAGAGTGCATCTGTGATAGACTGTATGGGTGGGTAAGTGTGTGTAAGAGTGTGTTAGTGAGTGAATGTATGTCCCAGTGGTACATGTGTGAGTAACTACATATGTGAAAGGCAGTATATATGTGTGTTGGAGTATATAAATAACTATAAGCGAGAGTGACTGATTGTGATAGTGGCTGTATGGATGAGTGTGTGCTTGTATCAGTGATTGTATAAGAGCGTAAGAATGTGCTAGTATTTGTATGAGTAAGTGAGCTGGTGTGTGTATAACTGTATAGGTAAGTAAATGGTAGTGTGTTTAATTATTTGCATGACTGACTAGGTGTGTGAGTACCTCTATGGATGAGTGGCGGTGTTTGAGAGTCTATATAGGAGTGTGAGTGCATATGATAGTCCTGTACTGAGTGACCGTAAGTATGAGTGACTGTACGGGTGAGTGAGTGGATGTGTGTGTGTAGACCTAAGAATCAGTGAGTGGGTATGTAGTTATTGGTGTTGGAGTGTCTATGGTTTTGCGAATGGCAGTCTGTAATTTAGAGTGGGTGTATCAAAGGTAATATTAGGGTGTGAGGAGGTGCATCAGATTATCACGTGGATGATGTCATCAGTGATGTCATTTGAGATGTCATCAGTGATGTCATCAGTGATGTCACTGACCATGTCATGAGTGATGTAATATGTGACGTCATCAGCAGTGCATTGCGGGCGCGAGTTATAGTTAGCTGAACTAACTATAACGGGGGAATTTCACGGGTTTTGTACGAGTGCAATGTCCAAGTAACTATAACTGTCCCTAAAACCTATGGTTTTTTCAGTGAATTTCAAAGGTTTTTTAAATGCTAATTTGTAACTATAACGTGTCTGAAACCTATGGTTTTTTCAGTGAATTTCAAAGGTTTTTTAAATGCTAATTTGTAACTATAACGTGTCTGAAACCTATGGTTTTTCAGTGAATTTCAAAGGTTTTTTAAATGCTAATTTCTAACTATAACGTGCCTGAAACCTACGTTTTTTTAGTGAATTTCAAAGGTTTTGTAAATGACAATTTTTAAATGTATTAATTGTTATATAAATTTTTTCCATACTGATTTACTACATTTTTAGAAACAATTTTTTTTTACATATTTTATTTTTTAAATTACATTGTAATTACATTATACATTACATTACAAAAAATACTTTCTCAGAATGAATTACTTTAGTTTAAATACTTTGCAGATAGGCAATAGACTTTTAAGTACAGTAGTTACAGTTGTTGCAATGGGCAACACATTTTCAAACACAATGCAACATTCAGCTCAATGTGAATTTCTAGTTAAATGCAATTAGTTACTTTATGGATTACTTTTCTAACCACAGGACTGGATCCTAGATTCAGTCCTGGTACATCTCCTGTAAACAGTTGAGTAAAAGCGTTTTGGTTACAGTCGTGATTTTTAAGGAATATTATTGTATTTTAAAAGTTGACACTTAGAAACTTTTTCTCATAGAATCACCAATGTTATCCTATGGAAGGAAATTCACTTAGCAGGTAAAAACTGTTATCGTTACTTTTTCTTACTCAGTGTTGGATCCTGGATCCAGCACTGGTGCATCTCCTGTAAACAGTTGAAAGAATGCGTTTAAGTCATACAGGCGATTTTTAAGGAATATTTGTAGTTTGTGAAAATCAACACTTTGAAACTTTTTGCTGAAAACCAGTCAATGTTAGCCTATGAAGGAAATTCAAGTTACCGGTAAGTACGGTTAAAATTACTTTTGAGGATCAGTACTGGGCTGAAAGATGCAGCACTGAGGTCTCTCCTGATAACAGGTGAGTAAATCGGAATTCGTATTTCGGCTGATTTTAGAGGAATATTTTAAAGTTCCAAAACTCCACACTTAGAAACTTTTTCAGCAAAAAGCAGGCAATGATATCCTATGGAAGGAAATTCAAGTTACTGGTAAGTACGGTTAAAATTACTTTTGAGGATCAGTACTGGGCTGAAAGATGCAGCACTGAGGTCTCTCCTGATAACAGGTAAGTAAATCGGAATTCGTATTTCGGCAGATTTTAGAGGAATATTTTAAAGTTACAAAACTCCACACTTAGAAGAATTTCCAAGTGAAACCAGTCAATGTTAGCCTATGAAGGAAATTCAAGTTACCGGTAAGTACGGTTAAAATTACTTTTCAGGATCAGTACTGGGCTGAAAGATGCAGCACTGAGGTCTCTCCTGATAACAGGTGAGTAAATCGGAATTCGTATTTCGGCTGATTTTAGAGGAATATTTTAAAGTTCCAAAACTCCACACTTAGAAGAATTTCCAAGTGAAACCAGTCAATGTTAGCCTATGGAAGGAAATTCAAGTTACTGGTAAGTACGGTTAAAATTACTTTTCAGGACCAGTACTGGGCTGAAAGATGCAGCACTGAGGTCTCTCCTGATAACAGGTGAGTAAATCAGAATTCGGATTTCGGCTGATTTTAGAGGAATATTTGTATGTTTCAAAAATCAACACTTAGAAACTTTTTCAGCAAAAAGCAGGCAATGATATCCTATGGAAGGAAATTCAAGTTACTGGTAAGTACGGTTAAAATTACTTTTGAGGATCAGTACTGGGCTGAAAGATGCAGCACTGAGGTCTCTCCTGATAACAGGTAAGTAAATCGGAATTCGTATTTCGGCAGATTTTAGAGGAATATTTTAAAGTTCCAAAACTCCACACTTAGAAGAATTTCCAAGTGAAACCAGTCAATGTTAGCCTATGAAGGAAATTCAAGTTACCGGTAAGTACGGTTAAAATTACTTTTCAGGATCAGTACTGGGCTGAAAGATGCAGCACTGAGGTCTCTCCTGATAACAGGTGAGTAAATCGGAATTTGTATTTCGGCTGATTTTAGAGGAATATTTTAAAGTTCCAAAACTCCACACTTAGAAGAATTTCCAAGTGAAACCAGTCAATGTTAGCCTATGAAGGAAATTCAAGTTACCGGTAAGTACGGTTAAAATTACTTTTCAGGACCAGTACTGGGCTGAAAGATGCAGCACTGAGGTCTCTCCTGATAACAGGTGAGTAAATCGGAATTCGTATTTCGGCTGATTTTAGAGGAACATTTTAAAGTTCCAAAACTCCACACTTAGAAGAATTTCCAAGTGAAACCAGTCAATGTTAGCCTATGGAAGGAAATTGAAGTTACTGGTAAGTACGGTTAAAATTACTTTTCAGGACCAGTACTGGGCTCAAAGATACAGCACTGAGGTCTCTCCTTATAACAGGTGAGTAAATCGGAATTCGTATTTCGGCTGATTTTAGAGGAATATTTGCACAATGGTGAAGGTAGGGGGCGGGGCCTGAGGTGACATCTGTGCAAACGCGCCCCGTGGCGCGTTTTAAGTTGGGGGATTAAGTCCCCTTGAATCCTGAGGGTCCCTAGGGGCAAACTAGCCCACCAGGAACCTCCAATATGCGCCAGGGGCTGCGTTGCAGAGACGTGTAGAGAGGCCACACCCCTTTTACACCTCTCTGCAACGCAGCTCTGTGGCGCTTTCTGGAGGTACCTGTTGGGCTAGTTGGCCCCCAGGGACCCTCAGGATTGAAGGGGATTTAATTCCCCATCTTAAAACGCGCCACGGGGCCTGTTTGCACACATGTCACCTGAAGCCCCGCCCTCCCTTCACCATTGTGCAAACGCGCCCCGTGGCGCGTTTTAAGTTGGGGGATTAAGTCCCCTTGAATCCTGAGGGTCCCCGGAGTCCAACTAGCCCACCATATACCTTCAAAAAGCGCCACAGAGCTGCATTGCAGAGAGGTGTAAAAAGGGGTGTGGCCTCTCTACACGTCTCTGCAAGGCAGCCCCCTGGCGCATACTGGAGATTCCTGGTGTTCTAGTTGGCCCCCAGGGACCCCCAGTATTCAAGGGGAATTTGTTCCCCCTCTGCAAACGCGCCAGGGGGCGCGTTTGCAGAGTGGTGAAGGAAGGGGGCGGGGCCTGCGGGCCCGATCGTTTTAAAAAAAAAAAATGTTTTTTGTCCCCTGAACCCCCTTCCTTTTTTCTCTTTTTGGGCCCTGGGGACCCCATCCCCCAGGGCCTTACCCCTTTTTTTAAATTACAAAAAAAAAAAAAAAAACAGGAAGGGGGCCGCGTGGCCCCCCTTCTCTGGGCCTGTATTGGCCCCGGGGACCCCATCCCCCGGGGCATGGCCTCTATATTTATTATTTTGAGGGGGGCAGCGTGGCCCCCCTCCTCTGGCCATTTTAAGGCCCTGGGGACCCCATCCCCCGGGGCCGGCCTTTCCAATATTTTTTTTATTTTTTTTTTTTTTTCTTCTCTTTTTTGGGGAGGGGGCCGCGTGGCTCCCCTCCCGAGCCACTACTTGCCCCGGGGACCCCATCCCCGGGGCTGGCCCTCTCCGTTGGGGACTGTGGGGGTCCCCAATCCCCCACAGTCCCGCCGGCTCCCCACGTCCCTTGGGAGCCGGCATTGCTGTTCCACATGGGGAGCAGCTGACATGCTGCTCCCCATGTGGAAAAGCAATCGGCTTTGGATATTGGAAGAGAGAGCAGGTTTCCCTGCTCTCTCTTCCAATATCCAAAGCAGTTTGCTATGGCAGGACGGGAGCCGCGAGGCTCCCGTCCTGCCATAGCAAACTACAGTGTCCCGGGGGTAGGCACCCCGGGACACTGCAGGAGCCAGCCCTGGGGGTGGTGGTCCCCAGGGCCATCAAGGGCTCCAGGAGGGGGCCGCGCGGCCCCCCTCCCATTCACTACACAGCCCCGGGGAGGTGGTGGTCCCGGGGCTCTGGGGGTCCGTAACGGACCCCCATAATAAAATGTTTAGTGCCCCGGGAGGTGGCGGTCCCCGGGCGTGTGGGGGGCTGGAGCCCCCCACACAGGTTTTATAATCTATAAAAAAAAAGCCCCGGGGAGGTGGTGGTCCCGGGGCTGCGGGAGGGCTCAGAGCCCTCCCGCACCATTTTAAAAAAAGCCCCGGGGGTGGCGGTCCCCGAGGCTTGGGGGCCCTTTGAGGCCCCCACACATTAAATTATCCCCCCCACCATGCCCCCGGGACTTGGGCCACCCGGGGCCAATTAACTATCGAAGCGCGGAGACAGCGCTTCGATTTTTTTTCGGCAGGATTCGCGCACCCTGAGCGCATCCTGCCGATTTAAAAAAAAAAATATTTTTGCCCAGGGGGTCCTTGTGGGACCCCTGAGCAAACCTAGGGGTCAGGGTGTTTCTACCCTGCCCCCTTTGTGCGCTTTGCGCACTTGTTTCTGTCCCTCGGTTCTACCGAGGGACAAAATGGCTGCCAACATTTCCTGAATCGGAATGTTGACAGCCAGCTGACAGCCAATTAACATGCAGCTCGTGATCGGGACGGTGCGCGCAGGGTGCGCTGAGGGTACGCGGACCCTACTCGGCCATAGATATCACTAACTTTTTACTTTTCATTTTCTCAGCAACTACTGAACGGATTTACACCATTTAACAAAAGGGTTCTTTCTGAACCAAGAACTACCTCTTTGCCAAATTTGGTGTAATTCCGTTCAGCAGTTCGGGCTGTAGCCGTGTCTAAAGTTTCCTATGGAAAAATGCATGGGGAAAACACGTTTTGGGACCCCCCTTTTTTCTCGGCCCCCGCTTGACGAATCCCCCCGAGACTTTCAGGGTAGGAGTGGACCGGAGCGGGCCACAAAGTTTGAAAATTTCGCGAAGATACGTCAACCGGCAAGAGAGTTATTTCAAATAGAATGTCGCGGATTTCCTATGGATAATAGGTTGTAACTATAACTATCTACTGGCGACCGCCAGTAGATAATATATATATCTCGCTACCAACTCCACCGGGTAATCGTACCCTCAAAGGATGACAGCACTCACGGGAGCGAGTTCCAAAGTCTTTATTCACCAAATGAACTCGTGGCACACAGATGCGTTTCGGCAACCGCCTTTTTCGATGTTTGCATGAAAACGCCGGAGCCGCCATTTTTTATATACATTTCCTATACACAAATGTTGTCAGTTACCGGGTAATAGAAACAATGAAAGGACCAATAAAGCATAACAATGCTTAACGAGCATAGAGAATTCCGCCATCTTACAATGTCTATAACGGAACCCGGGTGTAGTGGATATATATAATATTCACCCTCCCAATGACTTAATCTCATCACTAGGCTTTTGTGAATTAATTAATCTAATGAAAGAGTCAAAAAATTGGAAGAAAAGCTGGAACTGATGAAAAAAATATTGAAAAGCTATGAGCAAAAGATCAAACAACGGAAGGAAGAGAAATTTGACCGTGACGAGAAAGACTATAGCCAAGGCAGGGTATTGACCTTTGCCAGGAAGTATGAAAATCCAAGAAAAGAACTGCGACAGAAGACGACACAGTCATCAGCGGACGCCCGGGACACCTCTGAATCTGAGGTAACGGGGGGAGACTCGACCAGTGAGGAAAGCAGTAGTGGATTGTCTGCTGGCAACACTCCTTTTTACGAGGAGTTCAGACTCATCCGGAAACAACAACAGCAGGGAGGCAGAGACAAGCCTCCGGAACGGGCAGTAAGAGGAAGACGAGGCAGGGGGGCGGGGACCACAAAAAGCGAACGCTCACCACCAGTCACTCGCAGCAAGAAGTCCTTCAACAACTCGCCCCCGTGAGTGCTGTCATCCTTTGAGGGTACGATTACCCGGTGGAGTTGGTAGCAAGATATAAAGGCGGGAGCACCCCCGCCTGACAGGCACCCGTTTGTGAGTGCAACAGGCTGGTGCACAGGGAGCCGGAATTGATTTATTTCCTGTTGCACCGTGATTGCGGATGGTGGAAAATATCAGAGAGTGAAACTGGAGAAATCAACACCTTGGATGTCGGGAGGTTGCCGTCGGGTCCGAGTGGCAGGAGGTCCGGGCAACGAAGAAACATCCCGGTAAGGTGCCAGAGGCACATTAAACTCCCATTATCTCACCGCAAAATCACAGAACGACGGGGGGTGGGGGCGAACATTATTAGAGCTGTGTTCACAGCCATAAGAACTGGTACTATGTTTTGCGAATCGGAAACGCCGGGAGGCAGCTCAGAGCATATTTAAGAAACATAATGGTACTAACAAGACAGACAATGATGGGGGGACATCAGTGACATCCAATCTAGCCTCCAAATTCTCCGCTCTAGAACGTCTCTATGAGCGGGAGATAAGAAAATGGTGGGAGGCGACCTCCTTACAAAATTACATCGAGGTCAACAGGGTCCCCAGGGGCCTTCGCATATATACTGTCCCTGCCTATGAGAACCCTGACCCTCTGTTGTTGGATGAATGGGCGGAACACACAGCCCAATCCTGCAAGGGGATGCTGGTGATTCTCATAAGATTCGCATGGAGCGTCCGACAGAAGGCTCTGGAAAGGATTAAGGAGTTGGAGGAAGAATTATCAAAAGAAGAAGATCAAGCTAAATTGGAAGAAAAGTGGGAACTGATGAAAAAAAGATTGAAAAGCTATGAGCAAAAGATCAAGCAACGGAAGGAAGATAAATTTGACCGTGATGAGAAAGACTATAGCCAAGGCAGGGTATTGACCTTTGCCAGGAAGTATGACAATCCAAGAAAAGAACTGCGACAGAAGACGACACAGTCATCAGCGGACACCCGGGACACCTCTGAATCTGAGGTAACGGGGGGAGACTCGTCCAGTGAGGAAACAGTAGTGGATTGTCTGCTGGCAACACTCCTTTTTACGAGGAGTTCAGACTCATCCGGAAACAACAACAGCAGGGAGGCAGAGGCAAGCCTCCGGAACAGGCAGTAAGAGGAAGACGAGGCGGGGGGCCGCAAAAAGCGAACGCTCACCACCAGTCACTCGCAGCAAGAAGTCCTTCAACAAGAGAAAGTAAATGAGGAAGACAATCTAACGATAATCAATTTAACACTGAAAATTTTGTCAGCTGATGAGGAATCAGTTTTAAAACTTGGTTTGTCCTTTTGCCCACAAAAAAACATGGAATTCACACAGACACGTATTGACCTCTTCAAATTTACCCGCAAGCTCAAGTTACACAAGTATTTTAAGCTGAAGCCGTCAACAACTAGACTGAAACAATCGGGTCTCATCAGAACTGAGACAGACATCCTAACGGGTAAAGATCTTCAGACTTTAAAAACACTGGAAAGTTTACGAACTGAGGCAATGGAGATGGCAGATCCAACTATGGGCCCCACTCAACTAATGGCCCAATTAGAAGTCCAGCAAAGTGGGGGTTTAAGTCCATTTAAACCAGCCTCCGTATTTCTTCCACAGATGCCAACAGATGCAATTGACACCTTTTCGGAATCTGTTATAAAAGATCTGGTACGCTTACGGGGTGACAATAAATATCAGAAGAGAACAAAGAATTTTTCTAAGCAACAGAGACTAGCGCTGAGTGATCTGTGCCAAGATAGCTCTCTTATCTGCAAACCATCGGATAAAGGGGGTAATATTGTTTTACTGACACAAGAACAGTATAAGGCTGAGGTGAATCATTAACTAGCAGATGTTTGTTGCTATGAGAAGACAAATGAGCAAATGTATAACCAGAGCATTACCGATTACCACCTAATGATTTCCTCCTGGTACAAAAGAAATATGCTGGAACTGGAAGAACATTTATTCCTAAGATGCCTGAATCCTGTTATTCCCACATTTTACTACCTGCCTAAGGTCCACAAAGACACTATGAACCCTCCTGGGAGGCCGATTGTTGCCTCACAAGGCAGTTTAACTGAACATATGTCTATGTACATAGAATTTTTTCTTTTCCAACATGTGGTAAAATTGAAATCCTACCCGAGGGATACTAAGGATTTCCTTACACGTATTGACAAGATTAAGTGGGAGGAGGGCTTCTCCTTGGTAGTGTTAGACATTGCTAGTCTTTACACTTGCATAGCCCATGCAGATGGTTTGAAAGCCGTACAGTTCTTTTTAGAGTTCCGTCCATTGAGGTTCTCTGAACACAACAGTATGTTGCTCAAGTTCATCCATTTCTGCCTTAATCACAATATGTTCTTGTTTCAAAATCAATTATTTAGACAAGTCTCTGGGACGGCGATGGGCACCTGCTTCGCCCCCAGCTACGCAAATCTTTTCGTGGGCTGGTGGGAGGAGCAGGTGGCCTGGGCCGCGCCAAATCAGGCCTGGAATGACAGGATAATAGCATGGCACGCTATATTGATGATCTTTTCATTGTTTTTAAAGGTCCACCAGAACTGGCTAGATCATACATAGAGACACTGAACTCTAATAACATCAATTTAAGGTTTACAGGCAAAGTGAGCACCCAAGAAGTTAACTATTTAGACCTGACTGTATATGTGGCAGAAGGACAGTTACATACCAGGCTTTATAGGAAATCTACCGCAGGGAATTCCACCCTTTATGCCACGAGTAGTCATCCAAAAAAACTTATCAATAGCATCCCCTATGGGGAATTGTTGAGATTAAAGAGGAATAACACCAGAGATCTAGAATTTCAAAAGGCAGCTAAATCTAGCATGGAACGCTTTAGAATGAGAGGTTATAGTGAAGCAGTCCTCTCTCATGCCCTACAAAGAGTAAACTCTACCCCAAGAGGGAAGCTACTTGCTGAACAAGATAGTCTAGAGAGAAGGATGGTAGCAAGTCTAATAACGGGACTTTCAGGATCATTACCACTTTCTCCGACAATGCAGGACAATTGAAGAGGATACTACGAAAAAACTGGCATATTTTACTGACTGACACTGTTATAGGGGACGATTTACCATCGAACCCCTTGGTTACCTTTAGAAAAGCCAGGTCTTTAAGAGACAACTTGGTCCATAGTTATCAAAACATTGAAACACCCAGATCTACCTTAAAAGCACTCAATGGATTTTATCCCTGTGGTAAGTGTAAGGCCTGTAAAAGAAGTAAACGAGTTTGGTCTTATATTGTCCCGGGACTAAGCAAACCTAAGAAAATTCTGAAGTTCCTCACATGCACAACCCCGTATACTGTATATTGCCTAGTATGCCCATGTGGGCTCAGATACATCGGGAGCACCATTCACCCTGTGAAAGTTCGCATACTAGAGCATATGAGGGCAATCGCAAATGCTGATGAGTCTTACCCTGTGGCGAGACATTTTAAGAAAGAACACAATCGCAACAGGGATCTCTTAATATATCACTGCTTGGACCACGTACCAGTTAACCCCAGGGGAGGGGATAGAATTCAAAGGCTGAGACGTTTGGAATCCCGCTACATAATAGATTTACAAAGCAAGAGTCCTTTTGGTCTCAATAGTAGCGAGGAGTTGGCAGTGCATTTGGGGGAGTGATTATAACTCTCATGCATGTTTCTCGTATTCAGCAATCAATGTTGATTTCCTCTATCTTGACTTGCTCCTTTTCTCTCTTTCTCTCTTCCTTACTTCCATCTTTCTCCTTTCTTCTTTCTCCTTTTCGGGCCTTTTGTATCATGCATTGAACATGTTTGATTAATTGTGTTCGGTCCTATGAATCTGTATATGAACATTAGTTTGACAAGAAAATATTATGCTTGACACAGTTGTTTAGCCGACTGTTGATTTATTGGTTAATTATTTTATACACATGAATTGCATCGGGTTATAATCATGTTGGGAACCTACGCCCATTTAGGGCGAGATTACGGACAAAGTTGTGAAAATACAATTGCTTTCAGGATTACACATGGCCCATACAGGGCATTATTTTGACTCTTTCATTAGATTAATGAATTCACAAAAGCATAGTGATGAGATTAAGTCATTGGGAGGGTGAATATTATATATATCCACTACACCAAGGTTCCGTTATAGACATTGTAAGATGGCGGAATTCTCTATGCTCGGTAAGCATTGTTATGTTTTATTGGTCCTTTCATTGTTTCTATTACCCGGAAACTGACAACGTTTGTGTATAGGAAATGTATATAAAAAATGGCGGCTCTGGCGTTTTCGTGCAAACATCGAAAAGGCGGTTGCCGTAATGCGTCTGTGTGCCCCGAGTTCATTTGGTAAATAAAGACTTTGGAACTCGCCCCCGTGAGTGCTGTCATCCTTTGTGGGTACGATTACCCAGTGGAGTTGGTAGCGAGATATAGAGGCGGGAGCACACCCGCCTGACAGGCACCCGTTTGTGAGTGCAACAGGCTGGTGCAGAGGGAGCCGGAATATATATATATATATATATCAATGAAAAAACCATAGGTTTTATGGAAAGTTATAGTTAGTTGGACATTTCACTCGTACAAAACCAGAGAAATTCCCCCGTTATAGTTAGTTCAGCTAACTATAACTCGCGCCCCCGCAATGCACTGCTGATGACGTCACATATGACATCACTCATGACATGGTCAGTGACATCACTGATGACATCACTGATGACATCACTGATGACATCACTGATGACATCACTGATGACATCATCTAGTGACTGTGTTTCTGTAAAGTTTAAATATGTTTAATATATATAGGGAAAGGCGTATTGAAGAATGAGTGGGTGTATAAGTGTCTGAATGGATGATTTAGTAGGTGTGTGACTGACTCTATAAGTGAGTGATTAAATGTATCTTACTGAATGCACGGGTTAGTGACTAAACTGTGTGAATGTCTGTATCCGTCTGTCTGTTGGTGTGTAAGCGGCTGCATGGGTTTATGAATAGCTACATGAGTGTCTATATGGGTTATTGATTGGTTGTCTGAGTATCTGTATGGATGCCTGAGTGTTTGTATGGGTGGGGTGTGTGACTCTGTGCATAGATGTGTGAGTGGGTGATTCACTGGGTGCATGGTTTCAAGAGTGCATCTGTGAGGGACTGTATGGGTGTGTGAGTGGTGTATGGGTGTGTTAGTGAGTGAATGTATATCTCAGTGGTACATGTGTGAGTAACTACATATGTGAAAGGCAGTATATATGTGTGTTGGAATATATAAATAGCTATAAGTGAGAGTGTGTGATTATGAGAGTGACTGTATGGATGAGTGTGTGCTTGTATCAGTGATTGTATAAGAGCGTAAGAATGTCCTAGTATTTGTATGAGTAAGTGAGCTGGTGTGTGTATAACTGTATAGGTGAGTAAATGGGAGTGTGATTAATTATTTGCATGACTGACTAGGTGTGTGAGTACCTCTATGGATGAGTGGTGGTGTGTGAGTGTCTATATAGGCGTATGAGTGGATATGATAGTCCTGTACTGAGTGATTGTAAGTATGAGTGACTGTACGGGTGAGTGAGTGGATATGTGTTTAGACCTAAGAATCAGTGAGTGGGTATGTAGTTATTGCTGCTGGAGTGTCTATGGTTTTGAGAATGGCAGTCTGTTATTTAGAGTTGGTGTATCAAAGGTTACATTAGGGTGTGAGAAGATGCATCAAATTATCACATGGATGATGTCATCAGTGATGTCATCAGTGATGTCACTGACCATGTCATGAGTGATGTCATATATGACGTCATCAGCAGTGCATTGCGGGGGCGCGAGTTATAGTTAGCTGAACTAACTATAACGGGGGAATTTCTCTGGTTTTGTACGAGTGAAATGTCCAACTAACTATAACTTTCCATAAAACCCATGGTTTTTTCATTGAATTTCTAAGGTTTTTTAAATGCTAATTTCTAACTATAACGTGCCTGAAACCTATGGTTTATTCAGTGAATTTCAAAGGTTTTTTAAATACTAATTTCTAACTATAACATGCCTGAAACCTATGGTTTTTTAAGTTTAAGTGAATTTCAAAGGTTTTTTAAATGCTAGTTTCTAACTATGCCTACAGAGGTAGGACATGTGAAGAAAGAAGAAGAAAAGCGCAGAAAGAAGGAAGACAAATGCAGAAAGAGGCAACAGAAGTCCAGAAAGACGAAGAAAAGTGCAAGAATAAGGAAGAGATGTGCAGAAAGAACCAACAGAGGAGTAGAAAGTACTCCTGTGCCCCCAACCTTTTGCTGATGGGTACTGGTGGTAACTGACTCTGTCTCTGGTGGTAAAAGACACTTAGAATACAGTGAAAACACCTACATACACTAGGGAACACTATGCGTTGGGGTACCCCTGTGATTAGCATGACCTCCTCTGTATTTGCCATGAGTTAGTGCCTGGGTCATTGGATGAGTACATGGGTACTGACTGGATGATTAGAGTACTGCAAGGAGAGTTGATGGTGAATTTATAAGTGCTTGTGTTTTGGCGGAGTGATTGGATAAGTACATGGTGCTCGCTGGTTGATTGGAGGAGTGCATGGGTAGTGACAGGGCGATGGCTGGACTGCATCAGTAGTGCTCAGGGTAAGTTGGAGGATTAATTCCCCTTGAATCCTGAGGGTCCCTATTTGATAAAAGCCCTGGCGGTGGCAGTCCCCGGGGCTTGGGGGGGCCTTGGAGGTCCCCCCAAACATTAAAAAAACAAGCCCCGGGAGGTGGCGGTCCCTGGGGCTGCGGGGGCCCCCGCGGGCCCTGCATATATTTGTTGGCAATGCCCCCGGGACCTGGCCCACCCTGTTTTCCTGTTTTCTTGTGACTCGGTTCTACCGAGTAACAAGATGGCTGCCAACACTTCCTGGTTTGGAGTGTTGGCAGCCAATTAAAATGAAGCTCGTGGTCGGGAGGGTTCGCGGATCCACCGCGCCTCTAGATATCGATATTTGTTTTTTTACAATTTCTAAGCAACTACGGTACGGATTTACACCATTTTTAAAAAGGTCGCTTTCTGAGCCAAGCAGTTCTCAAATAGCGACAAAGCACTTTTGAATTATTTGTTATCTCTATGTTTTTTTATCCAGTTGACCACTTGATTAAATGTTACGCTTAGGGGAGAAAATGTGGTGTTACCAAGTTGGAGTTTCTGCTTCAGCTCGTCATTCTGTGATTCTGGTCAAATCACTTAATCTCCCCATGCCTACAACCAAAATGAGTTTGTCCTTGTATGATGTAACCAATGCTCATGTAAAGCACTCCAATATCTGACCAGCCTGCACTATATAAAACTGCAAAAAAACAAAGGATAAAAAGTGTTTCCCACACTTCTGTCATTGGGCTATACGTGGGCTACATCTGGGTGATATTTGTGCTACATTTGGGCTCATTTTTCTCTGGTGGCCATCTTGGGAGACTTCAATTACATTCATTAAACTTTATTCGATCTGATTTAGAAACATAGATCATAAAAGTGTACATAAAAACAGTAAATCCTCTTTCTTAATACAATACAGTGAGAATTAATTAAAACCAGTAGGTAAAAACGGGTGTTACAAAGCCCGGTTCAGAGCAAATTCAGGTTAACAGAATAGTAAGGTTCAATGTTTCGCAAGATCAATCTCATGTACTTCGTGCAAAATACGCAATAAGGGGTCCAAGTAAGATGCAACGCTCCAATACCTGACCAGTCTGCACTATATAAAACTGCAAAAAAACTAAAAATAAAAAGTGTTTTCCACACTTCTGTCATTGGGCTATATGTGGGCTACATGTGGGTGATATTTGTGCTACATTTGGGCTCTTTTTTCTCTGGTGGCCATCTTGGGATACTTATTTGTTATGAAGTTTCCTAATTTCCTCATTTACTGCAGTCTCCTCAGTAGGAAATGCTTTCAGTTTTTTACTTTGATTCCATCAAGAAGGCATTCAGATGTGTCACACATTTGCCATAAATTCAGAATGTTAGCACTCTAGTTGCTCATTAGATCACTGTAGTAAAGCTACTGCTCACCAGGGAGTTAACTGGAAGTCTACTGCTGGTATTGAAAGTGATTGTTTCAGTCTGCATTTCAGAATTTTCTAATGAAATAGAAGAGGATTTGAGATCTCACTTAAAACATGCCCTAATTTTTCTTTCTGCAGAACTAACCATAATTTCTATGGCAAAATGAACCCCCTCATTTTTTTCTTTTTAAATTAAATGTTTTAAGTGTTACCGGTTTATTCCAATCAAGATGGCTTCAGGTGTGCCATAATTTTGTCATAAGTAAGACTGTTAGCGCTCTAGTTGTTCTTTAGAACACTCTGGGAAGCTGCAGTAGAACACAAAGGAATCAACTGGCAGGCTGCTCCTATTGAAATATAACAGGAAGATATTTGTAATCTCACTTAAAACATGTCCTAATTTTTCTTTCTACAGCACTAACCATAATTTCTATGACAAAATGAACCCCCTCATTTTGTTCCTTTTTAAATTAAATGTTTTAAGTGTTACCAGTTTATTCCAATCAAGATGGCTTCAGGTGTGCCATACTTTTGTCATAGGTAAGGCTGTTAGCGCTCTAGTTGTTCTTTAGAACACTCTGGGAAGCTGCAGTAGAACACAAAGGAATCAACTGGCAGACTGCTCCTGTTGAAATATAACAGGAAGATATTTGAGATCTTACTTAAAACATGTCCTAATTTTTCTTTCTACAGCACTAACCATAATTTCTAAGACAAAATGAACCCCATCATTTTGTTCCTTTTTAAATTAAATGTTTTAAGTGTTACCAGTTTATTCCAATCAAGATGACTTCAGGTGTGCCATACTTTTGTCATAGGTAAGGTTGTTAGCGCTCTAGTTGTTCTTAAGAACACTCTGGGAAGCTGCAGTAGAACACAAAGGAATCAACTGACAGTCTCTGCCCTTGTTGGATTTACATGTTTTACTGAGAATGTCAGACTTCATTCTCACATTACTGAGAAAGATAATGTGAATTTACAGAAAATATGGTCTCATTTTAGCTTCTGGAGCACCTTCCAAACCTCTGTGGGACAAGCATGAGAAAATTGTTTTCTCTCAAACATGATTCATGAAATCCCAGCAGAAGGTTTTTCACAGGGTAAAATCACCCTAGAACACACCACAATTCCTAAAATTAGTATGGTACCATCAACAAATGAATTCTAATGTAACTAAAGTCTGTTATCACCCTTTAAGTTCTCCTTTTGGTGACCCTCAAAATCTTCTATTCACTACAATGCATTTCATTGGGGTGCTATCATGTATATTGGTCCCAAGATGGCTGCCAACACTTCTTGGATGAAGTGCTGACAGCCAATCAGATCTCACGATGACATGTGTGGTTAGGCTCCTCCCAGATATATAAAGTTCTTTTTCCTTTAATATTTAAAAAACTACAGAACGGATTTACACCATTTTTGAAAAGGTTGCTTTCTGAGCCAAGCAGTACCTTTATGCCAAATTTGGGGTAAATCCGTTCAGTAGTTTCCGCTGTAGCCTTGCACAAAGTTCCCTATGGGAAATTGATTTTTTGACTCATTTTTTGAATTTCTCAGCAACTACTGAATGGATTTACACCCTTTACCAAAAAGGGCTCTTTCTGAACCAAGGGCTACCTTTTTGCAAAATTTGGTGTAATTACGTTCAGCAGTTCGGGCTGTAGCTTTGTCTAAAGTTTCCTATGGAAAATAACATGGAGAAAACACGTTTTGGGACCCCCCTTTTTCTCGGCCCCTGCTTGCTGAATCACCCTGAAACTTTCAAGATAGGAGCGGACCGGAGCGCCCCACGAGTTTTGAAAATTTCGCGAAGATTCGTCGACCGGCGCCAAAGTTATTGGGAATAGAATGTTGTGAATTTCCTATGGAAAATAGGTCCTACCTATAACTACCTACTGGCGACCGCCAGTAGGTAATATATATATATATATATATATATATATATATATATATATATATATATATATATATATATATATATATATATATATATTATCTACTGGCGGTCGCCAGTAGATAGTTATAGTTAGGACCACGTTTCCATAGGAAAAGCATTTTTTGATGTGCTTATAACTTTGGCGTCGTGTGACAAATCTTTACAAAATTTCCCCAAAAGTTCCTCTTTTCAGGTCAGCTCCTATCCTGAAAGTTTGGGGGGGATTCGTCAAGGGGGGGCTAAGAAAAAAGTGGGGTCCCAAAATGTGTTTTCTCCATGCAATTTCCATAGGAAACTTTAGACAAGGCTACAGGTCAAACTGCTGAACGGAATTACGCCAAATTTGGCAGGGAGAAAGGTCCTGGTCCAGAAAGCACGCTTTTGTTTAAATGGGGTAAATCCGTTCTGTAGATTTTGAGAAATATCAAATTTTCCAGATATCGATATTTGAGAATTCTGACATCTGATTGGCTGAGGCGTTACGAGCACGAGCTTGCGGCTTATTGGCTGCAAACTGTTGAAACTAGGAAGTGTTGGTAGCCATTTTGTTATTTACAACTCTCCCTCTACAAGGCATCAGGTCCGTAGTTCTACCTCTGCGAGGCAACACTAAAAATATACCACAGCTCTGTCTGTGCGAGATACCCCCCCTTTTACGGTCCCTCTCCCCACATCATCAGCTCGCGGCTATGCCTTTAGAAGCCAGTCCATCGGCTCGCAGCTGTGCGACTGCGAGCTGTCAGCCATTTTGTGACTCAGTCCATCTGCTCGCATCTCTCCCTCTAAAAGTCATCGGATCCGTAATTCTACCTCTGCAAGGCAATACTGAAAATATCCCACAGGTCTGTCTGTGCGAGATACTCCTTTTACGCTCCCTCCCCCGCTTTACCTCTGTGAGCCACTTCGTTAGCTCGTTTTACGCTGCCTGTCCCCACATCATCAGCTCGCGGCTATGCCTTTAGAAGCCAGTCCGTCGGGTCGCAGCTCTGTGTCTGCGAGTGGTAGGTCCGTAGTTCTAACTAAAAATATACCGCAGCTCTGTGTGTGCGATATACCACTTTCACGGTCCCTCTCCCCACATCACCAGCGAGCGGCTATGCCTTTAGAAGCCAGTCCGTTAGCTCGCAGCTCTGTGTGTGCGAGTCGTGGGACCCACAGCTCTACCTCTCTGAGCCACCTCGTTAGCTCATAGCTGTGTCTGTGCTAACAGGGCCGCAGGCCCTTTACTCTCCCTCTGCCAGTTAGCCCGTCGGGTTGCAGCTCGGAGGGCTCGCAGCTGTATCTCTGTGAGACAGCCTGTTAACTGATAGCTGTGTGTCTGCTAGCAGGCCTGTTGGCCCGTTGGTCTCCCTCTGCAAGTCAGACCACAGCTCTCCCTCTGCGAGCCAGTACGGTGCTGTGCTTTTGCGAGCCAACAGCTCGTAGGTCTCCCTCTGCGAGCTGAGTCCATGGGCCGCTGCTCTTCCTCTGTGAGCCTGCCCAACAGCCCGCAGGGGTCCCTCTGCTAGCCGAACGGCAGCTGACACTCTGCGAGCCGAAATTGGGAATATAAGGCGGCTCTAAAAAGAGCCTTTGTGTTTATTAGTTGGAGCTACATGTAAGTGCGAATGCACAGCTTCAGGTTAATCAGGAAAACTCGGTTTCCCTCATCTGTGAAGTGTACTCCATCACTTCTGTAGATATCAGCCATATGAAAACGTTTGTTGTTGTTGTAGATCGACCCCATTCTATGGTCTCTGAGGTATGCAGACACAGCTTTGTTGACATTCTTCCTAGATTTTTCAATCTTATGACAAAATTGGTTTGACCATTTCCACTTCTGTCTTTGGCATATATTGGAATATACAAAGACAGTTTGAGGCCAAATTAACATCAATTGTCCAAAGGTGTCCTTCATAAGCATTTCCAAACCTACCCCAGTCAATGTGCCTAGATCGTTACCACCACAGTGCACAATCATGAGATCAGGGTGTTGGAGATGCAAACAGGTTTTAACCAAAGGGAGCAATTGGTGCCACTTCAATCCTCTCTGTGCAAACCATTTAATGTGTACATTTTGTAAACCTAGGTCTAAGTCAATACATCTCTGTTCTGCATACCTCTTGCACCAGAAAACATAGCTATGTCCTACAATCCACACTAGCATTTTGAAGGTATGGCTAGAAGATATAGATAAATGTCTGTAGCTCATGCACTGCATTCGTAGAATGAGAGATATGTTTAAACATGGGGAACAACTTTTTTTTACATACAAAACCTTAACCGATTGGGAGATGAAATGTATTGTGTCCTAAAAAGTAGGGTGTATATTAGTTTTGATGAAAAGCATCTTTGTGATTGGTTAATAAAAAAGCAGTTTATACGTGGAGTACATATTATAGGATACAATTTGCTCAGCTCAACCACACCTGCTAATTGTATTTGGAAGGTGCAGTTCAAACTTGAAAGAATGGTGAACTTTTGACCTCCACGTGCCGTTAAATGTTGGAGAAAATATTGCAAAAGAAAATATCAGTTGGTTTAAAAAAATGATGAACTTTTAACCTGCACGTGTCGTAGAATGTTCTAGAAAGTGTTGATACAATACGTTGAACTTTTCACCTGTATGTGTCCTTAAAAAAAGAGTTTATATGGAAATTTCAAAAATAACCAATAAAGAGAGGTTTTGCAATCGAAAAAAAAAGGAACTATTCTGATTTGTTCTTTACATGTATTTATGTGTGGAGCAACAGGGAAATTGTGCCATTACTGGTTCCATTCTTGATGAAAGCAGTGCATTACATGTACTGTGTGACAAGAAAAGAATTGCATGCGTTTGTGAGATTTGAAGTCTGCATACCAACTACGAAGGTAAATTAGAAATTAAGAAGGTGCGTTATGTGTTTTGTAGTAGTGGTTAAGTATTTGAGACGATATTTTTAACTTTACAAGTATTTTTTATTTCTAAATAACATAGTGTTAGTAAAGTCTGGTGTTTTATTGGTTCTAAAATATGCATAATGTGTAACTAGTTGTTAAACAAGTACTTTATATATGTTTAGGAGTTTTCGCAAAGAAAAAGTGTAAGTTGTTATCTGTAAAAGACTGTGGGCCATATTCTCAAGACGAGCGATAACATTATCGCCGCTTTAGTGGCAGTTTCCTGCCGCTAAAGCGGCGATAATGTTATCGCCATTCTTGTGAATATAGCCCTGTATGGGTTTGGAAATTCCATGTAACGTTAATTTCGATTTGTATATCTATTCCGGCGAGATAAACAGAATGTCGCACGTTTGGAAATTATGCTCAGTCTGGAAATTGTGGAGAAGGGGTCACAGTAGAAAATTCATGTGTTATTAAGTTAACAGAGATGGAAAAAAAATAAGAAATGTTATGTGCACAGTTTGTGGTCTCATTTTTTACACTGAGAGGTAGATTTCAATGTCAGTCAAGGCTGGTGTGGTACTGCGAGGCTTTGCATTTGGGTGTTCTTAGGAAATCTAAGTTGTTAGGGAGCGTTTCTTCAGAAGTCATTTTTTTACTTATGTGAGAGATAAAAAATAAATGAAAATGTTCTTTGTATATTTTCTGTACGATTTTGTTCACAGTGGTAAAGTAAATGTGATTATTAGTGATAGTAATTCTCACGGTGTGTTCCAATGCTGAATATACGCAGGCGTTTAAGTGGTCCGGGTGTTATTAGTAGTAGGCTCCGCCACCCGTTTAAGAGAGCCGCCAATTTTTTCATCCCAGTTAAAGGTGTTAATATACGTATAGTAAATGGACGATACATAAAAAGTTTGGAATTATACCTTCATTTACTCTGTCTAACTTGCAGCACCATTTTGTGCCCCCAGCAGTACTGTTTATAAAAATAATCTAATACAGCTTTTTGTATTATAAAAATAGCACTTATAGGTTTATTGGCATATTGGTAGAATTTGTACTATATAAAGAATGTTGCAATCAGTTTCTATGGTATAAAAATGCACTGTATTATGTAGGAAATATTACATATGCATAGGTTGTGATGTCATTTATTTACTGTAAGGTACATTTGAGTATAAGTGAAAACAGGTGATATACTGCGAACCCATTCAGAATGTGCACAGATTACATAGAGAGTAAATGGACAAAGTGAACTTGCACGTTGCTTTGTGTATGTATGCATAGTTTGAATCATTTGATGATACTTTAAGACATAATCTAAACACTATTTCTGCTTTACAATTGGGTACAGTGCACAGTATTAGTAGTTAGTGACTAGATGCTGGTAAAGGTATTATTTATTGCTCGTTCATATGAAATAAAGGTGGAGAGGGGTGTTTCTTTACAAGAGATATTTTATAAATGTGTGAGAGATAAAAAACAATTAAAAATGTTCTTAGTAAATTTTCTATACGATTTTTTCACACTAGTAAACTAACTGTGATTATAAGTGATGAAAATTGTTAGGGTGTGTCTCTGTGCTGAATATACGCAGGACTTTAAGTGGACTGGGTGTTACCGGTGCTGAACACTGCTACCCCTTTTAGACACCCGCATTGTTTTTCATCCCACTTAAAACCCTAAATATACGTATATTAAAGGAACGGTACAATAAAAGTTTAGGGATTATACACCTCCGTTTCCTCTCCACATGTGTCATCCCCATTTTGTGCAACAAACAATAGTGTTTAGAAAAATTAAGTAAGAGAGCTTTATTTAGTATGAAAATAGCACTTATACCTTTATTAGCATGTTCATGGGATCTGTAGTGTAAAGAAAAGGTCGTAATCAGTTTCAATGGTACAAAAGTGATGTAACATATGTTTGAAAGATTACATGGTTTTAGGAGAAAGGTATAGAGGTAACAAATAAGCAGTATAGTTTGTTATGTTTAAACTAGTATGTAGTTTTGTAAATCAGATACGGCGTTGATTTGTGCAGCACACAGTACACCCACAATGACCCTGGAACATGTCCCTGAATGCCTTGGCACACTGCAGCACACATCCAAACGCCAAGTAGGCCCCCATCCACAATGTGGACAGAGTGCCCCCCCCCTATCACCAATATCACAACCTACCCTTGCACATATGCTGAATCCAGCAAACCAGCAGATCCGTGACCCACACTTACTATGCAAGTAACACTGTATTTCGTATAGCATAGGAGCTGCGCAAAGAAAATGACATGGCCCACAAAGCGAGATGGATGGAGCCAAGTGCGGATCACATCCTCAAAGGAGCAGGTCACACTCCGACGTGTCCGCGTGCAACCACAACCCATGCCTTACAATACACGCAGCAGACCAACAATGCACCACACCTCAAAATAAGTCCGCAAGCACACATCACCCAAGTCAAGAGCAAAACAGGCCCTGAAAAGCACACAATCCAAAGGCACCCCGTCTGCAGGGGAGAAGGCTACACGAAATCAGAGGTGCAGGGGCAATTCCCCCACAATGCAGCCCACACACATAGCAATCACAGAACATCAGCAATCAAGGCAATGTGGTACAAAACTCCTCTCATACGCGTTCTGTGTCCAGTGTGTATGGCGGGGTGATGGCTGCATGGCTGTGTGCCCTTGACACATCAGACTGCGTAGGTGATGGGGCTGCATCAGATGTCGTACAGCACCTATGCAAAAACAATGTCTGGCTCACAGAGGCGGAGCTTGCCAAAGGGATATACCCCCATTGCACATGCGACAGTCAGTTCTTCCCTGTGTTGGGACGAGGCTCATTGTGGCACACGAGTGGACAATCTTTACAACACACCTCACAGTTAGACACCAGTGGAGTGGCATAGGCTTTATTGGCATGTGCGTGTCAGTACGGACGAGGCAACGGCCACAACAGGCACGGACATGCTTAAGACACTTACATGCAGCATGGGTACATGTCGAGGGGCAGATGATGTTGGGGCTCAAATGGACAATATTGATCACATATGGCAACGCTCACAGCCCACCTTGCCTTGCTGGACGAGTCATGTGTTGTTTGGCGTCTGCACAGTGCCCCGTGTGAGGGGGCACGACTGACTGTACGTGGGGTCTGCATGGTGCTCTGCCTCTGGGGTGCGGCAATTGTCTGCTCTGCCGACAGTGATCAGGTGTGAGGGTCCGACAGGTTTGCATATCGTGCTACATCGCCATGTGTGTGCTCTCACCCAGCAGTGTGTCCCAATTGGCAACGTTGCGAAACGACGCTGTGTTGCTCGGACCATGGACCTGCGTCGCCTTGGACAGGTGTGTGTGCACACGCGTTATTCCACGCACATGCATCCAGAGCCCGACCGACGGGAGACGTGTGCTCTGTTTTGGTGGGATATGTGAGCAATCCCCACTGTGCAACAAGTTGTTGGGCCATGTGCTGTGGGTGGCAATAGGATGTGGCTGCAGGTACGTAGTTACTCGTCCATGAAAGCCCGTGCAGCTACATGTGCAATGTGTTCCAATAGTACGTCGTTGTCGTGTTCAAGAAATACCAGGGTGAGCCAATCCATTAGGTGGTCCGGGCAGGTGTGCTCAGCCCACGCCGTGCCACCGATCCGCAACACAGCCCAATAGGGAAGCACCTCGATGTGGTCACTGCAGACGAGAAATTGTGCCATCTCCCATGCACAACTACCAATACATACGCAGTATGTCATGGCATCCCATGCACGGCTGTCTTGGTTACACTCCTGTTCGTCATCCAACAGGGGGCGCAAACACAAGTCATAGTCCAATTCATCAACCGTTGTGTTGGATAGGCAGAGATCCATGGGACACTCGAATGTGCATGTTCGGCAGTGGAACCAGGGCTGGACGCAGGTGACGTGGGCAATGCGGAAGCTGAGCCTGTAACTGATCCGCTAGTTACCTAGAAATGTAAACCCAAAAGCAGTCACTGGGACCTGGGTATCAAACAGTACATAAGAACAGTGGTCCCAGAGGTTAGTTTCATGTACATAAAAAAGAAACAATATTTATCACAATGAAAGAAAAAAACGTATTGTACTTAGTACGCAGTGTTATTTAATCACACTGGACTCATAATGATTCATACATTTGTTAACATAGTGTTAAAAAACAGTGCCCCAGGAGGGGGGAGGGAGGGTGGGCGTGCTGTGATTAGGGTGAGGATGAGGGAGTGAATATACAGAAGTGTGATTCATACAGTATAATTATTTACACAACAAGGTGGCTCCTAAATAGGCCAAATAATTCAAACAATATCCTTATTCCTAATAGCCATGATCAAATATCAAGAAACACAGTGATACATCGCTGTTGTTGAAACTGGCTAGTATAAAAAATGTCGACGTTTCGACCCCTATAGGACTGTAGGTAAGTGAATCCCTTACGCCGGGGTCTTCCTCAGGACAGTGGTAGTGAAAGGGGAGAAGGGTGGGCAACCCGAAGAGGCCCACGTTGGCCTGGGCATTAAACAGATGGGCGCGTAGGCTCCAGTGAGACGAGTGAGAATCAGAAACAACACATAGGGCTTTAATCCCTACAAGTCTATACATAGGCCGGCCGTGTAAATCAGCAAGGGGCTTACAAATTTTCAGGTTCTTCGATTACATCACAATGGGCAATGAAGCTCCGTAGATAATATTCTCGCTGCTCCAAAACGTGTCTCCATTCGTGTGAAGGAGCAGGACATCACTTCTACAGTCCTATAGGGGTCGAAACGTCGACATTTTTTATACTAGCCAGTTTCAACAAGAGTGATGTATCAGGGTGTTCCAGGCGCTTTCGGGACCAAGGTCAGAGGTGCAGGTGTCCTCCCGGCTTCTGCATTGGGACAATGGTGCTTTCATCCCTGATGTTTGTCTCACTACTACTTTCGTTTTGGGAATGTGATGTGGCTTTGGCGCTGAGATTGGGACACGGCCTTGGGCTCATGGTGTACGGATGGCGATGCACACACATATGTTGGCATGTGGAGCCAGGTGCTCGTGCGTCCTTGCGCTGCTTGTGCTATCTCACTCCGTCTCTCTCCCTCGCTCTCTCCCTCTGTTTCGTTTGTTGCGCGCATGGCACACCATCTTGTCTTGGATTTGCTAGGACTCATCATAGGGGTTGTTTCTGCTTTTGTTTGTGTGGTGTTTTGTGTTGGTGGTTGCATTGCTGTATGACTGATTCTCCATTTTCTGGTCACGCATGTATGTTTATTTTGCTGCTTGTGCGACATGAGGCAAGATGTTTGTTTTGGGGTTGGTGGTGTTAATGTGCAATTTCGTAGTTCGGTGTTGGGGGTGGTGCTGGGGGGGTGGGGGTGCTCCGGGTGTGTGATGGGGTCCTGGGGTGTTGGCGGTGGGTGTTGTGGCCGTGTTGGGTGTCCGGGCCGCATGATGAGTTGCTCCATGGCATCTGTTGCCCTTCGGATGTGGCCCTGGGCTGTGCTTCCTTTTGTGGTGATGGCTGCCGTCTAACTTTACACCAGGTCAGAGCAGGTGTAAATTTCCTGGTGCTAACGCGCCTTATCGCCCGTTTTGTGTTTTTATCGGGGAAGTGGCTGGTCGTTGTGAATGTTGAGGTGTGCTGTTGTCTCGGCTTTTGTCACGGGAACGCCTACTCTGCATCTCATTAGCGATATTTGCGAGGGTCGTCTGTGGCGATGTTTTTTGAGGCTACTATCGCGGGTATACTGGTGCTGTGGGCTGTTAACACAGGCTTGTAAATGGGGGGGTACATTTATCACGAGTTTGGCTGCGATAAAGTGCCGTTAATTCGGCGATGGCTCCTTGTAAATATGTCCATTAATCTTTCCCCCCTCTCCATCTTCATGTCGGTGGATCTTGTTGCTGTCTAACAGTTGATCTGTACTTGCTTATGTACATCCACAATGAAATGTAAGCCTGTACCATATTTTTGCTAATATGGTGCAGTGTTATGCTTGCTAAGTTGCCGATAGAAGTGTTAAACTAATAAGGGTAACGTTTACATGTGCCATTTAGTTGAGAATATCACTCTTAAGTATAGAGATAACAATTTTACAAAATAGTATCTACAAAGTTATCTGTAGTCGGTTGCAGAGGGAGTGGCGTGGGATGGTGGGGTGCATGGGACGGGGGGTGGGGCAGGGGGGGCAAGGGGAAAAGTAGGAGGTAGTGGAGTCACATATAAAATGGGAAGGTGAATCTAAATAATTCAATAAATACGTGCTGTATGTCGGATGACACTACCTGCCACCCTACTGTTCCCTTATTCCGCTCCAGTACCATGCAGCATTTCCTCTGCAAGCCGCCACTGGAACTTATATAATTGTATGTGATTATTTTGACATATTGAACAGATATAACAAATAATTGAAACTTTTTTTCATTTGCAGAAAATTATTTTGTTTGGATTAAAAATTGAAAATGCCTAGAAGAACTGAAAAAAAGGAAAAACAAAAAGGCAATCTACTTAAAGAAAAGTCAAAAATGTGCATTAGAAGAAAATCAGAGTACTACAAAAATAGTTTCTTCTGGTAAAAACACTAGACAATTTCTAAAAAAGTACTATGAACATTTAATGAAAATAACATCACACAAAGGAAAAATAAAACATTTTCAAGTAAGGAGAAGCAGACTTCAACTTCAAATTGCAAGAAAAAAAACATGATAAGGAAAGAGTATTTGTTACCCGTAGACAAAAACAATTTCAAGAAATTCGATCAAAGAGTTTTTCGAAATAGAGTAATTCAGAATTTAATAAAAGGATGCTGCAAATATAAAAAGAAAGTGCTGCAATTGAAACAGAAACAGCGTGTTGAAAGCATAGTGGATACTGCTTTTAAGTTAAAACAAAAAATATTCATTTTCATTTTGAAGAGGATGAAAGTGTTGGATAAAACAATGAAGATTCTGAAAGACAAAAGTAAAAAAAAAGACGTGTGAACAGAAGCAACTTTTGTAAAATCTTCAGTGGAAAATGGAAACATACATCTAATAGTGGACCTTTTTTTAATGAAGAGAGTTACTTCCAAGAAAATAGTTTACCATTTGCAGGCGATACTGGAGGTCGTTGCTACGAAGTTCAGAATGGTTGTCCTGTTGCAAAAGAGGAAATGGTTACTATTAGTTCAGAACAGTTAATAGCTGAAGAAGTGCAAGGGAAACGCACACAAGCTCCTGTGTATAAGTGGGGTTGTAGCAGTATTTGTAGTATTCAACAGGAATCTATTGATATAATGCGAAATTTGTTACGAGAATATACACAGAAAAGTGTAAAACAGAAGATTAGGTTGTTACAAACACTTGATTCTTGTAATGTAAGAAAATATACTGAGAAACATGGGCATTCTCTGGCTTGTCTTTCAAGAAAAGTGTGTAAAAGTGTTTTTCATCACTTAAGGATGTTAGCAGTACACCATTCAGAAATGCGGAAGTTTGTAAGGAAACTGTACTATGTAAAAAGTCCTGCGTTATGTTTAGGTGAACTAAATACAGCTCTTTTACACGGTTCTTTATCAGATGTATAAAAAAAGTGTGATAATATTCAGTTCCGATATTTTGGTTCAGAAGAGCAGTGTATAGAAAGTGAAACTTTGACAATTACAGATGTTGAAGAAGATGGGAAAGTGATTATAATTGATCAGTTTGAAGAAGAAATTGGAAAGTTTAACATAGTGTGCTCTCAAATTCCAAACTATGTTTGTGTTTGTTGTCGACGTACTAATTATAAAATTCAAACTAGGAATGTTGATTTGTATTTGAAATCTGAAATGAAGAATAATGATAAATGGAAAGAATTTGCAACTTACTTATTAGTGGAAGGTCAATTTGAGTTAGGCAGTGATCAACGTATTTGTAAATATTGTTATAACAAATTAGAAGAGAACAAAATGCCCGCTAGAGCAGTACATAATAAGTTAGAATTAGTAGCTATTCCGGAGGAACTGGCAGATTTGAATACATATGAGTCAGTTCTAATTCAATCTGTTCATCCATTTCAAACTATAATTCGCATGGAGCCTAAAACAGGCAAACTGCCACCAACACACTTACAAAGAGGGCTGAAAGGAAGAGTAGTGTACTTACCTTTGGATTTTAAGAAAAATATTGAAATTGTTGGTGGAGACAAAGATGAAAATGAAGCAGTAGTCATTCTAGTAAATGGAGTACCAACAAAGAGTCGGAAAATATGTCAAGAATTTGTGGATGTTAAAAAACTTCAAAAGGCTACGTTATATCTTGTGGAGAATAATATTTATTATAAAAGTGTAAATGTGGAACAACAGGTAATAAGTTTGGAAGATGAATCTGAAATTTCAAGTGGTGAAATAGAGAAAGTGGAGAAGTCAAGGAGTGAAGATATTTCTGAAGATTACACAATATGTCCTCTACATTCAAAAGAAGTAATAGGAAACAGTATTGAGTTATTTCAAATGAAAAAAGCAAAGGGAACTCCAATGAGTGTATGGGAGAAAAGCTTAGAAGCTCGTTGTTTTCCACAGCTGTTTCCTACTGGAGAAGATGGACGATATGATGACCGACCTGTATGTATTCCAGCTTCAGAATATCGCTCAACAAGATTATACTCTGAAGATCCTAGATTCCGGCAGTGTATACCATATATATTTCACCTTTTGTTTGAAAGAGATCTGTCTTCTCTGTCCTATGCAGTGAACCACATACTGAAAACTGGAGTTCATCAATCACTTCTTTCAGCGAAAGAATTTGTGGAGAAAGTTCAAGAAACAGATGAAAATTTAGAAGCACAGTTAATTAATTTGATGGCATGTCAACGAGGAACAAATGAGTATTGGTATCGTCGTCATGGAGAACTGAAGTGTATGTTACGGAACTTAGGTACACCAACATGGTTTGTGACACTTAGCTGTGCAGAGTATGCATGGGAAGATTTGCTTGAATTTCTACGAGAAGCAAATTCCAATATAAAGAATGTTCAACTGAAGACACCTGGAGAACTGTGTTCTTTGGATCCTGTAAATGTGTGCAGATATTTTAATCATAGGTTTCAATCTATGATGTCTTTCATCTGCAATAAAAAGAATCCACCTCTTGGAGAAGTTACCGATTTATTTTGGAGAAAGGAGTACCAAGCGAGAGGTGCTCCTCATATACATATGCTATTGTGGATCAAGGATGCACCTAAATTTGAAACTGATTCAGATGAAATAGTATTGTCTTTCATTGAACAGTATGTGACATGAGAGATTCCAAGAGAAGGAGGAGATAGAAGCTTGAGACAGCAAGTTTTACGTTTCCAAAGTCACCGTTGTGGAAAGTACTGCCGACGAAAATACAAGTCTAAAGGAAAGTTTTATACCAAGTGTCGGTTTGGATTTCCACGTCCTGTAATTTCTAAAGGAAGAGTAAATTCTTTTTTTTCTTCTGTAAGGCACACAATAACTCGCAAATCTCCAAAGAATACCTACAACTTGAAAAGAACAGAACTGTCAAAGTATATTAATGACTACAAGCCGGTTATTTTAAAAATGTGGAATGCAAATATGGACATCCAGTATGTTGCAGACAACTCAATTGCTGTTGCACGCTACGTTACATCATATATAACAAAATCAGAAAAAACCGAGATGAAACAAATGTGGGAAGAAATTGCACAAGAGAAAAGCCTTAGCAAAAAATTATACAGCTTTACTTTGAAAATGCTTTCCCACAGAGAAATTGGATCGCATGAATGTTCAGACCGCTTGTCCTCTTCAAGTTTATATTCAAAATCACGAGGGATCAGTTGGGTAAGTTTAGGTCTTGCCTGCTCACGAAATAGAGTGTTGAAATCATTAGAAGAAATTGAATACTTAGCAGCAAATGAACCAGACAGTACAGAAATTCTTAAAACTAATATGTTGGATACATACTATCCGAAAAGGAGTCGACATCTGGAACAGCTATGTCTGTAGGAAGTACTTCAACATTACAGCTTCAAAAGAAATGTTAATCAGAATTTAAAACAAGGAAAATATGCAGTACTTGGATGTCATGGATGTTTAGTAAAACACACAAAAGGTAACCTTATCAACCACAAGAAACTCAGTTGTGAAACTCCAGACAAGCGAGAATTTTACTATTTAGCACTTCTCCAACTGTTCAAACCATGGCGTACCGAAAGTGAATTACTTGGAGATTTCGACTGCTACGAAGATTCTTTTAATGCATGTAAAGATAGCATTGCATGTTCAATTTTTCCTACATATTTAAAAATGTTGAATGATGAAGTTGAACAGGAAAAGACTATTACAGCTGAAGTTGCAAATGAAAGTTCTCAAGATAGTCAAAGTTCTGGTCCATGTAGTCAAGATCCACTTGGACAACCAATAGTGGAAAATGAAGCAGCGATTGCTATGCATGAAGTGGAAATTGCAATGCAACAAGCACAAGAGGAGAATATTACATTGGAAAAGTTAGAAGAACAAGTAAATATTGAACAGAAAGAAATATATGTACAAGTGAGAGAACAGATAGAACATGGTTTGTTGCATGAAAAAAAGAATGTGTATGTTCATCATTTAAACCTATACTGATGTACATCAGTGATCAAGCTGGAACGGGTAAAAGTTTTTTAATTAAAGTTTTGACCAGTTATCTTAAAAAAACTACTGGTTCACATTTATCTTGTGTAGTAACAGCTCCAACTGGATTAGCTGCGCACAATGTTAAAGGAATTACTTTGCATAGATTACTAATGTTACCAGTTGAGCATGATAATAAATTAGAAAATCAGAAGTTGTCTGGAGAAGCTTCTTATGAAGTGTCAAGAGTGCTGAAGAAGATGAAACTTTTAATTATTGATGAGGTGAGCATGGCCTCAAACTTAATGCTTGCTTTCGTGCATTTAAGAATGCAACAGGTATTAAAAACAGATTACGACGTTCTCTTTGGAGGAAAACATTTAATTGTATTTGGAGATCTGCTACAACTAACTCCTGTAAAAGGAGAACCAGTCTTTAAAACTCTTCTACATGAAGACACTAGGAAATCTTTGGGAAGTATTGGAAATGTGAATCTCTGGGTAAATTTTGAATATAAAGAACTCACTCAGAATATGCGACAAGCAAGTGATGAAGATAATGGAAATATTCTGAAAGATGTAAGAATTGGTGTTCTAAGCAAACATGGTAAACAAGCTTTACACAGTCGTCTACTAAAGAACTTGTTTACATCTGAAAACACACCAGCAGGAGTACTGTACAAGAACATTGCAGAAAAAAGTCAATACTTTGCTTAATGCCTACACTGGAAGAGTGTTATACATTTAATCAAGAGCTTCTGAAATTGGAAAATCAAGAAATAGTTCACATTGAAGCTATTGATAAAATCAAGCATCAAGGAATAACAATTCTTCTTTCAAATAAACTACAGACTAAATTGGATTCTTTGGAAAAGTCTGTATCAAAAACTGCTGGCTTAGAATTTTTTTAGATGTATGTATAAACTGTCGGGTAATTTTGAGGCGTAATTTGAATATAGAACAAGGTTTAGTGAATGGAGCAATAGGGAAAGTTGTTGAATTTGTAAAATATCAAAACAGAAATGCAATTGAATTCTTAAAAATTAAATTTGATCAGATTGCAGAGGTGAAACAAATTGGGCCTTGTGCTGTACGTTTTTTGCTGGTAAAAGACTTGTATGTTCGTAGAAAACAGTTTCCTTTCTGTTTAGCATATGCAATAACCATTCATAAATGTCAAGGTTTAAGTGTAGATAATGCTTTAGTAAATGTTGGAAGAACTGTGTTTAAAGAAGGAATGGCATACTTTGCATTATCTCGAGTTAGAACATTGTCTGGTTTGTATTTAATTGATTTAGATGAAAACAAGGTTAGTGCTGATGTAAATTGTGTAAGAGAATATAATCGTTTAAGAAGACTTTATGCACCAACTTTAGGTGAAAATCCTATTTATGAAAAACGTGCTGTGTGTTTAAAACGCAAACATGTTGATGAATCAAGTGTGGTTGAAAAGCAGAAAAAAATTCAAGATGCAAAGAAACAGAAAATAGAAAAAAGTGATGATGTTGTGGGATACCAATTAGAAAATGCTTCTGGTGTCAACTGCTATGGTAATGTTATTCTAAACGTTATATTTTATCTAGAAGATCTGCATGGTGAAATTATGGAAAGTCAGGAAAAAAGATTATGTTCTGCACTTTATACTTTATTTGAACAATTGAGAACTGACAAAAGTAAGATCCATACTGCTTCTGGTATTCGACAACTGTTGGACACATGTACTGGATCTTTAACGTTCAGTCCTAATATACAACAAGATGCACAAGAGTTTCTGATGGTTATGCTTGGAGTATTAGAAGATGAAGGAATCCAGATTGAGAGTTTATTTGGACTCAGTTACAAATGGGATCACAAATGTGAACAGTGTTCAATAACTTCTAGTACTATAGTTGACAGAGAACGATTTCTATATTTAACAATACCTGACTGCAAATCTGTACCTTTTCCAAAATTAGTAAAAGAAGCAAATCATGATATGAAATGTTCTCGTTGTCAATCAGAAATGTTATCTACATTATGCCTAGAAAGATATGGAAAATATGTAATTTTAATGCTACAACGCTGTAGACCAAATGGAAGAAAAGTGGAAACGAAAATTAAAAATGTTGTTGCTAGTCAAGTATCTATTTCTGGAAGAACATTCGCAACACTGGCTATTGTTTTCCATGCTGGAGCTTCTACCACATGTGGACATTGTACTGTATATTTAAAATGTAATAATGGTTGGAGTCACTGCAACGATACACACTTGGAAATAAAATCGAGATTGCCTTATGAATTACCCAACTCATACTTGATATTTCTTAAGCAAAATTTTTAGATACATTATTCGGCCTAGAGGGAAAATGGGAAGATGCTTTAAGGAATTTATACTGGATGATTTTGGAAAAAAAATTCTACACATTATTTGGCCTTGGGGAAAAATGTGAACAGAAACTACAGAGTAAAGGTAAGATTTAAAAATTGGAAATAGTATTGAATGTTTTATTTGTGTTGATTTCGTATTGTGGTTGCAAGAATTAGTCATTTGTTTTTTTTAACAATCTAGTTGATTGTTTTTTCCCCAGCTGTTTATGATGATACTACACTGACATCACTGTGAATAGTGAAGTTAAGTAGAATCTGAAAACAGCAGAAAAAGGGACAAAAATATGTTTTCAAAATGTTAAATTATGTTGTATTATTTGATAAGTAACACTGTAATTTCTGAAATATATTACATTACACAACAATTTTACAGTTTATTTTCTTTTCTGTAGAGGAAAAGTTAGAAAAAAC
This sequence comes from Calotriton arnoldi, assembly GCA_963921515.1. Lineage (NCBI taxonomy): Eukaryota > Metazoa > Chordata > Amphibia > Caudata > Salamandridae > Calotriton > Calotriton arnoldi. The sequence goes on from CAWUFW010012111.1 coordinate 181,150, forward strand.
AGTACTAATGAGAAATAGCAGAATAGTAGTTTAATATTTAAAAAACCTTAGAAATTCACTGAAATAAACCATAGGTTTTACAGACGTTATAGTTAGAAATTAGCATTTAAAAAATCTTAGAAATTCACTGAAAAAACCATAGGTTTTACAGACGTTATAGTTAGAAATTAGCATTTAAAAAACATTAGAAATTCACTGAAAAAACCATAGGTTTTACAGACGTTATAGTTAGAAATTAGCATTTAAAAACCTTCGAAATTCACTGAAAAAACCATAGGTTTCAGGGACGTTATAGTTAGTTGGACATTTCACTCATACAAAACCATAGAAATTCCACCGTTATAGTTAGTTCAGCTAACTATAACTCGCGCCCCAGCAATGCACTGCTGATGACGTCACATATTACATCATTCATGACATGGTCAGTGACATCACTGATGACATCACTGATGACATCATCCACGTGAAAATCTGATGCACCTCCTCACACCTGAATATAACCTTTGATATACCCACTCTAAAATACAGACTACCAATTTCGAAAAAATAGACACATCAATACCAGTTACTAAATACGCACTGACTGGTTCCTAGGTCTACACACACATCCACTCATTCACCCATACATTCACTCATACATGTAGTCACACATCAATACAACACTATCATATGCACTCATACATCTATACAGACACTCACACACTGCCACATATCCAGAGTTACTCACACAGCTAGTCAGTCATGCAAAGAATCAATCATACTTCCATTTACTAACCTATACAGTTATACAGACACCAGCTCACTTATTCATACAGATACTAACACATAATTACTCTGTTATAGAATCACTGATACAAATATACACTCATCCATGCAGCCACTCTCACAATTACTGACTCTCACATATAGTTATTTATATACACCATCACTCACATATACTGCCTTTTACATATGTAGTTAGTTGCACATGTACTACTGAAACATCCATTCACTCACCAACACACCCATACACACACTCACCCACCCATACAGCTGTTTCCACATGCACTCTTGAAGCCATACGCCCAGTGAATCAACCACTCACACATCTATGCACAGTCACACACCTCCCACCCACACACACATACACACTCAGGCAGCCATACAAATACTCAGGCAAGCAATCAATAAGTCATATAGACACTCATGCAGCTACTCACCAACCCATGCAGCAGCTTACACAACAACAGACAGACTGATACAGACTTTCATACAGTTTAGTCACTAACCTATGCATTCAGTAAGACACATTTAATCACTCACTTATACAGTCAGTCACGTACCTAGTAAATCCTCCATACAGACACTTATACAACCACTCATTCTTCAATACAGCTTGGCATATATATAAAACAAATTTAAATTTTACAGAAACACACAGTCACTGGATGATGTCATCAGTGATGTCATTTGAGATGTCATCAGTGATGTCATCAGTGATGTCACTGACCATGTCATGAATGATGTAATATGTGACGTCATAAGCTCTGCATTGCGGGGGCGTGAGTCATAGTTAGCTGAACTAACTATAACGTGGAATTTCTATGGATTTACATGAGTGAAATGTCCAACTAACTATAACATCCCTGAAACCTATAGTTTTTTCAGTGAATATGTATATATATATATATATATAAATATATATATATATATATATATATATATATATATATATATTACCTACTGGCGGTCGCCAGTAGGTAGTTATAGTTAGGACCTTGTTCCTATTGAAAAAGTGTTTTTTCTTTTGCTAATAACTTTAGCGTCGTTTGACGAATCTTCCCGAAATTCTCCCAAAAAAAGGTCTATCCAGGTCAGCTCCTATCCTGAAAGTTTGGGGGTGATTCGTCAAGGGGGGGCAGAGAAAAAAGGGGGTCCAAAAAGTGTTTTTCAAGTGTTAATTTCCATAGGAAATTTTGAGACAGGCTACAGCCCGAACTGCTGAACGGAATTATACCAAGTTTGGCAGAAAGGTAGCTCTTGGTTCAGAAAGCTACCTTTTTTTAAATGGTGTAAATACGTTGAATAGTTGCTGAGAAATTCAAAAAATAAGAGTGAAAAAATCAATTTCCCATAGGAAACTTTAGCCGAGCCTACAGCCCGAACTGCTGAACGAAATTACACCAAATTTGACAAAAAGTTAGTGCTTGGTTCAGAAAGCGACCTTTTTTTTAAATGGTGTAAATCCGTTCAGTAGTTTTTGAGATATTAAAGGAAAAAAATATATATATCTGGGCGGAGCCTAACCCTCGAGCACGAGCTTGGCTCTAATTGGCTGCCAACACTTCAAACCAGGAAGTGTTGGCAGCCATCTTGTGCCTCGGACGGAGAGAGAAATATGAGGTAAGGCTTATCACCTGAGTAATGCATTTGCTGTAAGGGAAATTAGGATTTTACAGTATACTCTAAATATTATATGGGAAACGTTCCAGTAGAGAAAAGGCTAACGGCACCTCAGAAACATTACATCTCACTGCAGTTGGTTTAAATAACGGCGAAACGTGTACTGTTCAAAGGAAAATGAGCTGTTCGTGTTCCTTTAAAATTGCTTGCCGATGTAATTGAGGCAGGCAGGCACGTTCTCTCGCTGAAAAGCTGCCGTAGTTAATACCTTCTACTGGCGGGGCCCCCAGCACTGGTATGTGGGGGCCGGGGGGTGTTGCAGGGGGTCACAGGCAGAGCCCGGGGCAGCAGGGGCTGCTTTCACTGGAGTGCGGGGGAGGCGCTGGAAGTGACAGCCCCCAGGTGAAAACTCTTCTCTTAATCAGAAGCGAGCCCCCCCTGCCCTTTAATAAATCCCTTTCACACCCTGCTCTGCTCAATGTTTGTGTCAGTTGTATGTAGCGCCAGCTCGCCTGCCCCACAGGCTTTGAAGCGCTTTACCCGAGCCCCTCTTAAATTACACGAGGGCACATTCATTTCCAGTCACAGTGGAATTATGTGATGTGCCCAGAATCACAGGCGGCGGAGCTGACGCCGACACTCGGACCTGCCGCTGCGAAGTCTCCCGCTCTGGCCGTGACATCACCGTCCCAACTATACGTCATACTGCCCTCTCACCTCCACACTCTGCACCCCACGGCCTTTGCATCCCTCTGTACCCCTGACCCTACAGCGGCGCTGCTCCTTCCCCTCCACTGTCCCTTGGAGGATGTGCAGCCCTCCACAGGTGAGATCTTACCTCCACGCATGCATCCTCCACTCTTAAAATGCCCTACACATGCCTTCCCCGCCCTCCACCCTACACATGCCCTCCCCGCCCTACACATGCCCTCCCCGCCCTACACATGCCCTCTCCACCCTACACGCGCGCTCTCTGCTCTCCACCCTTTACATGCACCCTCTACTCTTCAGAAGTTTTTGTAAAACACATTCCCCGCCCTCCACCCTACACATGCACTCCCGTCCCCCACCCTACACATGCACTCCCCGCCCTACACATGCACTCCCCGCCCTCCACCCTACTCATGCACGATCTGCTCTCCAGAAGTTTTTGTAGAACACATTCCCCGCCCTACACATGCACTCCCGTCCTCCACCCTACACATGCACTCCCCGTCCTCCAACCTACACAAGCACTCCCCGCCCTCCATCCTACACATGCACGAACTGCTCTCCTGAAAGTTTTCTGCCACCGTATTTAACATGACCCACGGGGCTGAGGCCCAGGAGCCGGAGGTCTGTGGGGCCGGGGTGGGGTCATACGTGGGGCCACCGGGCCCCCATTACTGGTGGTGAGGAGAGGAGCCGGAGGTCTGTGGGGCCACAGACCGGGGCCCACATTACTGGTGCTGAGGAGAGCAGCCGGAGGTCTGTGGGGCCATGGAGGGGTCACAGGCGGGGCCCCCAGCACTGGTATGTGGGGGCCGGGGGGTGTTGCAGGGTGTCACAGGCAGAGCCCGGGGCAGCAGGGGCTGCTTTCACCGGAGTGCGGGGAGGCGCTGGAAGTGACACCCCCCCTCAGGTGAAAACTCTTCTCTTAATCAGAAGCGAGCCCCCCCTGCCCTTTAATAAATCCCTTTCACACCCTGCTCTGCTCAATGTTTTGTGTCAGTTGTATGTAGCGCCAGCTCGCCCGCCCCACAGGCGTTGAAGCGCTTTACCCGAGCCCCGCTTAAAGTACATGAGGGCACGTTCATTTCCAGTCACGGCGGAATTATGTGATGTGCCCAGAATCACAGGCGGCGGAGCCGACGCTGAGACTCGGACCTGACGCTGCGAAGTCTCCCGCTCTGGCCGTGACGTCACCCGTCCCAACTATACGTCATACTGCCCTCTCACCTCCACACTCTGCACCCCCCGCCTTTGCATCCCTCTGTTCCCCTGACCGTGCAGCGGTGCTGCTCCTTCCCCTCCACTGTCCCTTCGAGGATGTGCAGCCCTCCACAGGTGGGATCTTCCCTCCACGCATGCATCCTCCACTCTTAAAATGCCCTACACATGCCTTCCCTGCCCTCCACCCTACACATGCCCTCCCCGCCCTACACATGCCCTCTCCACCCTACACGCGCGCTCTCTGCTCTCCACCCTTTACATGCACCCTATACTCTTCAGAAGTTTTTGTAGAACACATTCCCCGCCCTCCACCCTACACATGCACTCCCGTCCCCCACCCTACACATGCACTCCCTGCCCTACACATGTACTCCCCGCCCTCCACCCTACTCATGCACGATCTGCTCTCCAGAAGTTTTTGTAGAACACATTCCCCGCTCTACACATGCACTTCCGTCCTCCACCCTACACATGCACTCCCTGTCCTCCACCCTACACAAGCACTCCCCGCCCTCCATCCTACACATGCACGATCTGCTCTCCAGAAATTTTTCTGCCACCGTATTTAACATGACCCACGGGGCTGAGGCCCAGGAGCCGGAGGTCAGTGGGGCCGGGGTGGGGTCATATGTGGGGCCCCGGGCCCCCATTACTGGTGGAAAGGAGAGTAGCCGGAGGTCTGTGGGGCCACAGACCGGGGCCCACATTACTGGTGCTGAGGAGAGAAGCTGGAGGTCTGTGGGGCTGGGGAGGGGTCACAGGCGGGGCCCCCAGCACTGGTATGTGGGGGCCGGGGGGTGTTGCAGAGGGTCACAGGCAGAGCCCGGGACAGCAGGGGCTGCTTTCATCGAAGTGCGGGGGAGGCGCTGGAAGTGACACCCCCCCCTCAGGTGAAAACTCTTCTCTTAATCAGAAGCGAGCCCCCCCTGCCCTTTAATAAATCCCTTTCACACCCTGCTCAATGTTTTGTGTCAGTTGTATGTAGCGCCAGCTCCCCCGCCCCACAGGCGTTGAAGCGCTTTACCCGAGCCCCACTTAAATTACACAAGGGCACGTTCATTTCCAGTCACGGCAGAATTATGTGATGTGCCCAGAATCACAGGCGGCGGAGCCGACACTCGGACCCGACGCTGCGAAGTCTCCCGCTCTGGCCGTGACGTCACCCGTCCCTCCTATATGTCATACTGCCCTCTCACTTCCACACTCTGCACCCCCCCCGGCCTTTGCATCCCTCTGTACCCCTAACCCTGCAGCGGCGCTGCTCCTTCCCCTCCACTGTCCCTTCGAGGACGAACCATAGGTTTTACAGACGTTATAGTTAGAAATTAGCATTTACAAAACCTTTGAAATTCACTGAAAAAAAACATAGGTTTCAGGGGCGTTATAGTTAGCTGGACATTTCACTCGTACAAAACCATAGAAATTCCACCGTTATAGTTAGTTCAGTTAACTATAACTCGCGCCCCCGCAATGCACTGCTCATGACGTCACATATTACATCATTCATGGCATGGTCAGTGACATCACTGATGACATCACTGATGACATCTCAAATGACATCACTGATGACATCACCATGGCCAAAGCATTAAAAATGGAAGGGGGCTTGGCATACCACTTCCCTGAGCCTTATTATGCCGTGGGGACCCTATTCCCCTGGGGGCTGAATTTCAAAATTAAAGGGAGGGGAGAATGCAGCCCCCTTTCTCAAGTCATCTTGGGCCCCAGGGACCCCATCACCCAGGGCCAAAGGTGAGTGCCCCAGTGCCCACCTGGGACACCCACATACCACAAGTTTGGGGTCACGTGTGGAGCCCCAGGGCCCCTGCAACCCCTGCCGGCTCCCCACATAGTGCAGGAGATGGCATCGCTCCCACCAGGAGGAAGCCGCTGTCTTTACATGCTCCCTCCTGGCAAGATCAATGTCTGTTTCCACTCTGCGAAAACATGTTTAAATCTCCTGTTGGCTGGGAGCAAACATGCCTTCCCTGCCTGTGCAACTGCAGGCAGGGAAGGCATGTTTGCTACCTCCACTTGGGAGATTTAAGAATGCTGCAGGTAGGCAGGAGCAAACATATGTTTCCCTGTTTGTGCTATCGTGGGCAGGGAAACTACTCTGTCCTGGGGTGGGCTCCCTGGGACAGAGTACTTGATGTGGCCCCAGTTGATGGTGTCACTGGTGCAGATTAATGCTAAACGAGGGGGACTGCTCTCCCTTTAAAGTTCATTTTAGCCCCAAGGGATAGGGTCCCCTGGGCCTACAAAGGCTCAGCTGGGGATGCGTGGCCATCCACCCTTTTTGTTCACCAATTGTCCCTGGGGGATGGGGGCCCTGAGAACTTTTAGGGCTTGGGAGAGCGGTCTACATGGCCCCCTCCCTTTTTCTAAAGAAATCAGTCCCAGAGGATAGAGTCCCTGGGGCCGGCATTGGCTCGGGGAATTGCGCACCCCTGCACCCGGGGGACGGGGTCCCTGTGGATCAAAAATGACTTGGAGAGGGGGCCCTACTCATGCCTCCTTCCCAAATAATGATAATTTCACAGTGGGCTGTCATTTTCTTTCTTTTTTTTGCAGTGATCCTTCCGGAGTACCTCAGGATCATAGCAAAAACACCTTTTTTATTTTGGCCTTGGGGTCCCCCTGAATCGCCCCCACTCACACACAATCTGTGGAGCAAGATCTAGCTTCTTACCAAATGTGGTGAGTTCTGTTCAGCAGTTTTTGCGGTAGCACTCCCTAAAGAAGTCTATGGAAAATGCATGTGGGTTTAGCATTTTGGGACCACTTTCTTCTTGGTCCCCACTTTATGGATCACCACGAAACTTTCCATGCACAAAACTAGACAAAAAAGAGAAACATTTTGGAAAGTTTCATGGAGATTTCAAAATTATTAGCAACACAAAAAACTCATTTCCTATGATAACACAATCCTAACTATGGTAATGTATATATATATATTCACTAAAAAAACAAAGGTTACAGGGATGTTATAGTTAGGAAGTAACATTAAAAAAGTAGAGATTCACTAAAAAAGCCAAAGGTTACAGAGACATTACTTTTAGGAAATAACATTTAAAAAATGTAGAAATTCACTGAAAAAAGCAAAGGTTACAGGGACGTTATAGTTAGGCTCAGATTTCACTCCTACAAAACCAGTGAAATTTAGAAGTTACTGTTAGGTGAGCGAACTATAACTTACGCCCCCTGCAATGCACTGCTTATGACCTTGCATATTACATCACTCATGACATGGTCAGTTCTATTTCTCGGCATTCATGCGCATTTTGAATGTTCTCCACGCAGGCTGCATTACAACTTGCGTGGAGAACATGACCAACCCCCATTCCCTGACTGAGCGGCGAACCACGGCACTCAGACCAATCACAACGCAGCATTGTGATTGGTCAGGGTAGCCTGGGTGCCTCCTGGTTCCTGTTCCTGCCGAGTCCTGATGCGGAGGAGAGACTGGAGAGACGCGGCGGGGATAAGATAAGTTTTATTTTTTTACATTCTCCCCCGCGCCCCGCCACCCCCGATCCGTGCTGGCGGCCACTGATGAACTGACTAACAAAAGGAAAAATTGCCCCTGTCGCTTATATATTTGATGAGCAACAAGGGTGGAATGAAACATTGCCCCAATTCATATGTGTGCAAACACAGACTAATTGTCATCACTGCAGTAAATCATCACTATCATCACTATCATCACATCATTAACCCCTTCTGTGCGTGGTAAATTCTCCCGCTGTGTGGGAGAATTAACGCGTGGGCGGGTTTTCGACGGCCCCTAGCCGTTGTGCGCACACGCCCACTGTAACGCATGATGGCTGGGGGCCGTCGTGAGCATGCAAGGGGTTAATATTCTAATGGGTGGCACACCAATAAGCAAGTAGGAATATGAAAACATCCATTGTGCGCCCAAATGGGGCGCACAATTTCAACTGCATTTTTTTTATTTTTATTAAGACAATCTCTTAATTCAGGGTTAATTCAGTGTTAACGTCTCGGGCCTGATGCATGAAATCTTTTGCAAGTTGTAAATCCAGTCATTAACAAAATCACAGGTTTTGTAACAGCAAAAGCGAAGTCACCAAAGTGCGAATCGGAAATGTCTTTTCGACTTAGAATGTACCCCTTGCGACAAATTGTGAGTCAGAAGGTGGCGGGACGCCCCTCTCCGCATTCAAGTCTTATTGGAATGATCAATGCTCTTTTACTGCAGTCTCAGTTGAAAACTCTTAATGGAATACACTGACCCACGAAAGGAGGATTTAGTCTTTTCCAATGTGAAAGCGCTCCTTGAAGGTATTGAGAGGAGCAGTTAGATGCCTAGTGAACCATTTCATTCTCCCCCACTGCATCCAAAGAAAGTTCACTTTTTAGGTCTCGCCTGCGTTGCAGCGCGCATGCGCTGCTTCGCCTTGGCGAGGTCTATTGTCGTTGGTTTTGTGTCCGGCTTCTTTGGAAGCGGGGTTGGTGTCCGCCCTGTCTCCCTTAGGCCCCGCCCACCCTGACTGGAGATTTTGCTCGCGCACGGCATCAGTGCAACACAGGACCTTCAGGCAGTCTCGTAACATGGTCCGCTCTCATGCCCGCAGCCTGCCCAGGCCGCCGCACACTCACCGCTGTGTCCTGCATGTGCAGCCAAGTCCTCCGGCAGTGCAGCAGGTCAGCCGCCGATGCCCTGGAGCAGTGCTTCCGCCGCAATGGCGACAGCTTGTTTCTGCTTGCTTCGTTTCTGTTTGCTTCCATACTGGCAAAGTTACTTGGCTGCTAGTTCATTTTTGCCCACTTTTCTGATTTTTAATTTGTTCATATTTTATTTTACATCTATGCCCCAAGGTTCCCCTCTACCGTGGTTAGTTGACCTTTGGATTACTGTATTGCCCTGGGGTGGCAGCGGACACCGCTCCCCCCACACACAAACATAATACTACCCTCCCTTCAGACGAGTTATGAAATCAGAATGTTGGCCTCGCGCTCCTTCCGACTATTCCTGGATGACGGGGGAGTTCACGAGACGCGTTCAGATAAGATTTCAAAGTTTATCCTAGAGCCTCGATTCTGGTCTACTGCTACCCGCCCCAGCCACCTGTTCTGGCAGCACCCCTTACCAATGTTTATTTAACCAGTTAAAGCAACAATCGTAAACTCCTGCAGCCCTCAGAACGAATGTAATCTGCAAACAGATACCATAGTCTGCTCATTTTAAGCGGGGTTTCTAAGCGCTCTAGATGTTGTCAGATAAGGGCAATTGCGAATTTGAAGAAACAGGATGTGCACAAGACCACAAAGTGTGGTGAACTTGGGGAGCTGGGATTCGAAGTGTGGTATTGTGCTGAGGCGTGGCTTTCATTGGTGCAGCAGGTGCAGTGCCACTAGGGAGCATTATTTTATAATTCATACAGTAGTTGGGTTAGGGGGAGGGAGCATTTCCTTACTCGTGCTAGAGCCCTCGACACACTGGCCCACGAACCACCTCTAACTGTGTATCTAAAACTTAGCACTATTTATAGCGCTTTGGAGACCACCCTCAATGACTGATATTTCCCCGGAACCTGGGTGGATGTTTAAGTGAATTCGCTGCATGGTCACAGAACCACCCGTCTCTAGTGCTACCATCAAGTGTCACGTTCCAGTGGCAGGTCTATTCGTCGCTATTTTTTGTCCAACGAGAAGGATGATTTGAGATAGTGTTACCACTGCTACTTATAGCGCTGTGAAGTTGCGCTTGTGTTGGCGGGTGCTACATTCCTGCCGTGGCAAGCCTGCATCTGAAGAGTTTCTTTCCCGTGTTTTACGCTGGGCTCCAAAACGTATTTTAGGATTTTGCTAACAAAACAGCAGCACCTGGTTGAAAGCGAGGGTGGCCCAGCCAGGGTAGGCTAGCAGAAACTCGCCTGTGGCTAGTGCCTCCTCAGCAGCACGGAATAAACAGCGAGGTGTCGGGTTGGGCAAGGTCTTTCTGCTGTCTTGGTTCTTGAGAAAGATAGCTTTTCGGTTTGGTCCTGAGCTTCGATAGATCCTCTCTAGCGGTTATAAATAATAACTTTTAAATTATGTGGCACTTTGTGGCAGAAATCGGTGGAAGTGAGTTGAGGCAGTGACGCCTGGGGTCGATCTGTGGCGATAGCCCGTGGCAGTAACTCACAGCAATGAAGTAAATGGCGGGAGCATTTTGTGACAGGTATTTTGACATGAACACGTGACACTGGTCTGTGGGTCTAATCTGTGGCCCTAATCCGAGGCTGGGTCCTTTTGTCAGTTACTCCTGGCAGTAATCTGTGGCAGACATCTGTGCCCGCAACCTGTTTCGGTAATATGCGCCTGAAATCTATCAGCAATGTGTAACAGTAATCAGTAATCCACGGGAGGAATCTGTGGCAGTAATCCGTGCTATTATAGGAAACCTTGACACTGTTTTGTGGTAGGAATCAACAATATGCATTCCAGAATGTTGCTTTGTTTGATTACGTCAGCTGGAATTTTAAGATCTATTGTCAGGGACACTAGAATTATGCGATTGTGCGGCGATTTTCGCATAATTGTAGATTTGCCCCATTTGCCACATAATCCATTACGTGCTGCATAATCTGCATATTTTAGCAACAGCATTTTTTGATTCTACCTCAAATGGATAAAAAGTTAGAAAAAACACAACCAACACGTGGTGTTAAACTGGCACTAATGAGGTACAATTAATGCCCACCCAGTGTTAGCAAATTAAAAAATGACAATGCAATAAAGTAATACTATCACAAAATGTGCCACATAAATTGTCTTTTCTTTCCACATAATTTACTCCACCCTGCCGCATAACTTGCCCCTCCCCAGCCGCATAATTCCAGTGGCCCTGCCTATTGTTACATCACCCTCTAGATGGCCCCTTTAAGAATCTGGTTCCTTGCCTTTGCCAACCTACCTGCACCCCCCTGTGCCAGCTCTGTTGGAACACCCACCAACGTACGTATATAGATGGGTCTGCTTCGATGCCCGCTGCGCCTGGAGGGCACGCACTCACTCACTGCCCTTGCACGCCTGTGCACTCTTCTATCCTGGCAGAATTCCTATACACACTCAATGGGCACCACAGCTGATACACATGTGCAGACAGGGCCGGGCTGCAAACAAAAGCCCCCTAGCCTGCTGGCCACCTGGAAGATGCCAGAAAGACCGATTGACATTCCTTGTATAAAGTGCTTGGTTCCACTTTTGCTGCTTCATGGCACTATGAAATGCAGATTTTACTGGTTGCCGAAAAACAAGGTTGGCCATTTAAGTGGTGCAAGCCGTAAAAAAACAGAATGGTATCTATGCACCCAGACAAGAGGTGTTACGATCACCACACACAATACCACTGATTTATTGACGTAGGAAAGATGAACGTCTGAGTCAGACGCTGCGGTTTGATTCTGAGGTCTGAGTGACACCCTAAGACCTCTGAGGCAGTCAGCAAACCCACCCAGCTGGTTTCTCGTGTATGGGCCCTGTGTCGTGACAAATTCGCTTGCGCACAGTAGGAGGTGGGAACCGTGTTCTCTCCTAGTGACAGCTGGTACAAACAAGGAGACACACCCAAGAAGATGAGATGTAACAGACAAAGGGACGGTATTTACAGTTACTTTCACTCCCTTGCACAAGATGAGACAGAACGTCAGTCGAAATGGCGGGATTTCTCGTCTCTTTAATTCACATTCTGACTGAACCCACCCAAACAGACGGTCAATAGTGCAGCCCCCGGAAGAGTTAGGGAAATTGTCAACTTTACCACATGCAAATGAAGCGTAGGCCCGGGCGAAATTTCAGTTAAATCTTCATAATCTTGCGTAATTTTTGGTAATTTTGTATTACTCCTGTTGGGTGAAATTCCAGTCATTACGCCATCAATGCCACATGGTGAACATATTAGCACAGGAGAGTGTCAACACTGACAATGGCCATGATGCCCGGCTGCTGTTTGTGGCACTAGTGTTTTTTGAGTTTGCGTTGCACGAAATGCACCGCGAGGCCACTAAAATGTAGCCCTAAATGCTAGTTTCGTATTTTGCTTAATTTCCCTGAATGTTTCCAAAAGTTTGCATAATAACGCAAAAGCAAATTACGCAAACTTTACAGACTACTGAAAATGTCAACGACAAAGCAAGGGCTCACCATGTAAATACACTTGAGAGGTGGGGAAGTGTGATTTATTTAAGGTAGCATATCTTGACGGGGGGGACCTGCTGATTACAATATATTATCCACTTACCCACAGAGCCCTAGAGCAACCTGGCTCCCCATTGTAGCTGATGACATAATGACAGCACAACTGTACTTCGAGTCAAAGCATTGGCAAAGACAATAGTTTTGGCTTGCATTTAGTGCTCAGACTAATTCTGACTAAAAAGTGAAAGGAAATTCGAAAACAATTTCTTTCTATATGATATATATATTACCTACTGGCGGTTGCCTGTAGGTAGTTATAGTCAGAATGTGCTTTCCAAAAGAAAAGTGTTTTTTGTTTTGCCAATAACTTTGCTGCCGTTTGGTGAATGTTCATGTCATTTTCCAAACCAATTCAACGTTCACCTCAGCTGCTGTCTGGAAAGTTTCAGGGTGATCCGTGAAGCGGGGGCCGAGAAAAAGGGGGTCTCAAAATGTGTTTTCCCCATGTCAATTCCCAAAGGGTTTTTGAATATGACTACAGCCCAAACCGCTGGACGGATTACACCAAATTTAGCAGAAAGATCGATCTTGGTCCAGAGTAGTGCCTTTGGATAGTTTGGTGTAAATCCATTCAGTAGTTTTAGACATATCAACGGACATCTAAATTTGTATATCTTGGGGCGTGGAACCTCCTCACATCCAACAGTCCCTGTGCTAAAATCTGATTGGATGCCAACATTTCAACCAGGAAGTGTTGGCATCCATCTTGGGACTTTGCTTCAGCCGAGTCCCACAACAAACGTTAACAAGCATTGAAAATGCAATAGGTCTCACCTTTGATTAAGTTAAAGCCATTTGCTTTGCTAATGGTATTGTATAGCAAAGCAAATGGCTTTAACTTAATGAAAGGCGAGATCTATTGCATTTTTAATGCTTGTTTTAAAGCAGCCGCTGTCACTTTAAGAGAGGTCTGCTGTCTCTCGCAGGCATCTTTCACTTCATTCACAGCCATTTGCAGGGAGTTGCAAAACATACTTCACACTTTTTAATGAAGCATGAGTTTTTGTAACTCATTGACAATGTTAGTTTTGCACTTTGGATGACTTGTACAGTTGTAGTGCAAAACTATTTTTCCCTGCAAAAATTACAGACAGATTTACAACCCAACCATATGCATCGGACTATAGAAACATTTTCATTCCACTGGAAATATGCAGAACACCGTTGTCATGTAATCCACATTTTTCAATTCTTTAGTCCTAGATAAAGAGTTAACATTTTTGTCAGTTCGAAAGAAGTAACAAAAAATAACACACAAAGGTACACAGAAGCCTCCAAACCCGGTAGAAGGAAAAACGAAGGAACAGAGGCAAAAGACCAAAATCAAATGAGAAAACAGAGAAAAAAATAACTTCATCCTAAGAAGGAGAAGGGTAGAGTATAGTGGGAGCATTGTCCCAGGCAGTAAAATACACTCCAAAAGGGGAGTGAGGAAAATAGCTTGTTCAGTGTTTGCAGCAACAGCAATACAGAAGCCTTCTCTAAGAAGCTTCTGTCATATATACAAGGATGCAGTGAAGTCACAATATTTCTTTGTTACTCCCGGGCGTCACAATCATGGCCTGATACCCAAGGGCCTATTTCATTCAACAAATGCTTGCCCATAGTGCTTGACCTTTCTTATATTTATTACCCTACCATGTTATACTTCAAAGTATTGCTTACTTTTTATCCTGTATTGTTTGAGAAAATATCTTTCAATACGAAGGAGGGCAGTCAGTTACTGCACTGTCCATCTGTAGTAAAATTTCCTGAACAGCATTAATTTGATGAGATGGGCAAAAAGTCTAATTGCTGTAGCATTAGCCGACATGTAGAGGTTAGATTACAATAATCGCAAATGTGATAAAATGTGACCGAGGTGCATGAAATGCCCACTTACATAAACCGTACTTAATAATTCTTACATAAAGTTATATATTTAATAAGGTTTATATTTAATAATCTTGAATCCAGGGAATAAGAAATTGCATTAACTTGGGAACAAGCTGTGAGTTGGAAAAGTACAAGATGTCACTGTTCAGTGTCTTCTGTTTTACCATGTGCTGCTTCTTGCAAATGGTACAAAGAATCATTATCTCTGCACTAATCTACACTGTTACATTCTGTTTTTAATCTAGCAATAGGCCCCAAATGGGAGGGCATTATAAAGGCATGGTAATTATACAGCGTAAACATAATTTCTTCCTTCATCTTTCGTTTTTTAAAATATTCTTGTCTGCTTTACTCTACTTTTTTCCTTTCTTCAGATCCTAATTGTCTAGCATCTGCCGTTCGCTGCTGAATTTTGCTCTACTGTTTCATAATAATATCTGCCTTTCCCATCGAGGCACCTGTTGTTAATGAGGGAGTGGAGGAGCAAGTTTACTAAATTTTAATGCTCACTAATTCAGGAAAATTGAGCATGCCACATGCCGTTCAGATTTCCCTGTTTCTGGTTTTATTTACAGCAGGATTTGTTCCTGAGAAAATTTGAATATGTCTGTAACATTTTCACATTTTCTTAGAGCCTGATTTACAGTTATGTGGTAATTGAAAATCCTCTGATTATTGGACGAAGTGTTAAAGAAGGAGACCAATCCACAGGTGTAACCTCATGTAATGTCAGGCATTTCTCATTATGATTATGACAGTGGGGGCCGGCATGACTCGCGGCTGGCGGGGCGGGTGCAGGGGTGGGTGAGGACGGGCGGGGCGGGGGGGGGCACAAGGTTGAACAATGTAAAAGAAAAAAATATATTACTCACTTACCTTGCACTGGCGCTGGGTCCCGTGTCTGTGCTCCTTGCTCCTGTTCTCCTTGTGGGACAGGAAGCCAGGAAGAACAGCTAGGCTCCCCTGACCAATCACAACCCTGTAATGCAGCATTGTGATTGGTAAGCACCCAGGCTCACCTGACCAATCACAACGCTGCATTGCAGCGTTGTGATTGGTTTTGAGTGTCCTGGTTCGATGTTCAACCAGGGGAATTGGGGCCTGGGCTTGTTCTCCACGCAGGCTATAATGCAGCCTGCATGGAGAACGGGGAAAGTGCACAGGACTGGTTTGGACGGCCTGAGAGGGCCGACCAAACAGTCATTGCGCACTTAAGAGTGGGCAAACCACTCCTCCACTGCCCTGCTCCCTGAGCAGAGCAGCTCCGCCCACCGGCCTGCCCGCAAAGGAAATATAAAGTGATAATAACTTGAAGTTATTATCATTATATATTTCCTTTCGTTTTCACTGCTCAAAAGCTGTGGGGCGACGCTCCTCCACCATAGCGGTGGAGCCGCCACTGGATTATCACAACTAACGGATAATATTACGCTATTACGTCACATCAGATAATCAAGTTTCATTTTGGGGGCCTGAAATTCATTTCGAGTTTATTTATTAATAGAGCGCACTGTTTGGGTAACTTTTCAATGCAAAATTCATTTTTCTTTTTTACAGGGAGGAGCCATCGTGACAGACCAGAGATTTCTTGCTTTTTTTTGATTGCTGACTACTTGTTAATTTTGGATTTTAATACCGGAGAAAAAGTGTCACTCATACTTTGCCTGCAATATCTGCTGCATAATTTGCCAAAGGATTTTTTGCAGTTTTTTGGGACAACTTAGTAAATTCAGATCAGTTATTTAAAAGTGTTTTTTTTTTGCCTTTGAGGGAGGGCAGGAACACCCATTCAATTTCCCTTTTTGAATTTTTACAAATTGTTTTCCTTGAAGGCCTGGTGTTTCGACTAAAGAATGTGGGGAAGGCTCTTGTAGGGAGTAAGGGACAATGACTGTGATGTCAAGGAACATTTTGGGATAGTGGATGCCTAGGGGATGTATTTTTTCTTTTTTTTCTGTTCGTCCAGATTTGTTAGTATATTGTAGCATTTTACTGTTTGGAGTCGAGATTGTTAAAGGCAGTGGACGTTTTTCACAATTATTTTAAAGGAATTTTCACATTTTAGTGTCCATAGTTACTTTGTCATTTTTTTATTTAAATTTCTACATTCTCTCTACTGCTTTACTCGTAGTGTATGGACCTGTGGGTGTGGCCAGGCTCATTTGAGTATATATTTGTGGAATTCCTGCCCTGCAATGCTGCATGTGTTTGTTGGTAGTTGGGAAAAGTGGGTATCCAGGGCATACAGGAATGTTCTTTTTGTCCCCATACCTTCTCCTTCCATTTCACATGCTCATCCACCATTTTGTGAAGCCAGTGTGTACTTGTGTATGTGTGAGTTAGGCAGCCATTCTTACTCGTTTTACGCCTACTTCTTGCTTGTTATGTTCTCATCCACCATTTTGTGAAACTAATGGGTGTGTGTGTGTGTGTGTGTGTTTCTTAGGCAGCCATTTTCTCTTTGTCCTCCTCAACTCCTCCATGTTCATCAATTTGTGAACCGTGTGTGTATGGGAGTATGTATATGTAAGTTTAACACACATTACGGGGACCCGACTGGTGCACCAAGAAACCAAGGGGCAAATTTTCCAAGGTTTTACGTCACCCTTGCGATACAAATTAAGAGAGATTTATCAAGCCACTCAAGGCAGCCTTGCGTGGCCCTGCATGGCTTGATCAATCTGGAGTAACGCAAGGCAGCACAAATTGTTGCCTTGCATTACTCTGCCCCAGAGAGGCCTTCCATAGGTGGAGCATGGTTATTCCCACGCATCCATCCATGGATGCTGGCGCTTTCTTAGATTTACCATGACTGGTAAACCTGGGAATGTGTCAAAATTCTATGCCTCCCCAGGTGAGGTGCAACGAGGAGAAATATGTTTCTTTCTCCTCATTTTCTCATTCTATCTGTGCTGTATTCTGCAGCACACATAGAAAGAGAAAAATGCATCTGAGTTTTGTTTTTGTGCAGGAAAGTGCCCCTTCTTGCACAAAAACAGTCCTGCCTTCAACACTGGCACTCTTGTACCATGGTGCAAGGGAGTTTGCATTGACGCAAAACAGCAGTTTGTGCACTAGTGCAGGCAGAGAGCAGGAATGCGCCATATAATGTTAAATACAGCACATTCCTATCCTCTCCCTTTCACACAGCAGCGCAGCAAGGTTGCTTCCTCTGTTGCGTTGCATGGATTCTTGATAAATTTGCCCCCAAGAGTGAAGTTATATTTGCTTTCATCCGCAGTATAACCTACCCGGGTAGCAGAGCAAATGTAGAATTAGAATAATAAATATATACTCCATAAGAGTCGATAACGGATCGTCTCATTTATAGGCATCTCATGGTGTGCGGGCATGTTTAACACACACAGTGTTGACTCGATCGTTTCTCAGAGTGTTTTTAAATCCTGACAAACCCAGACAAACCATATCTCTGTGAGGTCCAACTGGTCCCTGAATTGTGTTTCAGTACTTTTCAGCTAGTGCATGAAACAGTAAAAGTGGAATTCTATTTGCTTTGGTCTGCTGTATAACCTACCCCAGTATCAAGAAGTGCATGGAGATAGAATACTTAAAGTATAAGTTAGGGTATACTGTTCTGCACTGACTAATCAGTCTCTCGATTTGGGGTCTGGTAGTAGTCACTGGGAGCATTTGCTCATTGGAGCAAGTGCCTTCACCCACACAAAAGTGGCATGCTTCTCATTTTATCTAATGACCCCAACCTGATGGTAGAGGCTCCCCTACCACTAACATGGTCAGACCATCTACTAATACCATTCAGCTTCAAACTTGCTCACTGCGGTACTGGACCTCAGCACTGCCCAGAGAGAAGGAGAAACTGAAGCAAAGTCACTCGAGATAGTATGACACCTGCACTCCTTACGGTCCCCCTTAAGTTGTCAGGGAATCCTGATGAAGACACAGCAAGCTTTAATAGGTGGGTGGACAATGCCCTAGATATAATTGCTCCCCCCCCCCCTCTAGGAAGAGACCGTCAGCCCCCTGGTTTTCCTCAGAGCTTCAAGCCGAGAAAAGTTTATGTAAAAAATTGGAGCGCACCTGGAGACAATCATATGACCCCGCAGCCAAACTCTCCTACAGAAAGGCCCTAAAAAACTTTCACAAACTGAAGCGAAGTGCTATGCGGGACTACTTCACCCGCAAGATTAAATTAGCTTAAAATTCAGCGAAAGCTTTATTTAAAATTGCTCAATGCTTCACCAAACCAGCAGCTCATGATAGTACTGTGAATTCCTCCCCTTCCCTCTCTGCGGGATTGTCGAACTTTTTCCAGGACAAAATTCAATCTATCTACGCCACTTTCCCATCCAATTTGACTCTGCCTGAGCATAACGCCATTCTGGACAGCACAGAGCTTTGGACCGAATTCCGCCCTCTTTCTCTTGAGGCTTCCTTAAAAAAACTATTAGAATCTAAATCTGGTTCCCTGAGTGATCCCTGCCCAGCCAAGTTTTTTTAACTCATGGCCCCCTGTTTTAATGCCCCCCTGAACCACATTTGGAACTCTTCTTTGAGTTCAGGCATCTTTCCAGCAGCATGGAAACAGGCTTTCCTACTGCCAATACTCAAGAAACCGGACTCCGACCCTGCAAAGTATAAAAACTTCATACCCATCCCTCTTCTGCAAATTCTTGAACAGATAGCCCAGAGTCAACTTTCAGAATTCCTGGAATCCAACAATCGATTCCACGACCCCCAATCCGGCTTTAGAGCAGGCTATAGCACGGAGATCGCACTCTTAGAAGTGTCAGAGAGTGTTCGTGAGACTATTGACCAGGGAGACTCAGCAATGCTTGTGCTGCTGGATCTGTCTGCTGCCTGCGACACTGTGGCCCATCCGATTCTCCTGGAGAGACTAAAACAATTGGGAATTCAGGGCACGGCTATTACCTGGATCCGGTCCTTCCTTGAGAACCGGACACAACAAGTTTTTCTACGTCCCTTCGTCTCTTCCCAAGAGCCCCTTGTGTGTGGGGTTCCCCAGGGATCAGCATTGAGTCCACTCCTTTTCAATGTATACCACTCTCCGCTTGCAGCCTTGGTCGAATCCCTTGGGGTGAAGGTGATCTCCTACATGATGATACCCAGCTTCTGTTTTCTTTTAAAGAACAATCGGAGGCTGCTTTTGTCAACTTTAAAAGATGTCTGAGCAACATCTCGGCTTGGATGACCCAAAATTGTCTAAAGCTGAACTCAGAGAAAACTCAGAGAAAACCGAGGTGCTCTTCTTCAAACAGCGGGCCTCTCCACCCTCTAAGCTCTGGTGGCCACAAGAACTGAATCCCCCACCTGAGCCAGCAGACTCAGTGAGAAACTTGGGTTTCAGATTTGATAATGATCTTTCTTGTAAGTCCCCAGATTCGGCAAGTCTCCTCCTCCTGCTTCGGGAAACTCCGTACCCTGAGGAGGTTCCTCCACTTCCTCCCATTGGACTGCAAGAGGACGGTAGTTCATGCCCTAATTACATCTCATCTAGACTTCGCTAATGGCCTCTACTTGGGTCTCCCTGCATATCTGGTCCGCAGACTGCAAATGATACAGAATGTCACGGCTAGACTGATTTGCAAGGTGCCTTACCGTCATTCCATCACTCCCCACCTGAGAAGCCTTCATTGGTTGCCCGTCATCAGGAGAATAGAATTTAAGGCACTCACCCTGGCTTGCAGAGCAACCAGGGGCAGAGGTCTGGCTTACTTGAGAGTCAGACTCCAACACTACCATCATGACCGGGCCTTGAGATCTAACCACCTGAAGCTCCTCTCCACTCCCCGCTTTCACAAGGCGAGGGTAGGCGGCAGAGCATACGCAGTTAGGACTGCAAAACTTTGGAATGCCATGCCGCTCCCTCTCCACCTGACTGAACCAGAACCTGCCTTCAGGCGAGCTCTAAAAACCTGGCTCTTCAACCGTCTCTAATCCTGTGTGTGCCCTGTGTTATTCGACTGCCTAAGCGCCGGGACACCTCCGTTGGAGGTAGCTGTGCGCTCTATTCATTTCTAAATAAATTGAGCCTGCTCCTCATTGAGTTGGCGCTGCAATGCCCAGCGGGCCCCGCTAGAGGACACTTTGCTGGAGATCTTTTTGAAATCACCAAAGGAGAACTGGGAAAGTGAGTGAGTCCCAGTCGGTGAGTGAGAAGATTGAAAAAAAAAGTGGGTTAAAATTGACAAAAGAGTGGTGAAGATATCATTTTTAATAGGAATGCAGGTATATGTCAAATTAAAACACAATGATCCGAGTCTCCCAGAAAAAAAACAGATGCTATGGTATATGAAATGTAGCAAGATCAATTGGATTCAGATTTATTCTTATTATTCGTCAACATGTTTCATGCCCAAATATGTCATGGGGTGATCAAGTGGCATTTTTTCAGGACCTACACAATTGAATACTTAATCTTCAATAAAAGGGGGATGCGTGTGATGTCTTTAAATATTGTCACCTCTATGGATGATGTGGTAATCCAACTAAATAGAGCAAACACACACGCTATTTCATGTATGTTCAATAAAACATTGAACCTCCAAATTGTTGGAAAAGGCCCATTGGTTATCGAGGACGTGATTCACTCATTGAAGGCTCTGTGCCGAGTGCGTCATTGGTTCAGTGACCTACCCCTGTCCTCGATTCCGGAAGCATAGTATACTTAATACACATTTCATCACAGCCAGTGATGGGACCTCATCCTATATATGTAGGTAACCCATGATGTGTGTGTGTGTCCTCCTGTCACGTGGTCGCTAGAGTAATTGTCTACCTCTTTAAGTTAGCATGAGCCCGGTAGCCATGATGCTGCTTTTGCGCACAACACTACATGTCTTTATTTTTGCGAGACTCTGTTTATGCCTTTCACATGAGAACTCTCTGCTGTGCTTGTTCTCTGCCTATTCCTAGAGTTTAGTCTGAACATTGTAAGCAAGGTCGATAAACACTGACTTTTGTTATTCTGTTCTGGTCAGGCCCTAGCACTTAGACAAAACATACCAATGCAGCTGTTTTTGCTGGAGAATCATACTTTGATATTATGGGGATGCATGTTTAGGAAACACACACTTGGAGAGGGACCTTTCCAGGGAGAAGAGCAACCCGCACCTGTGATGTAGAAATACGATCTATGACTTGAGGTATGGGGTCTGATGACAAAGCCCAGAGATCTTCTATTATATAATAATACTTCTGCTTACCAAGGGGAGGGTGGTTAGGCCTTATTGTCCTTTATCCACTGTCTTCATAAAATGACATCTCCCTTTATGATATATGGCCTTACTGCAATGCTAACAATATTAGTATTATGTATTCTTATGCTGGTTGTGGCACGTATACTGCATTTTAGAACACGTTAGTTAAAATAAATATTTTAAACTATCTTGGTGTCTCTGTCAGATCTTATTGTGGACAAGTATGAGAGTGTGAGCGAAAAGGTGTGTCTTGTAACCGCGATTCCTGAGAGATCCAAGAGTGTTGTGTTCTGGGGTATCTAATCATTGGTTTCTCCATTTGTGAGTAGGAGAGCGAATGAGACACTATAGCTAGTCGCTCCTGGGCTCGTGGGCACTAAGGCGGTAGGAAGGCTTAGCCCCTATACACTGAGGTCCCATAATCCTGCGCATAGTTCTGTGTATGTGCAGAATCCCTGCAACATGGCGCCCAACGTTTGGTCTGGTACTTATTCATGAGACCCCTGAGTAGCGCTTGTGCTTGTCCACAATACCCTCTCGCCAATTACCAGAGACGTCCGTGGTGCGAGGGATTTACCTCCCATATTAGAAATTATAGGTTTTTCAAGCTTGGATTTTAAAAGGTTTTGTTCTTTCTTCTTTGATACCCAGTGTTGTGCTACCGTTTCCCTTCTTATCCACTCTGTTTTGATAATGGCTATTGCTATTGATGCTCATAATCGCGCAGCACTAACTGCTCATTTGACTCAGCACAGAGTCCCGGCTACGGGAGCAGACATTATCTTTGTGGTTGAACCGAACGCTGCTTTTCACTTCGAGGTTTTTTACTCTTGGGTTAAGTTTCTGGCGGTGGATGGGAATAATAATTTCTTTCATGAATATGAACATGCCGCGGTTCCCCGGGATTATATACCTTATCGGTCACTTGAAGTTCCGTTGTCAGCTTGGCAGCACACCATCTGGTTTAATGGCGCCCTTCCTCACCCTGTTACAATGGTCCGTTTAGGCCCTTTATCGGCCGACGGGGCCACATGGCCTGTTTTGGCGGGATTTACACCACACCCAAATTATCATGGTGTTATACACGTAGAGCTGCGACAATTACACAAATCTTTAGTACATGTCCACAGAAGTGTGATACAATATATGCCTCGCATGATCCAAGTGGCTCTGGCCGGAGCCCTGCTCAGCAACCAGGACATGGAGGATTGGTAATTAGCCCAATCATGATTAATTCAGTAATGGGAAAGCATCCTCAAAATAGGGATGATTTACCGTGCTGGTTAGCAGAACGATTTGAGCAACTCAAAGCTGTATTTCCCAATACTACTCCTTTGGATAAACACAGGATCCTTAAAATGAGTTTACCAAAAGGTTTTATTCCCAATTTAGCTGACTGCACCACTTGGGGTAAGGTGTTTGCGGCGCTGTATTCTCTATGCTTTGGCACCCCCTCCATGACAGTGCTTCCGACAGTTCTTAAGAAGGTTCAGGAGGAACACGTGGCGGAGGCAGCCCTGGAGTAGGGGATGAGACTGGTTGGGGTATTCCCTATAGTCTCCAAAATATAAAAGGAGAAGCAGTTAGTTTGCAAGAAGTCAGCGCCTTGAGGCAGTAGCAGACGTTGATAAACAACGTGAGTTGCCTAAAATTATCGCTAAGGTGTATAAAGCGATAGGGCGTAATAATTTGGGGAATAAACCGTTGACTCAGCCACTGAAAAAAACCCCTCCCGAAAAGGAGGGGCGTCCATTCTTTCCTAAAAAGAATTGGAACAAGAATAAACAACAACAGCAATAGCAGAAGCAAGGTTCGCATGCTAGTTCACCGACACCTGATGCTTCCGAGGGTAGGTATGATTTGCGTGACTGCTCTAAGATTAAGACGCCAGAGAGGTTTCAGGTTCCTGATCCTCGCTCTCCTCGTTCCTTGCAGGACTCGTCGGATCAACAGTCTGGTGGAGGGGAGCATCAAGATCGTAGACAATGCGAGAAAACGCAACAACGTAGTGATCTGCCACGCCAGTTTGATGTAAAAGCCAAACCGGAGGGACAACTGCCATACCGTGCTCCGTTTCAAAAGAAAAAAATGGCCGCTTTAACAGCAAAGTATGCCTCAGATGGTTAGAACCCTACTCCTCGATTGGAGATGGGTTGTGACAATCCTTGACAGCGCGGCGGAAGTTACCATAGTGCGGGAGGTCCTCCGTCCTTGTCTGGAGGCGAGAGCAACTGACACTTTTATTACAGTGGAAACAGCTGATACACGAGTTGCACCCCTGATAGATTTTATGAAACAGTCCTCCAAATTGAAGGTGATATACAACGTACAATTAAGGGTATCTTTTGGGATAACCTTACCTCATCATATGACATTTTGTTGGCGGAGGCAGATTGGCCTCCTCCAATTGTTTTGGCTTCTTTCCGAGGTGAGGACGTGATACTTCTGAGTTTTTCGCATTACGTCTCTGAGGAGGCTAAACAGGCTTATGCATCGGAATGGGCTTTAGCCCTAACGCTGGCTGTGTATCGCAATCAAATGGGCTGGGATAGAGATTCACAGGTGCATGAGATCCCTTTGCGATCAATGCCACAGCCTCAGGCACAATATCCGATCAAACGGGTGGCGAAAGCGTCCGTTAGTGAAATTTTGCCCCAGTTGGAATATCAGGGTGTGATTGAACCCTGTGTTTCATCAATGAATAATCCTATTTTTCCAATATCGAAACCGGACGGTTCATATCGTATAGTTTTGGATTATATAAATTTGAACAGTCATGTTCGTACGTTTGCCGTACAGAACACCCACAGCTCTGCGTTAATAAATAACATTGTCCGAAAAAAATATAAAACGACGTTAGATATTTCCAATGGATTTTACAGTCACAATTTGGCTCCTGAAAGCCGTGGCTGGACTGCATTTACTGCGGTTGGCAATCAGACAAGATTTACAAGGTTGCCCATGGGCTATAAGAATAGCCCTGGTGCGTTTGCTGCACGTGTTGTGTCACTATTACACAACATTGATCCTGATGCTTTCTCTTACGTCAACGACATTTATTTGACTGATGACGAATTGATATCGCATCTGGTGCGTGTTGACCGCATCATTTTGTCCTTTGCAGACTGGGGGTACAAATTTAGTTTTGTTAAGTCTCCCATAGCCTACTTGGCTGTTCTGTTTTTGGGTTACAAACTCAATAATGAAGGGAGGGGCTTAGCACCCCACTTTCTGGAGAATGTGCTCAGTTACAGCCTCCTACTCTTAAAAAGTTACAATCTTTGATGGTTTTTTTTAATTTCGGGAGTACATACATTCCTGATTATGCTCAGCGTATCATACCGCTTTATGCGTTGATACAACCCTCTTTTTCATCTTCCAGCTGGCTTCCGGAACACACAAAAATTCTTCGGTCTTTGCAGTCTGATCTGCTGGCGACCAACTTTTTGTTAACTCGTGACAACACAACTAACTTAGTCATAAGGATTGTACCGGGCACAGTGGGTTTCACGTACCTAACATTCAATGAGGGAGATACAGTCCCCATTGCCTACAAATCACCTTTGTACACATCAGCAGAGATGAGTTTTTCCGCCATTGAGAAAATTCTTACAGCAGTAAGATGGCGATCCTGAAGGAACGCTCTTTGTCTCAAGGGAAACGCATTCTTATGGTCTTGCCTGTGCCTACTCTAGAGGCGGTCACAAAGGCGAGCGTACCAAGTTCTAAGGCCTTACGCCTGCGTTGGATTCAGTGGGCGAGTTCTTTGACATCGGCTGATGTCACTTGTATCTTTGACTCAACCTTGCAGAAGCAGGAGTTTTTACAGGTTCATCCTGCGCCACATTTTTTGGTTTCCTCTTGACCAATACAAGTGTATCATTTATTCCGACGGATCGGCACAGCCGGCCGTTGGTTCCAAACATGCTTACTCGGCCGCCTGTGCTATTGTGGCGGGCTCTAAGGTTGATGGTGAGTTTAAGTCTTCCTTCGTCCACACACAGTCTCTTGGTGACTGCACGGCTCAGTTGGCTGAGCTGCGGGCTTTAGTATTGGCTCTCGAATTCGCTGATCCAGATGTACCTACACTTATAGTGTGCGATTCTTTCTATTGTGTACAGTCCTTTAATGACAATCTATTCTTTTGGTCTCAAAACGATTATCGGGACACTAAAGGTAGCGCAATCAAGCATAAACCGCTTTGGGTTCGAGTGACAGCTCTTAAAGAAAGCTTGCCGCTCATACATGTTATACATACTCTTGGCCATCAGCGTGTGGGAGCACATGCTGTTGGTAATTCTTTGGCTGATGAGGCAGCCAAATCTGCAGTTGCCACATGTTCAGGAGCAGCAGTTACAAGGTCCATGACTAAAATTGATAATGAAATTCTGGCAGCTATAGCTGCTACAAGGTATGGACGGCGTTCCCGCAAGGTTTACCTTCTAAGTATTCTTATCATTTACCACCGGAACAGGTTCCCTTTACTTCCATTCCATCCGTTAGGGATCGGCTGATTCCCAAAGAGGACCACAGGCTTGCTTTAATCATTGCCGCTTACGAAGGCATGGCATCTGCACATGCTGGGGTTTCAGCGATGGTGTCTCTTTTGCAGCAGCGTTATTGGTGGCGTGGTCTGTATAAGCAGACTCGTAATTATATACTTTCCTGTGACATCTGTCAACAGATTAAACCGTCCTCAGTTGTTCCCCTCACACGCAGCTATACATCTCAAATCAACCATTTGGATGTATTTATCTTGATCACTGCGGTCCTTTGACATCCGACACTGCCTATAAACATATTCTGGTTGCAGTGGATTCGTGCACTAGATTCCTTTGGGTTTGGCCGCAACGTAGTGCTGACGCTCGAAATATCATTAGAGATTTGCGTGTCTTTATCGGGACATTTGCTTGTGGTACCTTCCATTCTGACCAAGGTCCTGCATTCGCCTCTAAGGCTTGCAAGGATCCAATGAGGTCGCTGGGGGTGCCATTGCAATTTTCGTCTCCATACAGGCCTGAGGGCAATTCTATAGTGGAGCGAATGAACCGTGACTTAAAGCAATCTTTGACAGCTAGGGTCTTAGGTACTGGCAGGGGCTGGCTGCCCATGGGCACTAAGGTGGTAGGAAGGCTTAGCCCCTATACACCGAGGTCCCATAATCCTGCGCATAGTTCTGTGTATGTGCAGAATCCCTGCAACATTCCCACACGTAGAGGTAACATCTACACTCCTTTGTTCAGTATACAATTAGAAAACGATCTGAGGAGCGTTGACATTGCTTACAGTCAGTGGAGTTTTTCCTGTGTTTGTTTGTGTCTGTCTGTCTGGCAATCTTTATATCTATATGTAAGATATATACATACCATGAGGCCAATGTGTTGTTTGCAGAAAAACGTATGACCCACACTTGTTGGGTGATAAAGTGATTTGTTGGTAAAAATCCCAGAGCAAAATGTAGATTTTTTGATGTGTGATTTTCACCAACAAATCACTTTATCACCCAACAAGTGTGTGTCACATGTTGTTCTGCTAACAACACATTGGTCTTGTGACATTGAAAGTCTTGGTACTGCAGTTTACCTGCACCCTACAAAGTTTGTCACCCCGCCTTTTTGAACCACATGCAGGAACATATATACATATATGCTTGTAGGAAATTACCATTCTTTGTTTAGTGCCCTCTCCCTTGCCTTAACTCTTTTTGCTGGCTATAGAACTCAGTGCATTTCCACCCTACTAACCAATGGTAAAGTGCCTTTTCTCATCCTTTCAACATGATGACATTGGTATACCAATCATTGACATATTTAACTTACCTATATGTTCCTATTATATGGTACAAAATGTATCAGGGCTTGAAAGTTAAATCTCACTAGTGAACTGTAGCATCCTTTGTGCCATCCACTACAGTGACACTGCAAAACATGGTTTCAGACCTACCACTGTAGCCTGACTAAAGCAGCATTTAACCTGCAATTCGACCTCCCAAAATAAACCCCTTCTACAGGTCTAAACCTACTTTTAAAATATTAAGTCAACCCCAAGGAGATCCTACTGCCCATAAGGTGGGTTGTATAGTATACAATGTAAAAGTAGTACATGTAGAAATTTAATGTTACGCATGTCCTTACAGTGATTAGGCCCCAAAAGCTATTTTTACTGTAGCAATGCAGGTTGTTCCATAGGAAAACACTTAGATGCAATATTAAATGTAAAAATAATATCTCCAGCTAGGAAACAGACAGATACTTCATTCTTGGAATTTATTTATTAAATGCTTAATTCACTGTTGAAGTAGGATATTTGATAAATATTAAGCAAAAGGTACTTTTAGAAAGTTACTCTGTTCCTGCCTAAAGCCTCTGGAGGCTAATTTACATTTGTCTGCAGCTGCAGCCCTCTGACTGCTTAACCTTGAATGAGGTGTGAAGCACTCCTCCCAACACAGAGACAAGGGCTTGGGTGTGGGGAGGTGTTTCTCTTACTCTAAAAGGAAGATCATTTGGGCAGTGACAAGAAACTTAATTTACTTCAAAAGGACCTCCCCAGTACAAGGCAGATGTCAGGTGACAGCCTCACAGGCTCATTTTATGTTCCCCCAGTCAGCGCGGCTTCAATCACAGTGGGGATGGAGCTTCCCCCAGAACTGACTTAAAGTGACTACAGTGAAAGCTCATTTCCCCGGAAAAATCTCTGAGATGGGCACACAGGCTCCCAACAAGGGGAGAAGTGTTTCACCATCATGGATTTAGACAAAGAGAAGCACTGGTCAATTGCTTGCTGTAGAGCAAATAGGGAAAGCTACAAAATTTGGTAGGATTACCCTTGGAAAGTTTCACCCTATTGGTCAGAGAGGGTTGATGAGTCATCCACACCCACAAGCTGATGCAAGACATGAATGCAGGATCTGAACGAACCTTCATCTGAACATTACTCAACCAAAGGAAGATCAGAAGAGGACTGAACCTGCTGTCTGAAACCTGAGAAGAGCACTGAAGGACTAGACTTGCCCTCTTTCTTGTTCCCAAGACAAAGAAAGAAATGACCTCCAAGGGTCAGATGGCTGCCCTCCTGTTCAAGCTACAGGGACACAAAAAGCTACAAAAGGCCTTTCTGTAACGCCCCAGCTGACCATATCCAACTGGATTGGACCTGACCCCTGCTGGTAGCTTCAGCTGGATGGAGTCTTGATTCTAATGTGCTGTTCCGGAAGTACTGGAACCCTGGGCTGTGTCTAAGTGTTCTCGTCCTTACACCCTGAGAAACCTGGAAACTCGAAACCTTTTGGCTCTAAAGGCATCCGAAGGACCAACCTGCCAAAAGATCTGACAAAGATGCCTTGATGCTGGACTGAAGATTCAGGTTTGCCCCATTCTGAGCTTTTCCACATCATTAATTCCGTTTCGGCAGGACCTCACGGAGAAGATATCTGGCCTTATGAGGTCCTCTCCAGCTACAGCCTGCAGCCTTACCCACTAGAGGAATCTGAACTCCAAAAGAGGGATTGAGTGTGAATATAGAAATATTCACTGGGCGAAGGTGCTAAAAGGATGTGGCCAGCCAAGGACCTTCTTTGGGCACAATATTTGAATTTCTCACGCTCTGAGCTTTCCCGCCAAAAGTCAGCAACTTCCCCGGGACTTTTTCGGATGGCTAGCCAACCTCGAGAAGCCCTCCTCGGCCATAATCCACTGCCTTGCCCTGTGCACATTTTTAGCTACGTCTGAAGGTAAAACATCTGACTGGGTTGAACCTGTTTGTGTAGCCGAGCTGAGGTCCTGGTCTGTCATGACTATTTGACCACAGTTGGTGCTTAACGTTTTTTGGTGGTATTTTTATTTAAAACTTTAAACATTCATATCTTATTGGATTTTTGTCGTTTTGGTGTTATTATATTTACTATAATTTACTCAATTTTTTTAAAGTGGCATGGGATTTTTCTTGTGTTGTGTTTTGACTTTATTACAGTTTTGGTACTGCATAAATCCTTTATACGATGCCTCTAGGTCAAGTCTGTCTGCTCTGTGCAACAGCTACCAGGAGGTGAGCTCAAGTTTATTTAGTAACTTTAGTGGTTCACCCTGACAAGGTAGCCCGTTTGTTGTTTGGAGGCTGCCAGGGGCCTGGAACTACATACCCCAACCTGCATAGCAGCTTCCAGGCCTTACGCCGCCACTGTACCGTGCTGTTTCGCACCAGGAGGCACATAAAACCTCCTCAAGGCTCCCGCAGCGTGGGACGCGGCAAAGTTCGGGCCAAGGGCGGGCCCGTCTGCGGCCGGAAGAGGCCGGGCTGGGCCCAATCTCTTGGTTTTATATTATTGTCGATCTTAGTGGATCAGTACTGTTGGTAAAGGATGTCAGCCAGGGGCTAGGGAAACTACAGAATGTCTGAAGAACAAGGTGGTGCACTGGCTTAGCTCTAAATATTTATTCTCTCCTAGTAGAGCACATGAAATCCTGCATACAAGGAGAGTGGGGTGGATTGGGCCATTGAAAAGAAATCTTGGCGGTGATTGCGTAGTTGTTAACTTTAGAAACCCTAGACTTGTTAGAGGTATCCATATAAATATGGGGGTACTAACTATGGATACACAAGACATGGGCATACTCCTATTGTTTTTTTTTACCGTCACTTGCAGAGTTTAGATCAACGCTTTAGTGGTGTACTGAATTCCCAAAGACAGAGGGTTACTCCAAGCTCGCACTCGTCATATAGTTCGGAATTTGCAGCGCCTAATAGATATGAGGCACTGAGTACGTTAGATGATAATGAATGACTCAGCCCTGATCAAAGTTATGCTGGGGACCCTAGGAATTATCAGAGAAGGGATTTTACAAGGGATGTTATAACTAATCAAACAAGCCAGCAACCTTCAAAAGATCACACATATATTATGCGGGCACCCGCTATTTGTGGGCTGGTTGTAGCTAAGGCCGTCAAGGCAACTGGTAAAGATAATTTTAGTTCTTGCAAAATACCTATAAGTGCA
Source organism: Calotriton arnoldi (assembly GCA_963921515.1). NCBI lineage: Eukaryota > Metazoa > Chordata > Amphibia > Caudata > Salamandridae > Calotriton > Calotriton arnoldi. The sequence continues at coordinate 211,738 of CAWUFW010012111.1, forward strand.
TCAAACATTTCCCCTGTATGTCAGTCCTTTGAGGAAGGGTTTGAGTTCGCAACCTGGAATGTGAATTGGTTATTGAATAAGGCCGAGAATACTGATTGGGTTAGTACTATATCTGGCTATGACATCATATGTCTACAAGAAACCTGGTGCATAAGTCCTGTACATGTAGAAGGATCCTCCTCACATTTTTTAGCAGCCATAGGGTCGCAAGCTGGGCGAGCCAAAGGGGGATTACAGATACTTATTTCTAATAAAATCTCTACTAATGTTAAAAAGGTTGCATCAGTGGGCCCCCATGCACAATTGGTGTGGCTTAGTAAAAAAGGAGGGAAAGACCTGATAGTTGTAAACTTCTATAACAATATTTTTGATTCTACACATAGTACTGTGGCAACAGCTCTTGACTGTGGCCTTGAAACCTTTTTAGCTTCAATTAATAAAAATGTTGTATTATTGTGGGCAGGAGTTTTTAATATACAGGCATGCAGAGTATCTACTAACCAGGCATGAGGCCATATTTATCAGGATGGAGAGGGGAACGACCATTTTTGCCATAACGAGTATGGGGAAGCATTAAATCGGATGATTCCTAAATATGATCTCCAATTACTTAGAGGGGGCCGGGGTCCGAATGGGAACCTAAGTCCCAACCTTTACTGGGAGAAATTTGTAATCCATCATAGATCATGTATTAGTGTCTGCCTCCGCCATTTGTATATGTGGTAACCTTAGTGTCGCTCCCTCCATATTTAGCGACCATAACTTACTTACACTATCGTTTTTCTTCTGGGGCCAAAGGAGGGACTCATTTGATCTAGTAAATAATATTGACCCCTCTAGGATAAACGGTGTAAGAATTAAGTGGAAGGGTGTTGATCCACATATGACCACACAGAAAATAGTAGTGTCTAACCGTAGGGAAATAACCAACTGTCTCCAGGATGAAACCTCCCCAAATATAGTGACCGAAAATTTCCATTGTATCACAATTTCCATCAAATCACTTTTACCTAAGTATCCAAGTACATCAGGTAACAACAAAAAGGGATGGTTTGATGGTACTTGAACTAAAGCACTACAGTTATTAAAGTATGCCCTGTTTAAATCCCAGCGACATATACCAACTATTAAATCCCTTCAGAAAAAGTATAAATTAGCTATAGCTGCCCGGAAAATGACACTCAAGGCCGAAGCATGGGAAAATTTGGCCATCTCTGTAAAAAATAGGAATACCAAGCTTTTCTGGGACACAGAAAACACTCCTTTTTTAAAGAATGATGATATCCCAGAGTTTTGTTCTTTTGTTACCTCAGATTCTCTGGAATTTTTAGCAGTGGGGGCTCGCATAGGGCGTGCTGCGGGGCGGGGGAGGGGCACGGTTGGGGGGTAGTAAACTCGGACATACGATGGAACGGAGGAACATAATAATTACTTTCCTCCGTTCTGTCGTATGTCCGAGTTTACTACCCCCACCCTGCCCCTCCCCCTCCCCGCAGCACGCCTCATGCGAGCCGCCACTGATTTTTAGTAATAGTGGATGAAAGGGTTTGATTGGGAGTTAAGTGAGGGGAAGAGTCTACCTCGGAATATCACTAATGAAGAATTTCTTCAGGCTATTCAGGCGAGCGCCGGGGGCCTGGCCCCAGGCCTGGATGGTGTCCCATTTGATGTTTTTAAACCTACCCCTGAATTATGGGGACCTATTTTAACTAGGGTGTTTAATTCAGCCATAACAGATACGATCCCCATGGGGAGAATCCATCATCTTACCCATATTTAAAAAAGGGGACAAAACAGACCCAAAAAAACTATCACCCTATTTCGCTCCTTGACACCGCCCTGAAAGTAATGAGTAGGGTTTTGTTATTAAGGCTGGAGAAATGGGCGCTAGAGCATTTGATCGTAACCCCAGTGCAGTCTGGGTTTAGGATACGACTTGGGACTCTTGAGAAATGCATTAACTTAGAGTTACTTATCGGCAAGTATACTAGGGCAAAGGCAGGTACACTTTATCTATGCTTTGCCGATTTAAGTAGTGTATTTGATCTGGTCGACCATAATTTACTCTGGCTAACTTTGATTTCTATGGGAGTACCTAGGGCGATCATTGGGTTTCTCTCCCGTTTGTATGAGAACCTAACCAGTCAAGTCTGCTTTGGTCCTCGGGGGGAATGCTCACCTAAATTTAAAGTAGGGCGGGGCATGCGGCAAGGATGTGTGCTAACGCCAATTTTATTTCCCCTTTTTATTAATGGGGTAGATAACCACATACAAACGATACAGGCTGATGCCCCACGGGCGGCTGGTCGTCCGATACACGTACTATTATATGCGGACGAGGCAGTACTATTAGAACGGACCCCAGTAGGCCTCCAGAGACTGATGGACGCTTTTTTAGATTTTATGACACAAAAGAAAATGGTAATTAATACATCTAAAACATTCACTATGGTCTGTTGTCCTAAACCCAAATCTTGCAAATCGTTTTTTATTGACAGCATTCCAATTCACACGGTGAATTCCTTTTGCTATCTTGGTATTTTATTTTCGGGAAATGGCTCATGGTCTCAACATATTTTAAATACAAGAGCTAAAATGAGTAGGGCAACCCAAGGGATTTTTAAACTCTCCTCAAAACTAGGGAATCGACTAATTAACGAAATGGTAGCGATTTATAAAGCAAAAGGAGTGAGCACAGCCCTTTATGGGGCAGGTCTCTGGGGTTATGCAAATAGCAAACCTGCAAACAGAAGAAAATTGTTTTTTAAAACGTTTACCATACTTACCGTCCTCTGCATCAAACACTATTGTACATCATGAGGCGGGACTCCGGTTTTTAGAGGATCTTTTATTGGTTAGACCGCTGCTATTGTGGGCCTCACTTTGGAAGAGGGAAGAAACGGCTTTCACTAGATCAATTATTTTAGACTGTTTAAACTTAAATGATACATTAAGTATTCCCTGGTTATTATATATCAATTCCTCCCTCGAAAGGCTGTTCAAGATATCAGTCTGGTCGGATCCCTCAAAAGTATTGTCTCTTACAAAGAAAGGCATCAAAGATTCCTTTTTCGAGCACAGATTGGACCTTAGATCAATGGTCGAGCAGAATAAACCGACTGTCGCCTTGTATAAATCTTTTAATTTGGAGGGAGCTAATATTTACTTATCATATGTGACTTATGTACAGCATCGTTTTGTGCTGATAAGACTGAGATGCGGTATTGCTCATTACCTAGTCGCATTCGCAAAAATGAAGTCCCACCCACCTGATATGGTACCATGCTCCTGTGATAAGAAAAGTTAAAAAAGCACATTGCACTTTCTATTGTTTTACTTTTATCATAATTTTAGGTGTTTTTATCTTAAACCATTGTTTGCTGCTCATAATATTAGGTCACATAAAGTAGCAATGACATTTTTGGTGACATTAGGACATCCTTTAACATGTTATAATGTTGCTATGCTTATCTTGAAATCGATTAATGTGAGGAAAAGTATTATGTTATAGTGTAACAAATGAACTGACTTTTAATAACTGTCACTGTAATTATATGAATATGTGCCGTTACAACGCGATCAAAATGATCGCGGTACGTTACATCGCAGTTTTTACAGCGCAAGTCGTTACAACGACTTGCGCTGGAGGGCGCTGGACATAGGAATAGTATGATTTACTATTCCAACATCAGTCTACGTACAGTAGGGAAGGTGTTGGAATAGTAAATCATACTATTCCTTAGGTTAGAGCGCCATCCAGCGCAAGTCGTTGTAACGACTTGCCTTGTAACACCCGCAATGTAAAGGCATTGCGATGCAATGCCCGTGTGGTAATGGATGTCTCCCAATTATATGCTTTTAATTCTCTTTTTTAGATGTATTATTTTTGCTTGTACTTTTATGGCTGTTTTCCTTGATAGCCGAATAAAGATTTAAATTAAATGAATGAATGTTAAGAATTAGATTTCTTCTATTATTTATTTATTTATTTTAGTCTACCCACTGCAAATAAGTCTCCTTGGATACAAATTTTAAAAACTCCTTTATTGATGTTTCATTAAAAAGCATAGAGGAAGGTCATCCATGCATTATACCATGCATCAGTCTTGTGTCGGCTTGGTGTCAGAATATCTATCTATCTATCTATCTATCTATCTATCTATCTATCTATCTATCTATCTATCTATCTATCTATCTATCTATCTATCTATCTATCTATCTATGTATCCGTCTATCTATTTGTTTCCTCCATTCAGCTTGCTAAAGCTCGTATATATATATATATATATATATATATATATACAGCCACACAAGTCCAATGCCAAAGAATATAAGAAAACACTGGAGCCGCGGCCACTATTCCAAACGTGTTTAATGCAACACTAGGTCCCGACGCGTTTCGGAGTTGCGTCACTCCTTTCTCACGTGCAAAGCTTAGTGCATCATTAGTTTCTTTTAAAGAAGCAAGTGCTCATATTTGTGCCATAAACATAAAAGACATACTGGTTTTCGTCATTTCAGTCAATAAAGTTGTAAATGTTGTTGTACATAATCTTCGGGAAATGCAGGTAAATGGTAACATTGCTACATCAATATCCTTAAAGATACATAAAAGTGAAGTATATATAACATGTATAAGGATATCCCACAACAGGATTCAAACAGTATTCCTGCTTGCGTGCGTTAACACATCCATATAATACCCTGTGGTACACTGTAATGATCGAGCAGTGTCATAACAATCAGGTACTGAAATCCGCATTGCTGCAAATACGCGCTATCGCATTAGCATGGTAACTTGGAAACACTGCAATAAATCAAGCCATGTCATTCCAATCTGGCAAAATTGATAATTCTGCTCAAAGCTGCCACAATACATAAGAATAAAAGTACATCAGTGTAAACATTAGTACAGCCCCAGTGGGCAATCAATCACCAAGAAAAAAACCATGCTATTTATCTATTCATTCGATACTCGTAACCTGATAGTGATGTGCCGAAAAGTCTTGCTTCTGTGAGCATACAATCCCAAACATTGTTCAATTACCAAAGAGACAAATAAAACACTCTTTGACCATGTCAATGTCAGATATTAGAGCTCTTCTGCATTCCCAGTCGCCGTCTGCAAAAAACCAGACAAAAATGACGCTGTTAAAATCCTGAAAAAATGTGCACAAAGAATAATAAAGGTAAAAAGAGGGTACTTGAGCACCTACGGGCGATCAAGAAAAATGATAAACAATATCCTGTCGCCCGCCATTTTAGTGTTAGTCATAATCAAAATGCCAACCTCCTTAGATTCTGCATCTTAGATTGTGTACCACCCAGAACAAGAGGAGGTAATAGAACTGTCGAATTGAGAAGGTTGGAATCAAAAATGATTGTCAAATATAACACTTTAGTTCCCATAGGTTTGAACCTTGACGAAGAAATGTCCGTTCATCTTTAATATGTTCTTACTTGTACATATTGTTTCATGTTCTCCGTCGATGTCTTTTAAGGTTTTTTGTTTAGTTATAATTTATTCTTTGTGCACATTTTTTCAGGATTTTAATAGCGTCATTTTTGTCTGGTTTTTTGCAGACGGCGACTGGGAATGCAGAAGAGCTCTAATATCTGACATTGAAGTGGTCAAAGAGTGTTTTATTTGTCTCTTTGGTAATTGAACAATGTTTGGGATTGTATGCTCACAGGAGCAAGACTTTTCGGCACATCACTATCAGGTTACGAGTATCGAATGAATAGATAAATAGCATGTTTTTTTTTTTGGTGATTGATTGCCCACTGGGGCTGTACTAATGTTTACACTGATGTACTTTTATTCTTATGTATTGTGGCAGCTTTGAGCAGAATTATCAATTTTGCCAGATTGGAATAACATTGCTTGATTTATTGCAGTGTTTCCAAGTTACCATGCTAATGTGATAGCGCGTATTTGCAGCAATGCAGATTTCAGTACCTGATTGTTTTGACACTGCTCGATCATTGCAGTGTACCACAGGGTATTATATGGATGTGTTAACGCACGCAAGCAGGAATACTGTTTGAATCCTGTTGTGGGATATCCTTATACATGTTATATATACTTCACTTTTATGTATCTTTAAGGATATTGATGTAGCAATGTTACCATTTACCTGCACTTCCCGAAGATTATGTACAACAACATTTACAACTTTATTGACTGAAATGACGAAAACCAGTATGTCTTTTATGTTTATGGCACAAATATGAGCACTTGCTTCTTTAAAAGAAACTAATGATGCACTAAGCTTTGCCCGTGAGAAAGGAGTGACGCAAGTCCGAAACGCGTCGGGACCTAGTGTTGCATTAAACATGTTTGGAATAGTGGCCGCGGCTCCAGTGTTTTCTTATATTCTTTGGCATTGGACTTGTGTGGATATATTAGGGCTTGGCTTCTCCTGCCGTGTTGCCCGCCGTGGATAAGAGGCTTGGGTTTAGCCGAACTACGTTGTGGATATATATATACATATATATGTATATATATATATATATGTGTGTATATATATATATATATATATGTATATATTCACTGAAAAAACCATAGGTTTTAGGGACAGTTATAGTTAGTTGGACATTGCACTCGTACAAAACCCGTGAAATTCCCCCGTTATTGTTAGTTCAGCTAACTATAACTCGCGCCCCCGCAATGCACTGCTGATGATGTCACATATTACATCACTCATGACATGGTCAGTGACATCACTGATGACATCACTGATGACATCTCAAATGACATCACTGATGACATCATGCAGTGACTGTGTGTTTCTGTAAAGTTGAAATATGTTTAATATATATAGGGAAAGGCATATTGAAGAATGAGTGGGTGTATAAGTGTCTGAATGGATGATTTAGTAGGTGCGTGACTGACTCTATAAGTGAGTGATTAAACGTATCTTACTGAATGCATGGGTTTGTGACTAAACTGTGTGAATGTCTGTATCCGTGTGTCTGTTGGTGTGTAAGCGGCTCATGGGTTTGTGAATAGCTACATGAGTGTCTATATGGGTTATTGATTTGTTGTCTGAGTATCTGTATGGGTGCCTGATTGTTTGTGTGGGTGGGGTGTGTGTGACTCTGAGCATAGATGTGTGAGTGGGTGATTCACTGGGTGCATGGTTTCAAGAGTGCATCTGTGATGGACTGTATGGGTGGGTGAGTGTGTATATGGGTGTGTTAGTGAGTGAATGTATATCTCAGTGTTACATGTGTGAGTAACTACATATGTGAAAAGTAGTATATATGTGTGTTGGAGTACATAATTGGCTACAAATGAGAGTGTGTTATTGTGAGAGTGGCTGTATGGATTAGTGTGTGCTTGTATCATTGATTGTATAAGAGCGTAAGAATGTGCTAGTATTTATATGAGTAATTGAGCTGGTGTGTGTATAACTGTACATCTGAGTAAATGGGAGTGTGATTAATTATTTGCATGACTGACTAGGTGTGTGAGTACCTCTATGGATGACTGGCTGTCTGTGTTTGTCTATATAGGTGTATGAGTGCATATGATAGTCCTGTACTGAGTGACCGTAAGTATGAGTTACTGTATGGGTGAGTGAGTGGATGTGTGTGTAGACCTAAGAATCAGTGAGTGGGTATGTAGTTATTGGTGTTGGAGTGTCTATGGTTTTGAGAATGGTAGTGTGTAATTTAGAGTGGGTGTATCAAAAGTTATATTAGGGTGTGAGAAGATGCATGACATTTTCACATGGATGATGTCATCAGTGATGTCATTTGAGATGTCATCAGTGATGTCATCAGTGATGTCACTGACCATGTCATGAGTGATGTAATATGTGATGTCATCAGCAGTGCATTGCGGGGGCACGAGTTATAGTTAGCTGAACTAACTATAACGGGGAATTTCACGGGTTTTGTACGAGTGCAATGTCCAACTAACTATAACTGTCCCTAAAACCTATGGTTTTTTCAGTGAATTTCTAATTTTTTTTAAATGCTAATTTCTAACTATAACGTGCCTGAAACCTATGGTTTTTTCAGTGAATTTCAAAGGTTTTTTAAATGCTAATTTCTAACTATAACATGCCTGAAACCTATGGTTTTTTCAGTGAATTTCAAAGGTTTTTTAAATGCTAATTCCTAACTATAACATGTCTGAAACCTATGGTTTTTTTCAGTGAATTTCAAAGGTTTTGTAAATGACAATTTTTAAATGTATTAATTGTTATATTTATTTTTTTGATACTGATTTACTACATTTTTTTAAACTATTTATTTTTAGATATTTTATTTTTTAAATTACATTGTAATTACATTATACATTACATTACAAAATATACTTTCTCAGAATGAATTACTTTAGTTTAAATACTTTGCAAATAGGCAATAGACTTTTAAGTACAGTAGTTACAGTTGTTGCAATGGGCAACACAATTTCAAACACAATGCAACATTGAGCTCAATGTGAATTTCTAGTTAAATGCAATTAGTTACTTTATGGATTACTTTTCTAACCACAGGACTGGATCCTAGATTCAGTCCTGGGACATCTCCTGTAAACAGTTGAGTAAAAGCGTTTTGGTTACAGTAGTGATTTTTAAGGAATATTATTGTATTTTAAAAGTTGACACTTAGAAACGTTTTCACATAGAATCACCAATGTTATCCTATGGGAGGAAATTCACTTAGCAGGTAAGTAGTGTTATCGTTACTTTTTCTTACTCAGTGGTGGATCCTGGATCCAGCACTGGTGCATCTCCTGTAAACAGTTGAAAGAATGCGTTTAAGTCATACAGGCGATTTTTAAGGAATATTTGTAGTTTGTGAAAATCGACACTGAAACTTTTCTGCTGAAAACCAGACAATGGATTCCTATGGAAGGAAATACAAGTTACTGGTAAGTACGGTTAGAATTACTTTTCAGGGTCAGTGCTGGGCTAAAAGATGCAGCACTGGGTTCTCTCCTGATAACAGGTGAGTAAATCGGAATTCGTAGTTCGGCTGATTTTAGAGGAATATTATAAAGTTCCAAAACTCCACACTTAGAAGAATTTCCAAGTGAAACCAGTCAATGTTAGCCTATGGAAGGAAATTCAAGTTACTGGTAAGTACGGTTAAAATTACTTTTCAGGATCAGTACTGGGCTCAAAGATGCAGCACTGAGGTCTCTCCTGATAACAGGTGAGTAAATCAGAATTCGTACTTGTGCTGATTTTAGAGGAATATTTGTATGTTTCAAAAATCGACACAAACTTTTTCAGCAAAAAGCAGGCAATGATATCCTATGGAAGGAAATTCAAGTTACTGGTAAGTACGGTTAAAATTACTTTTCAGGATCAGTACTGGGCTCAAAGATGCAGCACTGAGGTCTCTCCTGATAACAGGTGAGTAAATCGGAATTCGTAGTTCGGCTGATTTTAGAGGAATATTATAAAGTTCCAAAACTCCACACTTAGAAGAATTTCCAAGTGAAACCAGTCAATGTTAGCCTATGGAAGGAAATTCAAGTTACTGGTAAGTACGGTTAAAATTACTTTTCAGGATCAGTACTGGGCTCAAAGATGCAGCACTGAGGTCTCTCCTGATAACAGGTGAGTAAATCGGAATTCGTACTTGTGCTGATTTTAGAGGAATATTTGGATGTTTCAAAAACCGACACAGAAACTTTTTCAGCAAAAAGCAGGCAATGATATCCTATGGAAGGAAATTCAAGTTACTGGTAAGTACGGTTAAAATTACTTTTCAGGATCAGTACTGGGCTCAAAGATGCAGCACTGAGGTCTCTCCTGATAACAGGTGAGTAAATCGGAATTCGTAGTTCGGCTGATTTTAGAGGAATATTATAAAGTTCCAAAACTCCACACTTAGAAGAATTTCCAAGTGAAACCAGTCAATGTTAGCCTATGGAAGGAAATTCAAGTTACTGGTAAGTATGGTTAAAATTACTTTTCAGGATCAGTACTGGGCTCAAAGATGCAGCACTGAGGTCTCTCCTGATAACAGGTGAGTAAATCGGAATTCGTATTTCGGCTGATTTTAGAGGAATATTTGCACAATGGTGAAGGAAGGGGGTGGGGCCTGAGGTGACATGTCTGCAAACACGCCCTGTGGCGCGTTTTAAGTTGGAGAATTAATTCCTCCTCAATCCCGAGGGTCCCTAGGGGCCAACTAGCCCACCAGATACCTCCAGTATGCGCCAGAGAGCTGCGTTGCAGAGAGGTGCTCAGAGGCCATGCCCCTTTTTACAACACTCTGTAACGCAGCTCCGTGGCGCATACTGGAGGTACCTGGTGGGCTAGTTGGCCCCCAGTGACCCTCAGGATTGAAGGGGATTTAATTCCCCATCTTAAAACGCCCCATGGGGCCTGTTTGCACACATGTCACCTGAAGCCCCGCCCCCTCCCTTCACCACTGTGCAAACGCGCCCAGTGGCGCGTTTTAAGTTGGGGGATTAAGTCCCCTTGAATCCTGAGGGTCCCTGGAGTCTAACTAGCCCACCATGTACCTCCAAAAAGCGCCACAGAGCTGCGTTGCAGAGAGGTGTAAAAAGGGGCGTGGCCTCTGAACACCTCTCTGCAACGCAGCTCCTGGCGCATACTGGAGGTTCCTGGTGGGCTAGTTGGCCCCAGGGACCCCCAGTATTCAAGGGGAATTACTTCCCCTTCTTACAACGCGCCAGGGGGCGCGTTTGCAGAGTGCTGCAGGGAGCGGGCGGGGCCTCCGGCACGAAGCCGTTTTTTTTTTTTTGCTTTCTTTTTTTTTTATGGGAGGTGGGCTGCGTGGCCCTCCTTCCCTCATCCACTTTTGTCCCCGGGGACCCCATCCCCCGGGGCCTGAGGCTGTTCTTTTATTTTATTATTATTTTCTTTTTTAAACGTGAAGGGGGCCACGTGGCCCCCCTTCCCTGGGCCTGTATTTGCCCCGGGGACCCCATCCCCCGGGGCATGCCCTCTTTTTAAAAAAAATAATAATATTTGGAGGGGGGCTGCGTGGCCCCCCTCCTCAGGCCATTAAAGGCCCCGGGGACCCCATCCCCCGGGGCCGGCCTTTCTGTCCTTTTTTTTTTAATTGATTTTTGGGGAGGGGGGCTGCGTGGACCCCCTCCCGGGCCACTAAGGGCCCCGGGGACCCCATCCCCCGGGGCCTGGCTACTCGTTGGGGACCATGGGGGGGTCCCCAATCCCCGCACGGTCCCGCCATCTCCCCGCGTCCTGCGGGAGCCGGCATTGCTTTTCCATAAGGGGAGCTGCTGACATGCAGCTCCCCTTATGGAAAAGCAATCTGCTTTGCTTCATTGAAGCGAGAGCAGGTTTCCCTGCTCTTGCTTCAATGAAGCAAAGCAAGTTTGCAATGACAGGACGGGAGCCGCGAGGCTCCCGTCCTGCCATTGCAAACAGCAGTGTCCCGGGGGTAGGCACCCCGGGACACTGCAGGAGCCGGCCCTGGGGGTGGCGGTCCCCAGGGCCACCACAGGCTCCAGGAGGGGGCCGCGCGGCCCCCCTCCCATGTCTTTAAAGCCCCGGGGAGGTGGTGGTCCCCGGGGCTCGGGGGTCCGTAACGGGGCCCCGCATTTACATTATTAGTGCCCCGGGGAGGTGGCGGTCCCCGGGGCATGTGGGGGTGCTTGAGCCCCCCCACACAGGTTCATTTAATTAATTAAAAAGAAGCCCCAGGGGGTGGCGGTCCCCGGGGCTGCGGGAGGGCCGAGTGCCCTCCCGCACCATTTTGAAATAAAAGCCCCGGGGGGTGGCAGTCCCCGGGGCTTGGGGGGGCCTTAGAGGCCCCCCCAATCATTTTTATTAATCCCCGCATGCCCCCGGGACTTGGCCCACCCGGGGGCCAATTAAGAACGAAGCGCGGGAGACCGCGCTTCGCTTTTTTTTTTTTATCGGTGGGATCCGCGCACCCTGAGCACATCCTGGTGATTTTTTTTTTTTTTTAAATGCTTTTTTCTGCCCAGGGGGTCCTTGTGGGACCCCCTGAGCAGACCTAGGGGGTCAGGGTGTTTCTACCCTGCCCCCTTTGTGCGTTTTGCGCACTTGTTTCTTGTGCCTCGGTTCTACCGAGGGACAAAATGGCTGCCAACACTTCCTGATTTGGAGTGTTGACAGCCACTTGACAGCCAATTAGCATGCAGCTCGTGATCCGGAGGGTGCGCTCAGGGTGCGCGAATCCGACGCGGCCATAGATATATATGTGATTTTCCTTTTGATTTTCTCAGGAACTACTGAACGGATTTACACCATTTAACAAAAAGGGTTCTTTCTGAACCAAGTACTACCTCTTTGCCAAATTTGGTGTAAATCCGTTCAGCAGTTCGGGCTGTAGCCGTGGCTAAAGTTTCCTATGGGAAAATGAATGGGGAAAACACGTTTTGGGACCCCCCTTTTTTCTCGGCCCCCGCTTAACGAATCACCCCGAGACTTTCAGGGTAGGAGCGGACCGGAGCGGGCCACAAAGTTTGAAAATTTCGCGAAGATTCATCAACCGGCGCAAGAGTTATTTCAAATAGAATGTTGTGGATTTCCTATGGAAAATAGGTCCTAACTATAACTATCTACTGGCGACCGCCAGTAGATAATATGTGTATATATATATATATATGTATATATATATATATGTATGTATATATATATATATATATATATATACTGACAGAATTGACCCCGAGAGTGCTTTTTCATTTATGGGTATGGTTACCCTTTGGATACAGGAAGCTGATATATATATATATGTGTATATATATGTATGTATAACTTGTGCACTAAAGTAACTATAACTCGCACCCAAGTGTCCTGAGGGTGGGAATCTCTGGGACGCAACAGGGTCCCTGGGGCTTTGATGAGGCTGGGGGAGGGTGGACGCGTGCCCTCTCCCCTTTAATTAAATATTAGCCCCCGGGAATGTGGTCCCTGGGCCTCAGCTGTGCGCCTCCCTCCTTTAGCCAATTTTTCTTTTATATTAAGGGGAGGGAGGAGATCCCCTCCCTGAGCCCCTAAGGGCCCTGGGGATCTCATCCCCGGAGCCTTTTTTAAATTAAGTGGAATTGGCGCAAGACCCACCTCCCTGAGCCAAGAGTTGCCTGGTGACCACACCCCCCTGGGCCAAAACATGTATTTTAAGGGGAGGGGCAGACTGCCGCCCTCCTGAGCCAATATAGGCCCCGGGGACCCCATCCACTGGGGCCTTCTTTTATTATAAAGGAGAGAGGGTCATGTGCCGCCCCTCCCAAAGCCACTATGGGCCCCAAGTAACCCTTCCCCCGGGACCCTCCATTTTTAAAAAGGGAAGGGAGCATGCAACACTTCGCCCAAAGACTATAGTGGCTCCGGGTACCCCATCCCCCGGGGGCCTTATGTGCATCTGGGTGGGTGCCCTGGGGCCCACCCATGCATCCCACCAAACACTAAACTGGTGGCCGTGGGGGAGCCCCAGAGCCCCTGCAGTCCTAGCAGGCTCCCCAAATGCACCTATCCTGTGTGCTGCAGGAGCTGGCATTGGTCCCACCCAGTGGGAGCAGATATTTTTGTTTGCTCTTACTGGGCGGTAACAATCTAATTTTACCTACCTGCAACAGTGCGAGTAGGGAGACAAATGTCTTCTCCCACCTGGCTGGAGCATTTGAAAAGCCCCTGCCAGGTGGGATGAGACTTGCTTTCCCTGACCACACTCCTGAAGCCAGGGAAACTACTGTGTCCAGAGGGTGGGCTCCCTGAGACACAGTATATGAGCCGCCCCGAAGATGGGGACTCCGGAGTCTTTTAAGGCTTGGGGAGAGAGGCACTGAGCTCCCTCTATAGTTAAGTGATGGCCCTCATTGTTGGGGTCCCCCGGGGTTCTTTGGTGGCTTAGGGATGGCGCTACGCCCCCTTACCTAGTAAGTATTTCAGCCCCGGGAGATGGGGTCCCATGGCCTATACAGGCTTGGGGAGGGAGTTGCATGGCCCCTTTTTGGCACTGTTTACCGGTTTGTGCATGGAAAGTTTCAGGGTGATCCATGAAGAGGAGGCTGAGAAAAAAGAGGGTTCCCAAAATGCAAATTCCACATGCATTTTCCATAGACGTCTTTGAGGAGCGATACCGCAAAAACTTCTGAACTGAATTACATCAAATTTGGCAAGAAGCTAGATCATGGTCTGCAGAGTTTGCTTTCTGTGATTTGGTGGAAAATGTAAATCCATTAAGTAGTTGTTGAGAAATTAGGGTTAAAAAATGTTTGTAAATCTGGATGGCTGGGTTCGAGCTCCGCCCGTTTGGCCCCACCACTTTCACATTAGTAGTAAGCAACTTTGTTCCTGCCATTTTCCAGGCTGTTGGACAGCTCAACTTACCAAAGCAACCGAGCGCGATTCTTGCCAATTTTGATGTCACATTTTTAGATGCAGAGGAATATGAGAACATCTCCACCAAACCAAGAAACATTTACTTCATATAATTAACCCCTTCGCTGCCAGGCCTTCCCCCGTGCCACGCCCTTTTTTTTACTATTAGGGGTAGTACGTGCTTAGGCCCCCATAACGTTTTGTCCACATAAGGTATCCGCGCCAAACTTGCATCCCTTTCTTCCAACATTCTGAGGATTCTAAAGGTACCAGGGATTTGTGGATGCCCCTGAAGGGGACCAAGCAATTAGGCAAAATACAGCAAAATTTGGGGTTTTTGAGGAAAAATGGGAAAAAAGGGCTGCAGAAGAAAGCGTCCTGTTTTTTCCTTGCTAATGGTATCAACAAAGGGTGTGTGGTGCTAAAATCACCATCTTCCCAGCTTTCAGGAACAAGCAGACTTTTTTCAGAAAACCCAAATGTTTTTACACAGATTTGGTTTTTTACTGGGACATAGCCTATTTTTCCTATTTTTTGTGCTTTCAACCTCCTTCCAGTTAGTGGTAGAAAAGGGTATGAAACCAATAATGAATACCGGAAAACTATACATTTCTGAAAAGTAGACACAATTCTGAATTTAGCAAGGGGTCATTTGTGTAGATCCTTCAAGGTTTTCTAAAGAAACTAACAGTTAAAATTAAAAAATATTGAAATAGAGTTAAAAAAAAACAGCCATTTGTGCCTTTATTTTCACCTGTGACTCCTTCTAACTATGGCAGATTTTTTGAAGCAATATTAAGTGTGGGTGGATAGCTCCACTCCGCCCGCGAAGTTTGCGGATTTTTAAAACTCTGCACTCCGTTTAGAGTGTGAAGTTTTCCAAAACTCCGTAATCACAGCATAGCGGAGTATGAGACTTACCGTTCTCCTCCAGACGGTGTACTGACTCCTGCCAGCTCAGCTCCTGCAGCTGCTGTGGCTCGCTCCACTCGCCTAAGGCTGCTCGGCTGCTTTGGTGTTCAATTCCAGAAAGAACTGGTGAGTGGAGCGAGCCACAGCAGCAGCAGGAGCAGAACAGGCAAGAGTCAGGACACTGTCTGGAGGAATACAGTAAGTCTCTTACTCCGCTAAGCAATTTTACTGCGTGGGAGGGAGAGGGGGCAGGGAGTTTAGTGGTAGGGAGGGAGGGAGGTCAGGGGGTTAGCCGGGAGGTTAGCTCAGGGGTGCGGGCCTGAGGGGGGAGCAGGGGAGGAGGCAATAAATTACTCTGCCAGCCACAGAACTCTGCAGAATTTCACTGAGTTTTCTAGTAACTCTGTGAAATTCCGCAGAGTGCTACTACTCCAGCTCCGCCCACCCTTAAGCAATATACAATTACGTTGCAATATACAATTACGTTTGTGAGACCCTTCTGGTTGTGGGGATATATGGGGATATATAGGGCTTGTAGGTTCACCAAGAACCCGAGGTACCCAGAGCCAATAACTGAGCTGCACCTTGAAATGGTTTTTCATTGTGTACCCAGTATACAGCAATTTATTTGGTAAAATATAAAGAGTGAAAAATAGGCACCAAGGAAACCTATGTATCTCCAAAATGGGAAGAAGATATGGAGTTTAGAAGCAGGGGTTATTTGCACATCCTTGAATTAGTGGGTAGCCATACAAGGACATGAATTAGAGGGCATTTTTCAAAATGTCTTCTTTTTTACCCACTGTCTTACATTTGGAAGGTAGCAATGCATAGAAAGACAACTGGTAATTAACACTCTTTGTACTATTATGTGTTTCCCTAGGTCTCCCGATAAAATGGTACTCCACTTGTGTGGGAAACGGCCCAATACGCAATGTGGACCCATCACGAGTTTCCACAGAAAACTGACCCTTTTTTAGCAAAGTGCCCAGCTGTGGATTTTGGGCCCTAGCTCAGCCGGCACCTAGGGAAACCTAGCAAACCTGTGTATTTTTTTAAACTAGACACTCAGGGGATTTCAGGATGGGGTGACTGTGCGGCTCTCACCAGGTACTAATACCCAGAATCCCTTGCAAAGCTCAATCTTTGTCAAAAAAACACATTTTCCTCACATTTCTGTGGTGGAAAGTTCTGGAATCTGTGGGGAGCCACAAATGTCCACCCACCCAGCATTCCCCCAAGTCTTCCAATACAAATGGTACAACTGTAATTACCAGCATGCTGCTGGTTACTTTGAAATGTGCCACGCCCACTATGGGCGGTCTTTCCATCAATAAAGGGTCGGAAAGCAAGTAACGGTGAGTTTTCATTTCCCTCTGTGCAGAGTCCATGAATAAGGGGCGGAACAGCCTTGAAACGCGTCGGACATGGTGGATATCGAATGAAGGTCAGGAATGCGAGCGTCAGCAAGGCATTACAACCGGATGGTGGGGGAGAACGTCGTGTGCCCTGTCAGAGCGCAAGGGCTCTTTTGTTGGAACACCTATATATATATATATATATATATATATATATATATATATATTCACTGAAAAAAACATAGGTTTCAGGGACGTTATAGTTAGAAATTAGCATTTAAAAAACATTTGAGATTCACTGAAAAAACCATAGGTTTCAGGGACGTTATAGTTAGAAATTAGCATTTAAAAAACCTTATAAATTCACTGAAAAAACCACAGGTTTCAGGGACGTTATAGTTAGTTGGACATTTCACTCGTACAAAACCAGAGAAATGCGGCCGTTATAGTTAGTTGAGCTAACTAGAATTTGCGCCGCCGCAATTCACCTCTGATGATGTCACATATTACATCATTCATGACATGGTCAGTGACATCACTGATGACATCTCAAATTACATCGCTGATGACATCACTGATGACATCATCCAGTGACTGTGTGTTTCTGTAAAGTTTAAATATGTTTTATATTTATATATATATGCCAAGGTGTATTGAAGAATGAGTGGGTGTATAAGTATCTCAGAATGGATGATTTAGTTGGTGCGTGACTGACTGTATAAGTGAGTGATTAAATGTGTCTCACTGAATGCATGGGTTAGTGACTAAACTGTGTGAATGTCTGTATCAGTCTGTCAGTTGGTGTGTAAGCGGCTGCATGGGTTGGTGAGTAGCTACATGAGTGTCTATATGAGTTATTGATTGGTTGTCTGAGTATCTGTATGGGTGCCTGAGTGTCTGTGTGGGTGGGTGGGGGTGTGTGACTCTGTGCATAGATGTGTGAGTGGGTGATTCACTGGGTGTATGGGTTCAAGAGTGCATCTGTGAAGGGCTGTATGGGTGGGTTAGTGTGTTTATGTGTGTGTTGGTGATTGAATGGATGTCTCAGTGATACATGTGTGAGTAAATACATATGTAAAAGGCAGTATATGTGAGTGCTGGAGTATATAAATGACTATATGTGAGAGTGAGTGATTGTGAGAGTGGCTGTATGGATGAGTGTGTGCTTGTGTCAGTGATTGAATAAGAGACTAAGAACTGTGTTAGTATCTGTATGAATAAGTGAGGTGGTGTGTGCATAACTGTATAGGTGAGTAAATGGGAGTGTGATTGATTCTTTGCATGACTGACTAGGTGTATGAGTAACTCTATGGATGAGTGGCAGTGTGCGAATGTCTATATATGTGTATGAGTGCATATGATAGTGCTGTATTGATGAGTGACTGCATGTATGAGTGACTGTATGGGTGAATGAGTGGATGTGTGTGTAGACCTAGGAATCAGTGAGTGGGTATGTAGTAACTGGTGTTGGTGTGTCTATGGTCTCGAAAATGGTAGTCTGTATTTTAGAGTGGGTGTATCAAAGGTTATATTAGGGTATGAGGAGGTACATCATATTATCAAGTAGATGATGTCATCAGTGATGTCATCAGTGATGTCATTTGAGATGTCATCAGTGATGTTACTGACCATGTCATGAATGATGTAATATGTGACATCATCAGCAGTGCATTGCGGGGGCGCAGGTTATAGTTAGCTCAACTAACTATAACAGCCAAATTTCTCTGGTTTTGTACGAGTGAAATGTCCAACTAACTATAACGTCCCTGAAAGCTGGGGTTTTTTCAGTGAATTTCTAAGGTTTTTTTAAATGCTAATTTCTAACTATAAGTCCATGAAACCTATGGTTTTTTCAGTGAATTTCAAAGGTTGAACCGAGTCACAAGAAAAAAGGTGAAAAAAAGAAAAGGGGCAGGGTAGAAACACACTGACCCCCTAGGCCTGGTCAGGGGGTTCCCAGAGGGACCCCCAGGGCCACAAAAAGCATTAAAAAAAACATTTTGGCAGGATTTGCGAATCCCACCGGGAAAAAAACCAAAGTGCGGGCTCCCGCACTTCGTTTCAATGAGCCCCCGGGTGGGCCAGGTCCCGGGGCATTTCAGTATGTTTGTGCCTGGGCCTTGCGGGGGCCCCCGCAGCCCCGGGGAATGCCAGCTCCCCAGGGGCGATACTTATTCAAATGCTCGCGACCCCCCGCAGCCCTGGGGACTGCCATCTCCCCGGGGCTTTATTATTTTAAAAAAAGTGTGGAGGGCTCCTGCCCCCCTCACGCAGCCCCAGGGACCGCCACCTCCCTGGGGCTATGCTTTAAATAAAGTAGTGTGGGGGGCTCAAGCCACACCACGTGCCCCGGGGACCACCACCCCCCAGGGCACTAATTTAAAGAAGCTGGCGGCCCCAGGGACCCCCACCTCCCCGGGGATTTGAATACGAAGGGAGGGGGGCTGCTTGGCCCCCCTCCTGGAGCCCTCCATGTCCCTGGGGACCGCCACCCCCCAGGGCCGGCTCCAGCAATGTCCCGGAGAGCACGGCTCCTGCCCTGTCATTGTAAACTCTGCTTTGCTTTGTGGAAGCGAGAGCAGGAAACCTGATCTCGCTTCCACGAAGCAAAGCAGATTGCTTTTGGGCAAGGGAAGCTGCATGTCAGCAGCTCCCCTTGTCCAAAAGCAATGCCGGCTCCTGCAGGAGGCGGGGAGCCAGCTGGGACCATGGGGGCATTGGGGCTCCCATGCGGCCCCCAACGTCCCTGGGGGATGGGGTCACCGGGGCCAGAAGTGGCCCGGGAGGGGGGCCACTTGGCCCCCTGCCTTTTAATTAATTTCTTTTTTTTTTTAAACTGAAGGCCGGCCTGGGGGATGGGGTCTCCGAGGTCATAATTGGCCTCAGGAGGTGGGCCACACGGCCCCCCTCTAAAAAAAATGAAAAACTTAAAGGCTGGCCAGGCCCCAGGGGATGGGGTCCCCGGGGCCGAAGTGGCCCGGGAGGGGGGCCACTTGGCCCCCTCCCATAATTAAACAAAAAATGTAAAAAAAACAACGAGGCCAGGCCCCAGGGGATGGGGTCCCCGGGCCAAAAGTGGCCCAGGGAAGGGGGGCCACCTGGCTCCCCTCTCGTATAAATAATAAAACAATTCAAAAAACGAGGCCATGCCCTGGGGGATGAGGTCCCCAGGGCCGAAATAGGCCTCGGGACCTCTTCCTCTTTTTAATTTTTTTTTTAAAGAAATGGGTCAGGTCCTGGGGGATGGGGTCCCCAGGGCCCAGAAAATATTAAGAGAAGGGGGGGCCACACAGCCCCCCTTCTAGCAATAATTAACAAAAAGCAGAAGCCGGCATCTCGCCGGAGGCCCCGCCCCCTCCCTGCACCACTGTGCAAACACGCCTCCGGGAGCGTTCTGGATTGGGGGATTAAGTCCCCTTGAATCCTAAGGGTCTTTAGGGGCCAACTAGCCCACCAAGTACCTCCAGTAAGCCCCACACAGTGGGATTGCTGAGAGGTGGTCCGAGGCCAAGCCCTTTTTTACACCACTCTGCAAATGTGCCTCTTGGCACATTGATGGTGGGGCGATGAGGTCCTCTTGTGTCCTGAGGACCTCAGGACTAAAGTGGACTTCATCCCCTGAGCAGCAGTGTGCTAGGAGGCGCGTTTGCAGAGTGGTGTAAAAAGGGGGCATGGCCTCGGACCACTCTCAGCAACCCAGCTGTGTGGGGCTTACTAGAGATAACAGGAGGGCTAGTTGGCCCCCAGGGACCATCAGGTGGCAAGGGGACTTCATCCCCCAACCAAGAGCATGCCGTTTGCAGAGTGGTGGACAAAGGGGGCATGGCCTGTGTCCACCTCTCAGTAATACCACTATATGGGGCTTACTGGAGGTATCAGGTAGGCTAGTTGGCCCCTAAGGACCCCCACAAGCGAAGGAGACTTCGATTCCCATCCAAGAGCATGCCAGGAGGCGCTTTTCCGGAGTGGTGGGCAAAGGGGGCGTGGCCTGCTATGAGAACTTGGCAATCCTACTTTGTGGGACTTACTGGAGGTAATAGGAGGGGTAGTT
Organism: Calotriton arnoldi; assembly: GCA_963921515.1. Taxonomy (NCBI): domain Eukaryota; kingdom Metazoa; phylum Chordata; class Amphibia; order Caudata; family Salamandridae; genus Calotriton; species Calotriton arnoldi. The sequence continues at coordinate 232,368 of CAWUFW010012111.1, forward strand.
ACTCCCAAAGATGTCCTTGGGGGCCAACTACCCCTCCTGTTACCTCCAGTAAGTCCCACACAGTGGGATTGCTAAGAGGTCTTTGGAGGTCACGCCCCCCTTTCTCCATCACTCTGCAAACGCGCCTCCTGGCACAATACGGGTTGGGGGATGAAGTCCACTTTACTCCTGAGGGACTTTGGGGGCCAAGAAGCCCTCCTGGTACAAAGGGGGCATGGCCTGTGTCCACCTATCAGCAATCCCACTATCTGGGGCATACTGGAGGTATCAGGTAGGCTAGTTGGCCCCTAAGGACCCCCAGCAGCGACGTGGACTTTAATCCCCATCCAAGAGCGCGCCAGGGAGCAAGGTTGCAGAGTGGTGGGGAAAGGGGGTGTGGCCTGCTATGAGAAATTAGCAATGCTGCTGTGTGGGACTTACTGGAGGTAATAGGAGGGGTAGTTGGCCCCTAAGGTTGTCCTTGGGGGCCAACTACCCCTCCTGTTACCTCCACTAGGTCCAACACAGTGGTATTGCTAAGACGTCTTCGGAGGCCATACCCCCCTTCCTCCACCACTCTACAAACCTTGCCTCCTGGCACAGTACTGGTTGGGGGATGAAGTTCACTTTACTCCTGAGCGACTTTGGGGGCCAAGAAGCCCTCCTGGTACCTCCTTTAAGTCCTACGCTGTGGAATTCCTGAGCGCTGGTCGGAGGCCCAGCACCCTTTTTCCACCACTCTGCAAACGCGACTACTAGTTAAAGAAGCATTTGCAATGTAATAGGTTTCGCATTTGCGAGAGTTAGAGATATTGGCATTGTAAATGTAAAAGTTTTGTTCTAATGTTTTTTGGAGTAGGATGTACGTTGTGTGTAGTGGAATTATGTGGTATGTTGTGCAGTGAAATTATGTGGATAGAAAGTATGTGGTATTTAGTGTATAGGAATTATGTAGAGTGGGATTATGTGTTATGGAGAGTAATTATGTGGTATGGTAGTCTGTGTTGTGGAGTGGTAACCTCAGGTTTAGTCTTCCTTGTTTCCATAGAAGCTAAACTATGAACTCAATAAGACAAAAAAAGAAGGAATCACTGAAGAGCACTTCTGGACCTAGTCAGAGGTATGAGCAGGGCCACTGGAATTATGCAACTGTTTGACTGCACCGACCTTCGCACAATTATACATTTTCCGCATTAGCCACATAATCCATCATCTGCTGCCTAATCAGCAGATTTGAACAAAAAAAGCCTTGTTTCTAGCTCAAACGGCTCAAATGTTACCAAAAATGCAGCGAAAAGTGTTACAGTGTGGTGGAAGGTCCTTTGCAAACCTAGAATGGTCACCTGTTACTTATTGCTAAATGTGGGTGTTAAATTGGTCCCAATGGTGTGCAAGCCACTCTTGCTTCTTTCTGCACCTCTCTTGCCTCTTTCTGCATTTCTGTTGTTTCTTTCTGCACCTTTCTTTCTTTTTCTGCACTTCTCTTGCCTCTTTCTGCACATCTCTTCTACTTTCTGAACCTCTTTTGCCTCTTTCTGCACCTCTATTGCCTCTTTCTGCACCTCACTTGCTTCTTTGTGCACCCATCTTGCCTCTTTCTGCACCTCTCTTGCCTCTTTCCGCACCCCTCTTCCCTCTTTCTTCCCCCTCCTGCCTCTTTCTGCACCTCTGTTCCTTCTTTCTGCACTTCTTTTGTTTCTTTCTGCAACTCCCTCGTTTCTTTCTGCACCCCTCTTGTCTCTTTCTCCACCCCTCTTCCCCCTTTCTGCATGTCTGTTGCTTCTTTCTTTACTTCTCTTGCCTCTTTCTCCACCCCTCTTCCCTCTGTCTGCATCTCAGTTGCTTCTTTCTGTACTTATCTCGTATCTTTCTGCACCTCTCTTGCTTCTTTCTCCACCCCTCTTCCCTCTTTCTGCACCTCTGTTCCTTCTTTCTGCACTTCTTTTGTTTCTTTCTGCACCTCTCACTTCTTTCTGCATCCCTTTTGCCTCTTTCTGCACCTCTCTTCCCTCTTTCTGTACCCCACTTGCCTCTTTCTGCACCTCTGTTCCTTCTTTCTGCACTTCTTTTGTTTCTTTCTGCAGCTCTCTTGCTTCTTTCTGCACTTCTCTTGCCTCTTTCTCCACCCCTCTTCCCTCTTTCTGCATCTCTGTTGCTTCTCTCTGCACTTATCGTGCGTCTTTCTGCACCTCTCTTGCCTCTTTCTGCACCTCTCTTGCTTCTTTCTGCACCCCTTGTGCCTCTTTTTGCACCCTTCTTCTCTTTCTGCACTCCTCTGGCCTCTTTCTGCACCTCTGTTCTTTCTTTCTGCACTTCTTTTGTTTCTTTCTGCACATCTCTTGCTTCTTTCTGCACCCCACGTGCCTCTTTCTGCACACCTCTTCTCTCTTTTTGCATCTCTGTTGCTTCTTTCTGCACCCCTTTTGCCTCTTTCTGCACCCCTCTTGCCTCTTTCTGTACCTCTGTTGCTTCTTTTTGCACTCCTCTTGCTTCTTTATGCACTCATCGTGCCTCTTTCACACCCCTCTTCTGTCTTTGTGCACCCCTATTGCCTATTTCTGCACCTCTGTTCCTTCTTTCTGCACTTCTTTTGTTTCTTTCTGCACCTCTCTTGCTTCTTCCTGAACCCCTCGTGCCACTTTCTGTACCCCTCTTCCCCCTTTCTGCATCTCTGTTGCTTCTTTCTGCAACCCTTTTGCCTCTTTCTGCACCCCTTTTGCCTCTTTCTGCACCCCTCTTGCCTCTTTCTGTACCTCTGTTGCTTCTTTTTCCACTCCTCATGCTTCTTTCTGCACCCCTTTGCCTCTTTCTCCACCCCTCTTTCCTATTTCTGCACCCCTGTTGCCCCTTTCTGCACCTCTGTTCCTTCTTTCTGCACTTCTTTTGTTTCTTATTGTACCTTTCTTGCTTCTTCCCACAACCCAGTGCCTCTTTCTGCACCCCTCTTCCCTCTTTTTGCACCCCTCTTGCCTCTTTCTGCACCTATGATCCTTCTTTCTGCACTTCTTTTGTTTCTTTCTGCACCTCTCTTGCTTCTTTCTGCACCCCTCTTACCACTTTCTCCACCCGTTCCCCCCTTTTGCATCTCAGTTGCTTCTTTCTGCACTTCTCTTGCCTCTTTCTCCACCCCTCATCCCTCTTTCTGCACTTCTGTTGCTTCTTTCTGCACTTTTCTTGCTTCTTTCTGCACCTCTGTTCCTTCTTTCTGCAACCCTTGTGCCTCTTTCTGTACCCCTCTTCCATCTTTCTGCACCCCTCTTGCCTCTTTCTGCACCTCTGTTCCTTCTTTCTGCACTTCTTTTGTTTCTTTCTGCAACTCTCTTGCTACTTTCTGCACTTCTCTTGCCTCTTTCTCCACCCCTCATCCCTCTTTCTGACTTTCTGTTGCTTCTTTCTGCACTTCTCTTGCTTCTTTCTGCACCCCTCGTGCGTCTTTCACACCCCTCTTCCTTCTTTCTGCACCCCTCTTGTCTCTTTCTGCACCTCTGGTCCTTCTTTCTACACTTCTTTTGTTTCTTTCTGCACCTCTCTTGTTTCTTTCTGTATCCCTCTTGCCTCTTTCTCCACCCCACTTCCCCCTTTCTGCATCTCTGTTGCTTCTTTCTGCACCTCTGTTGCTTCTTTCTGCACTTCTTTTGTTTCTTTCTGCATCCCTCTTGCCTCTTTCTGCACCTCTGTTCCTTCTTTCTGCACTTCTTTTGTTTCTTTCTGCACCTCTCGCTTCTTTCTGCACCCCTTTTGTCTCTTTCTGCACCCCTCTTGCCTCTTTCTGCACCTCTGTTCCTTCTTTCTGCACTTCTTTTGTTTCTTTTTGCAGCTCTCTTGCTTCTTTCTGCACCCCTTTGCCTCTTTCTCCACTCCTCTTCACCTCTCTTGCCTCTTTGTGCACCCCCTTACCTTTTTCTGCACCCCTCTTGCCTCTTTTTGCTCCTCTGTTGGTTCTTTCTGCACTGCTCTTGCTTCTTTCTGAACCTCACCTGCCTCTTTCTGCACTTCTCTTGCTTGTTTATCTACCTCTCTTGCGTCTTTCTGCACATCTCTTGCTTCTTTCTGCACACCCGTGCCTCTTTCTGCACCTCTCTTCCCTCTTTTTGCACCCTTCTTGCCTCTTTCTGCACCTCTGTTGCTTCTTTCTGCACTACTATTGCTTCTTTCTGCACCTCTTTGCTTCTTTCTGCACCACTCGTGGTTCTTTCTGCACCCCTCTTCCCTCTTTCTGCACTCCTCTTGCTGCTTTTTACACCTATGTTCCTTCTTTCTGCTCTTCTTTTGTTTTTTTCTGCACCTCTCTTGCTTCTTTCTGCACCCCTCTTGCTACTTTCTCCACCCCTGTTCCCCCTTTTTGCATCTCTGTTGTTTCTTTCTGCACTTCTCTTGCCTCCTTCTCTACCCCTCATCACTCTTTGTGCACCTCTGTTGCTTTTTTCTGTACTTCTCTTGCTTCTTTCTCCACCTCTGTCCCTTCTTTCTGCAACCCTTGTGCCTCTTTCTACACCCCTCTTCCTGCGCCTCTCTTGCCTCTTTCTGCACCGCTCTTCCTTCTTTCTGACTCCTCGTGCCTCTTTCTGCAGCCCTCTTCCCTCTTTCTGCACTCCTCTTGCCTCTTTCTGCACCTCTGTTGCTTCATTCTGCACTTCTTTTGTTTCTTTCTGCACCTCTCTTGCTTCTTTCTGCACCCCTCTTCACTCTTTCTCCACCCCTATTCCACCTTTTTTCATTACTGTTGCTTTTTTATGCACTTCGCTTGCCTCTTTCTCCCCCCTCATCCGTCTTTCTGCATCTCTGTTGCTTCTTTCTGTACTTCTCTTGCTGATTTCTGCACCTCTTCTGCTTCTTTCTGCACCCCTCGTGCCTCTTTCTTCACCCCTCTTTCCTCTTTCTGCACCCCTCTTGCTTCTTTCTGCACCTCTGTTCCTTCTTTCTGTACTTCTTTTGTTTCTTTCTGCACCTCTCTTGCTTCTTTCTGCACCCCTTTTACCTCTTTCTCCACCCATCTTCCCTTTTTCTGCACTCCTCTTGCCTCTTTCTGCACCTCTGTTCCTTCTTTCTGCACCTCTATTCCTTCTTTCTGCACTTCTGTTTCTTTCTGCAGCCCCTTGCCTCTTTCTCCACCCCTCTTTCTGCACCCCTGTTGCCTCTTTCTGCAACTCTGTTCCTTCTTTCTGCACTTCTTTTGTTTCTTTCTGTACATCTCTTGCTTCTTTCTGTACTTCTCTCACCTCTTTCTGTATTCAAATGGGAAGTGCAAGCTGTCAAGTTTAAAGGTCTGCGTGCTCTTGTGACTGAGGTATATGTCTACTTGTATATGTATTCTCACATGTGTTATGCATCTGAAGATGGTAGCTTAAAAAGTGGGTAGCTTCTTCTATAGGTGGTTAAATGTTTTCAGTTCTGCTCTGTCATTCAGTTGCACAGGCAGACATGTCTTATGTATATAGGTGTTATTGAGCCCCTCAAATATACTTTTGAATACTGTTAGAAATGGTATTTCTGGTTGGCTAGGGCATGCGCCTAAGCCAGGCAGAAACCACCACTCTAGTCAGGGCAAGGGAGTTACACACGGAAGATTACCCCTGCTCACCCCCATGGTAGCTTGGCATGAGCAGTCAGGCTTATCCCAGAGGCAATTTGTAAAGCGTTTGCGCAACACACACTCACAGCAGCGCCACACTAGGCACACCACAAAAGAAACTCCACACAAGGTTATATGAAAAAAAGCCTTTGTTTTACTCATAAAACACATTAGAACGTAATCACATATGTACACTGTGCCACCTGGCACTAGGCATCACTTTACAGGGGATTATATACATTACAGGGCCAATTGAGCCACTGTCATCACCATTAAAACAGGCTAGTAGTAAAACAACCAGTAACTACTGGTAAAGGCACTTCCCTCTTTCTTCCCCCCTCCTGCCTCTTTCTGCACCTCTGTTCCTTCTTTCTGCACTTCTTTTGTTTCTTTCTGCAACTCCCTCGTTTCTTTCTGCACCCCTCTTGTCTCTTTCTCCACCCCTCTTCCCCCTTTCTGCATGTCTGTTGCTTCTTTCTTTACTTCTCTTGCCTCTTTCTCCACCCCTCTTCCCTCTTTCTGCATCTCAGTTGCTTCTTTCTGTACTTATCTCGTATCTTTCTGCACCTCTCTTGCTTCTTTCTCCACCCCTCTTCCCTCTTTCTGCACCTCTGTTCCTTCTTTCTGCACTTCTTTTGTTTCTTTCTGCACCTCTCACTTCTTTCTGCATCCCTTTTGCAGTGCTCCAAGAGGCTCACACCTGCAGACACCAGCAGGGAGTAGGTAGCACTTCCCTCCAAGAAGTGCACAGGCAGGCCAGCACACTGGGGCTCCAAGATAGACAGCAGACCCCTCAGCTGCCAAGCAGGGCAGCAGGTCAATCCCCAGCAGCGGTTCCTCCTGGCAGTCCGGCAGCCTGCAGGCCACAAGTTGGCACCAAGCAGTACACATAGGGTCACAACCCCAATATTTATACCACGCTTAGTCTTTGTTCTGCCCTGACAGAGGGCACTGGACCTAGTCCAAACCAGTTCTGGGAGGCACTTCACAAGTGCACAACACTCCCCATTGTCAGTGTAGGCTCTGGCCCCAGACACATCACAGGGGGACGGAGCCAGCATTGTGTAGTGCAGGCACAGTCCTATTCAGGCCCAGGTGCTACTCCTCCCACTACTCCAAATGCAGGTCAGCCTATTCAGCCTAACGCTGACTCACCCAGCCCCTCTGGAGCCACTGCACCTCCCCAGCCCCTGTCACTCTAGAGCCAGACATGCAATACACATCAGGCAGGCACAAAAACATATAGCACACAGAAATACCAACTTCTAAAAGTGGCATTTCTAAAATAGTGATAATAAATCTGCGCACACCATTACGCAGCATTTATTACCACTATTTCAAGCATACCAAACTTGATCACACTACTCCTCTCAGACCAGGAATTACCACTGAAACACTTATCAGGGAATCCCCAATGCATTCCTATGAGAGGGCATCCTCACAGTAGTGAGAAACCAAAATGGCTGTTTGTCACTACCAGGACATGCCACACAGTTAAGGCACATGTCCTACCTTTTACCTACATTGCACCCTGTCCATAGAGCCAGCTAGGGCCTACCTTAGGGGTGACTGATATGTAGTAAAAGGGGAGTCAAAAACGTGGCACCCACTTTATGTTCCACGTCACAGCGGCAGTAAACTGCGCGTGCAGGCCCTGCAATGGCAGAGGCCTGAGACAGGTTTGAAAGGCTACTTTGGTGGGTGACGCAAGCAGCGCTGCAAGCCCACCAGTAGCATTTAATTTACTGGCCCTGGGTATCTGAGATACCACTTTACAAGGGCCTGATAGGTAAATTAAATACGCCAAACAGGTGTAGACCAATCTTACCATGTTTTACCATAGAGAGCACATGCACTTTACACTGGACAGCAGTGATAAAGTGCTCAGAGTCCTAAAACCCCAACACCATGCCAGAAAAAAGACTAGGAGGAAGGCAAAAAGTTCAGGGATGACCCTGTAAAAAGGGCCAAGTCTAACGAATACCCATGTGCCCTGTATTATGAGCAGAAAGAAATACATACACCTTTTTGTACACATATTTACAGAGTATGCTGTTTGAAACACAGGTATTCAAGTATTTCTATGTCTATTTTTATGTAACATGTCACTCGGTAAAGGCAGAGACACACATGCATACCTTCACAAACTTGGTCAGACTTACAACAGTAATATGCTTAGGACTTCTGATTTAAATTTGGTAGGTAGGCCTAACATTCTGAGCAGTCGATGAATAGTGAACCTTCAAGAGAAAAGTGAGGTTTAAGACATCTTGGGAGAAGGATTAGTGATTCGTCTACTTTGTATGAGTATGTTGTAAGGTGCAGTCAAAGTAGGCCTCTTTCTGCACCTCTGTTGGTTCTTTCTGCACTTCTCTTGCTTCTTTCTGCACCTTTTTCCTCTTTCTGGACTTCTGTTGTTTCTTTCTGCACTTCTCTTGCTTCTTTCTGTGCCTTTCTTCCTCTTTCTGCACATGTCCTACCTTTGTAGGCATATTTAGAAATTAGCATTTAAAAAATCTTAGACATTCACTGAAAAAAACAGAGGGCCCTATTCACAGAACTAATCTGAGATGAAATCCTAAACTTACTACTTTTGGTATTCACAGAAGGCATTTAGTAGTAGTAAAGTTAGAGCTCTGACATGCTCTATACTTTTATCTCTTCTCCAGAGTTTGATCACAGGGGTCTCTCCTCCACTCTCCTCCCATGGGGCGTGTAGGATACTTCCTAAGGGTAAGAATGTGAGACGATCCTCACATTGTTCTTTTACTTTGTGTGTTCACAGTTGCAGTGACACGTGTTACACACAACATAGCCACTTTCTATAATTTTGTGCATGTGGTTACATTTGTACTATTTATGACCGAACCTCTTGATGATATCCTGGTCTCTCTCCACTTCTGTTTTACAGGTTTGTTGAGAATCTTCTCCTGGTAGAGTATGACATAGGTCTTCCTACCAAGTGGTAATTCCATACCATTATTTTGGTAAGAACGGAGCCCTATTCTTTTTTAGTCCTGATGAATGCAGCGGACCCATTGGGCCAAGAAGGCAGAAACATGTCAACTACAGCAATCACTATGGTGAGGGGACAATAATTTCCTCAATTTCGTCGTTTTTGTAATTTTAGCACCATATAGCTACCTCCCCTATTAAATGTAGTTTGGTAACTGTACTGGTTTTTAACTTCACTTACTTTCACGGGCCCCCACTTAGCTTTAGAAGTGCCTCCCTGTCTCCAGGTGAAGGCCCGCCCTCTACCAAACCGAGTTTCTAGAGGGCGAGGACTGCCGATGATGAAGCATGACACCTGGTGGTGTGTGAGGACAGTCCTTCACTTTTTGTGAGATGCCAGCATTCTCACTTAATACTTGAGAGAGCTTTTCGGTCATAATCTTAGGAGCAGCTTCTGTTGTGCAACCACAATTTCATACCTTTTGTATCTAAATATATATATATATATATGTATACATATATATTCCATAAAAAAAAAATAAAGGTTACGGGAACGTTATAGTTAGGAAATAGAATTTTAAAAAACCTTAGAAAAACACAAATAAACGAAGGTTACTGGAACATTATAGTTAGGCTCAGATTTCACTTGTACAAAAGCAATGAAATTCAGCAGTTATAGTTACCTGAGCTTACTATAACTTACGCCCCTGCAATGCACTGCTTATGACCTCACATATTACATCACTCATGACATGGTCAGTAAGATCACTGATGAGATCACTGATGGCATCTCAAATATCATTACTGAAGACATCACTGATGATATCACCCAGTAAGAGTAAGTGCTTCGTAAATGTTTCTGAGCTATATATTAAGCTACACCATACCTTAATTTACTATTCTTTCTGTACTACCAATGAGGGATACTGTTTCTAAGATATGTGATCTGATTGGCTTTGTGTATGTCTGTTTCAGTGTGTGAGTGAGTGGTTGAGTGGCTGTGTGGGTGAATAAGTGGGTGTGTGAGTAGCTGTATGGGTGAGTTTGTGGCTGTATTGGTGAGTGCGTGGGTGAGTGTGTGAGTGGCTGTATGGGTGAGTGAATGGCTATGTGAATAACTGTATGGGTGGATGAGTGGGTGTATGAGTGGCTGTATGGGTGACTGAGTGGCTGTTTGAGTGGGTGCTTGATTAACTGAGTGGGTATGTGAGTGGCTATATTGGACAATGAGTGTCTGTGTGAGTGGTCATGTGAGTGCTTGTAGGGATGAGTGAATGGGTATGTAAGTAGTTGTAAGAGTGTGTAAGTGGCTGTATGAGTAGTTGTACGGGTGTGTTAATGGGTCTGTTGAAATGCTGTGTGGGTGAGTGACTGGCTGTCTGAGTGATTGTATAATTGATTAAGTGTGTGTGAGTAGCTGTATGGGTGATTGTATCACTGTGTAAGTTGTTGTATGGGTAAGTGGTTATATGAGTAGCTGCATGAGTGAGTGAGTGATTGTGTAAGCAACTGTATGGGTTAGTGAGTGGGTATATGAGTGATTGCATGGATAAGTGAGTGGGTGTGTGACAACTTGTAGGGATCTGTGAATAGGTATGTGAATGGTTCTGTGGGTGTGTGAGTGAGTGTATGAGAGACTGTATGGTAGTGTGAGTGGATCTGTGGATGATGTCATCAGTGATGTCATTTGATTTGAGGTGTCATCAGTGAAGTCACTGACTATGTCATGAGCGATGGAACATGTGTGGTCATAAGCAGTGCAAAGTTATATTTAGTGTAGGTAACTATATCTGCTGAATTTTACTGGTTTTGTACGAGTGAAATCTGAGCCTAACCATAATGTCATTGTAACCTTTGTTTTTTTAGTGAATATATATATATATATATATACACACGAAATTTCCCGTTCTTTGAGCTCCTCACTCGGACAGGAAAGAAGGACTCGCACTCCAGGGTGAATGTAATCAATTGTTTTTACTGGCAACGCGTTTCGATCAAACGATCTTCTTCACAAGCCAACATTTCACCACTAGTGACCACCATTTTAAAGTGTATTTACAAAAAATAGAAAATAAAAGAAGGACTAACGTGAAGTACAGACATAGAAAACATACTATCCTTGTTGTTTCTAGGTTTGCAGTACAAAGACAGACTTCCTGCTGGCGGGGGGTTACACAGCCAGACAATGAATAAATACAAAATAAAAAACACAAGTTAATCGGCACAATGTTGACGCATAATTCACATTAATTACGAGAGAGGTATTCCACCATTCAATTTCGTCATAGTGGCAAACCAAAATAAAACGCGGAAAAAGGTATTTTTCCCCAATTATTAAAATATACAGTGATGCATGACAGTTTCCTTAGGCTTATCTAAAGCGCATATTAAGGCTGGGACACGGTCACGCGCAGTAAGCGATAACCTACCGCAAGGTAACGGTTTTATTCCTTTTCATTCACTGCCAAGTGGCTGCGTCCTAGTAATGGCCAAGTGGCCTTTTTTAAGTTTAGTCAACTCTCAGCCCAAGTTTCACCGAATTCTCCAATTACAACACCAATTTGGTCCAAACAAGTATATACATAAAAAGGAAAAGAAAAGAGTCATCCCTGTTAAACTCACAGGGACTCTCATGTGTCCCATAAGCATTGTCTCTTGCTAGATACAAACTCTGCTCTAAAGTTAAGTGAAGGGGTTCCCTTTGGGGGGGGGTTTGGGGAAGGGGGGAAGGTACGGGAAGGGCAAGTGCCTGTCATGTGAGGTGTGGTGGAGGTGAAAAGATTTTTTTTTTTAAATAACAAAGAAAAAATGAAAAAGATTAAGAATGCAGGCTGGACGGACCTTCAAGTAATGCTATCATTTATCTGGTTTGTTGCTATATGCACAAATGGACTATGGAAAGAATATTTTTTTTATTTGTTTTATTTGAAAAGTTTTATATAGCGCTGGCTAGACCCGGAGGTATCAGAGCGCTTTACATGAGGATCAGCGAGTTACAGGTTACATAGTTACATCAATTAGATCAAAGAATCACGGAGGGAGGAGGAGGGGGAGGGAAGGAAACACAACGGGGAAATGAGGAAAAACAATGTCAGATGACCGGCTGGGTAGGTGACGGCCGAGGGGGTGAAACCAGGGCCAGACTCCTCTATTGCTGCATGTGACAGCTCCACCGGGCATCGGCCAAGGTTGCTCGTGCACCGAGGTAAGTACAAACAGTTTTGGTATCCTCCCAGAGTTACAGGTTACATAGTTACATCAATTAAATCAATGAATCACGGAGGGAGAAGGAGGGGGAGGGAAGGAAACACAACGGGGAAACGAGGAAAACAATGTCAGATGACCGGCTGGGTAGGTGACGGCCGAGGGGGTGAAACCAGGGCCAGACTCCTCTATAGCTGCATATGACAGCTCCACCGGGCATCGGCCAAGGTTGCTCGTGCACCGAGGTAAGTACAAACAGTTTTGGTATCCGCCCAGGGGGCATCGTCAAAGGTCCATCGGAAGTTCTATCAAAGTTCCACTGGGCATGGGCCATGTTGATCCGGCTCCGAGGTGAGTACAATGTTCAAGGCTCTGGGCCTTCTTCGGCGGTAGGAAGACCAGGGGGGGTGGTCGCCCCAGGTCGTTGTCACCTGAACGTCGGACCGTACTGCTTTGACAACCGCCGTCGTGACCCTTCCCCCACTTCCGTGGCTGCTAAGTACTTCACCTCTCGGGGGCAGCCCCTATTCAGCTGTGCGCACTGCAACCACTCGCCCAACAGGTCATTGCTGGTAGGGCCCGCTATTCCATAAACTCACAAGATCTCGGGCCTGTGCACCGCCCCTGATTGTACTCAAGGCCCCCTCAGGATAGCTGCCCTAGTCTGCAGATAGTCAATTTGTGGAACTTTTCCGGTTTCGCTAGGCTAAGGTTAATTCCTTGGGTGGCTCCTGCGTTATACTTTGATGGCGCCGCCTTCGTCCGCAGCCGCCATCTTAGGGTCAGGCATTGAGCTTTTATTGCCTCTCCCCCTCCGGATCGTGCTGCCAGCCGTAGGCCCGGTATCTTGGCCGCACTCAACACACGCCAACAGATCTTCCTTAGTCAGCGCCATGTTGGATTCGGCGTTCCCCTGCTCTGGTGATTGCTTCTTCTCCGCGGGTGCAAAGAAGTGTGACACCTTGGCTGTAGCCTTTTTTGGTGGCATAGATGCGGTCTCCACCATCTGCGAGGGCTTCACGGTCCCCTCAGCTCGCCGGTGCTTTCAAGGCCAGGTTTCTGCGTTTTAAAATATATATATATATTCGAAAAAAACAAGGGATTCTCCGCACTTCCGCACAGCCGTGTGGCGAACAGAGAACACACGAACCACACGAAATTAGGCACTGTTGTTTTATTCGGTCCTCAGATCTGACGCGTTTCAGACAACACTTGTCCTTGATCACAGATCACAGAGCCTAGTTCGCCATCTTTTTTAAATATGCAGTGAAACACCCCCACGTGGTAAATAGACATAAAAGAAACACTTACTTTATCGTTCTGCATACTGATAAGTCTGCTCTTCAATTTGTTGCACATTGCATTCAAAATCTCATGTGGTCAATATGAATAACACAAACTGAACACGTGTCTTAATAAATGATGTTTCAGATTGCATTGTAATGCCGATTACTCAATCATGATCAAATGGCAATATTTAGAATTTTTGTGCGTATTATTATGCACAAACCCCAGTTGATGCTGCATATGCTTGACATTCCTGCTTGAGTATTAAAAACATGTGATTTAAAATCAGGGAAAATAGATAAAAATCAAACAGTACCACCTAATTGTATTGCTGGTTAAAATCCCTCGATCAGTTGCATATCCCACAGTAGTAATATCTACCTATTTGCTTGGATAGCCACTGGGCATGCAGTAAATTAATTTATAAATAAACACATGTGCAAATATCGCAAATACCACTCTATACCTTCGACAATGTGCCCAAAACGTCCTTATGGAAGATCTACAGTTTATCTTCCTGCTTGAATGCAGAGGCATAATTGTACAAATGTTAAAAAAAAAAAAAAAGGACGATGTAAACATCAATAAATATACACCTTCCTATCGACAACAAAGAACAATAGTTAATCTTCCAACATAAATGCATTGACATACATATTGACCCATTTCTTTGTGTGTATCAAACATAAAAAACAACTGTTATGAATAAAATAGTTTCATTCCAAACAAATGTGCAAAATTATGGCGACTCAAGTAAAGTGCTATGTAATAAAAGTGCTACCTTTTGGTCAATACAACATATTAAAGTGCAAGTGCTAAAACCAATAATTAAATACCCTCGTAGAAATTCTTAACTTTAAAATTAGTTGATAAAATCCGAGCCTAGATGGAAATTGGAGGCCCACAGTTACCAGAACTTTTTTTGCATATCTGTACCAATCTAAGCTTCGTTTCAGGGGAATACACATTAAATATTAATATTGTCTGTCATCATTGTTGTAATTTTATAGGAAATGATGTGGATCCTCTGTATTGTTGAGACCATTGGGGAATTGGCTATCCATCTCAAGTATCATTTTGGACTCCATTTGCCTCAAGAGTTTTTCTCTGTCACCCACTCTCCGTAATTTAGGAATGGCCGCCCTTACGTAGTATTTCAAACAGTTAAGATCATTGTTATGTACTTGCTTGAAGTGGCGAGCCACGGGATAGGAGGCATCATTATTCACAATCGCTCGCAAGTGTTGCAAAATCCTGGCATGCACCTGTAGCTTGGTGCTGCCAACATATCTCAAGCCACAAGTGCATGTCAGGACGTACACTGCAAACTCTGTTCTACAATTAAAACTCCCCTGAATGGTGATTTTATCAGGACTAAAAGGGGTGTAGTAGTGCGTGGTGTTTACCCCAAATTTACAGGCTCTGCACGAGGAACATTTTGAGAACCCTTGTCTAGGTTGTAACCACATCGCTGCCCCTACTAGTTCCGGACTGCTCTTAACAATTTGAGTTCTCATAGATGGACCTTTTCTGTAAGTGATGGTGGGCTGCAAAAGGAGCCTAGAAGTTTAAACACCATCTGTGAGCAGTATAGGCCAACTGCGTTTTATTATTGACCTTATCTTTCTCTCCTGCTTATTGTATGTGGTTTCAAATCTCGGGACATCTATTTCATCTACATAAGCTGTTACTTCATTGGTGCTGACGCTGAAAAGGGATTCTCTGGACTTGTCTTGTACTTTTCTGACAGCCTCCTTCAACATGGCCTCACCGTATCCTCTCTCCCTGAATCTAGAGAGAGCCTGTTCTGTACAAATGGTTAAATCTGCCTCCGTGCTACAGATTCTTTTGAGGCGCAATAGTTCGCCGAATGGAATATTTTTGATGAGATGTTTAGGGTGCGCACTGCTGGCATGGAGTGTTGAATTACCAGCAGTGGCTTTTCTATGGAGGGTAGTTGCTATTTTACCATCTTTAATGTAAACTTTCACATCCAAAAACTCGATGCTTTCCTTACTAATCTGTGATGTGAATTTTAGGTTTGCATTATTGATGTTAATTTGATGAATAAAATCGATGGCACTTTTTTCATCTCCTCTCCATACTACAAAAACATCATCAATATATCTTACCCATTGTACAACATGATTGACATATTCAGTCCTGTATGTGCCTTTGAGGACCTGCTCCTCCCACCAGCCAACATGCAAACAAGCATAGCTGGGGGAGAAGCAGGCTCCCATCGCCACACCCCTCTTTTGCAAGTATACTTCATTGCCAAATAAGAAATAGTTATTGTGCAGGCACCAGAAAATAAACTTTAAAAGCATCTTATTGTGGTTATAGCACTCCAACGGCCTTGTATTCAAGAAGTGTTATATTGCTTCGAGTCAGGTGGTATGCTCAATACTTGTATAAAGTGATTCGATGTCCAGAGTTATGAACAACAAATCATCTGCCCTTTGGGTACCGCTGATTTTCTTGAGGAAATCCCCTGTATCTCTTACATATGTCAGCAGTTGTTTGACTAAGTCCTGCAAGAAGAAATCGACATACTGTGTCACTTGTTCCCCCATACTGTGGATGACCGATATTATGGGTCTTCCTGGGATGGGTGAGATCTTTTTATGAACTTTTGGTATAAAATAGAGTCTGGGTAACACAGGATGTTCAACATATATATCCTGTGTATCCATGTCATGTGATCAAGGCTCCACGGAGTCGAAACGCGTAATGGAGACGGTTGAATAAAACATCATAGCACCGAATTGGGTCCGTGTCCGTGATTTGGGAGAGATAAGACGCTTCCAGGGTGCGGAGTTATTGTTATATATATATATATTCACTGAAAAAACCATAGGTTTTAGGGACAGTTATAGTTAGTTGGACATTGCACTCGTACAAAACCTGTGAAATTCCCCTGTTATAGTTAGTTCAGCTAACTATAACTCGCGCCCCGCAATGCACTGCTGATGACGTCACATATTACATCACTCATGACATGGTCAGTGACATCACTGATGACATCACTGATGACATCTCAAATGACATCACTGATGACATCACTGATGACATCATCCAGTGACTGTGTGTTTCTGTAAAGTTTAAATATGTTTAATATATATAGGGAAAGGCGTATTGAAGAATGAGTTGGTGTATAAGTGTCTGAATGGATGATTTAGTACGTGAGTGACTGACTCTACAAGTGAGTGATTAAACGTATCTTACTGAATGCATGGGTTAGTGACTAAACTGTGTGAATGTCTGTATCCGTCTGTTTGTTGGTGTGTAAGTGGATGCATGGATTTGCGAATAGCTACATGAGTGTCTATATGGGTTATTGATTGGTTCTCTGAGTATCTGTATGGCTGCCTGAGTGTTTGTGTGGGTGGGGTGTGTGTGACTCTATACATAGATGTGTGAGTGGGTGATTCACTGGGTGCATGATTTCAAGAGTGCATCTGTGATGGACTGCTTGGGTGGGTGAGTGTGTGTATGGGTGTGTTAGTGAGTGAATGTATATCTCAGTGGTACATGTGCGAGTAACTACATATGTAAAAGGCAGTATATATGTGTGTTAGAGTATTTAAATGGCTATAAGTGAGAGTGTGTTATTGTAAGAGTGGCTGTATGGATGCGTGTGTGCTTGTATCAGTTATTGTATAAGAGCGTAAGAATGTGCTAGTATTTGTATGAGTAAGTGAGCTGGTGTGTGTATAACTGTATAGGTGAGTAAATGGGTGTGTGATTAATTTTTTGCATGACTGACTAGGTATGTGAGTACCTCTATGGATGAGTGGCGGTGTGTGAGTGTTTATATAGGTGTATGAGTGCATATGATAGTCCTGTACTGAGTGACTGTAAGTATGAGTGACTGTACAGGTGAGTGAGTGGATGTGTGTGTAGACCTAAGAATCAGTGAGTGGGTATGTAGTTTTTGGTGTTGGAGTGTCTATGGTTTTGAGAATGGCAGTCTGTAATTTAGAGTGGGTGTATCAAAAGTTATATTAGGGTGTGAGAAGATGCATGAAATTATCACATGGATGATGTCATCAGTGATGTCATTTGAGATGTCATCAGTGATGTCACTGACCATGTCATGAGTGATGTAATATGTGACGTCATCAGCAGTGCATTGCGGGGCGCGAGTTATAGTTAGCTGAACTAACTATAACAGGGGAATTTCACGGGTTTTGTACGAGTGCAATGTCCAACTAACTATAACTGTCCCTAAAACCTATGGTTTTTTCAGTGAATTTCAAAGGTTTTTTAAATGCTAATTTCTAACTATAACGTGTCTGAAACCTATGGTTTTTTCAGTGAATTTCAAAGGTTTTTTAAATGCTAATTTCTAACTATAACGTGCCTGAAACCTATGGTCTTTTCAGTGAATTTCAAAGGTTTTTTAAATGCTAATTTCTAACTATAACGTGCCTGAAAACTATGATTTTTAAGTGAATTTCAAAGGTTTTTTAAATGCTAGTTTCTAACTATGCCAACAGAGGTAGGACATGTGAAGAAAGAAGAAAAAACGCACAGAAAGAAGCAAAAGATGTGCAGAAAGAACCAACAGAGGAGCAGAAAGAGGCCTTGTTGCAAAATCATCCTGTGCCCACAACTTTTTCAGACGGGTACTGGTGGTAACTGACTCTGACTAACCAGAGCCAGTGCGCGTTTGCACAGTGGTGAAGGGAGAGGGGGCCTGAGGTGACATGTGTGCAAACGCGCCCCGTGGCGCGTTTTAAGTTGCGGGATTAAGTCCCCTTGAATCCTGAGGGTCCCTGGGGCCCAACTAGCCCCCAGGTACCTACAGTTAGGACCACAGAGCTGAGTTGCAGAGAGGCGTTCCGAGGCCACGCACCTTTTTCACCTCTCTGCAACGCACCTCTGTTGTGCTTACTGAAGGTACCTGGTGGGCTAGTTGGCCCCCAGGATTCAAAGGAATTAACTCCCCAACTTAAAACGCACCACAGGGCGTGTTTGCGCACATGTCACCTGAGGCCCCGCCCCCTCCCTTCACCACTGTGCAAACGCGCCCCGTGGCGCGTTTTAAGTAGGGGGATTAGGTCACCTTGAATCCTGAGAGTCCCTGGGGCCCAACCAGCCCACCAGGTACTTCCAGTAAGCACCACAGGCCTGCGTTGCAACGCCTGTAACAAATTGTGCAGTTGTGTTTAGGTAGTGAAGAGGGTCGTGCTGGGGGTAGTGTTTTAGGGTTTAGGGTAGTGCAGTGGTGTTTGTGTAGTGTAGGGGGTCATGCTGGGGGTAGATTTAGGGTTTAGGGTAGTGCAGTGGTGTTTGGGTAGTGTAGGGAGTCGTGCTGGGGGAGTGTTTTAGGGTTTAGGGTAGTACAGTGGTGTTTGGGTAGTGTAGGGGGTCGTGCTGGGGTTAGTGTTTTAGGGTTTTAGGGTTTAGGGTAGTGCAGTGGTGTTTGGGTAGTGTAGGGGGTCGTGCTGGGGTTAGTGTTTTAGGGTTTTAGGGTTTAGGGTAGTGCAGTGGTGTTTGGGTAGTGTAGGGGATACTGCTGGGGTAGTGTTTTAGGGTTTAGGGTAGTGCAATGGTGTTTGGGTAGTGTAGGGGGTACTGCTGGGGGTAGTGTTTTAGGGTTTAGGGTAGTGCAGTGGTGTTTGGGTAGCATAGGGAGTACTGCTGGGGGTAGTGTTTTATGGTTTAGGGTAGTGCAGTGGTGTTTGGGTAGTGTAGGGGTTCGTGCTGGGAGTAGTTTTTTAGGGTTTAGGGTAGTGCAGTGGTGTTTGTGTAGTGTATGAGGTCGTGTTTTAGGGTTTAGGGCAGTGCAGGGGTCTTTGGGTAGTGTAGGGAGTCGTGCGGGGGTATTGTTTTAGAGTTTAGGGTAGTGCAGTGGTCTTTGGGTAGTGTAGGGGTTGTGCGGGGTAGTGTTTTAGGGATTAGGGTAGTGCATTGGTATTTGGGTAGTGTAGGGGGTCATGCGGGGGGTAGTGTTTTAGGGTTTAGGGCAGTGCAGTGGTGTTTAGGTAGTGTAGGGGTCGTGCTGGGGGAGTGTTTTAGGGTTTAGGGCAGTGCAGTGGTGTTCGGGTAGTGTAGGGGGTCGTGCTGGGGGAGTGTTTTAGGGTTTAGGGCAGTGCAGTCGTGTTCGGGTAGTGTAGGGGGTCGTGCTGGGGAGAGTATTTTAGGGTTTAGAGTAGTGCAGTGGTGTTCGGGTAGTGTAGGGGGTCATGCTGGGGGTAGTGTTCTAGGGTTTAGGGCAGTGCAGTAGTGTTCGGGCAGTGTAGGGGGTCGTGCTGGGGGTGGTGTTTCAGGGTTTAGGGCAGTGCAGTGGTGTTCGGGCAGTGTAGGGGGTCGTGCAGGGGGTGGTGTTTCAGGGTTTAGGGCAGTGCAGTGGTGTTCGGGCAGTGTAGGGGGTCGTGCAGGGGTGGTGTTTCAGGGTTTAGGGCAGTGGTGTTCGGGCAGTGTAGGGGGTCATGCTGGGGGTGGTGTTTCAGGGTTTGGGGCAGTGCAGTGGTGTTCGAGCAGTAAAGGGGGTCATGCTGGGGGTGGTGTTTCAGGGTTTAGGGCAGTGCAGTGGTGTTCGGGCAGTGTAGGGGGTGGTGCAGGGGGTGGTGTTTCAGGGTTTAGGGCAGTGCAGTGGTGTTCGGGCAGTGTAGGGGGCGGTGCAGGGGGTGGTGTTTCAGGGTTTAGGGCAGTACAGTGGTGTTCGGGCATTGTATGGGGTGGTGCTGTGGCTGGTGTTTCAGGGTTTAGGGCAGTGCAGTGGTGTTCGGGCAGTGTAGGGGGTCGTGCTGGGGCTGGTGTTTCAGGGTTTAGGGCAGTGCAGTGGTGTTCGGGCAGTGTAGGGGGTCGTGCTGGGGCTGGTGTTTCAGGGTTTAGGGCAGTGCAGTGGTGTTCGGGCAGTGTAGGGGGTCATTCTGGGGCTGGTGTTTCAGGGTTTAGGGCAGTGCAGTGGTGTTTGGGCAGTGTAGGGGGTCTTGCTGGGGCTGGTGTTTCAGAGTCTAGGGCAATGCAGTGGTGTTCGGGCAGTGTAGGTGGTCTTGCTGGGGCTGGTGTTTCAGGGTTTAGGGCAGTGCAGTGGTGTTCGGGCAGTGTAGGGGGTCGTGCTGGGGGTGGTGTTTCAGGGTTTAGGGCAGTGCAGTGGTGTTCGGGCAGTGTAGGGGGTCGTGCTGGGGCTAGTGTTTCAGGGTTTAGGGCAGAGCAATGGTGCTCAGGCAGTGTAGGGGGTTGTGCTGGGGGTGATGTTTCAGGGTTTAGGGCAGTGCAGTGGTGTTAGGGCAGTGTAGGGGGTCGTGCTGGGGGTGGTGTTTCAGGGTTTAGGGCAGTGCAGTGGTGTTCCGGCAGTGTAGGGGGTCGTGCAGGGGTGGTGTTTCAGGGTTTAGTGCAGTGGTGTTCGGGCAGTGTAGGGGGTCGTGCTGGGGTGGTGTTTCAGGGTTTAGGGCAGTGCAGTGGTGTTCGGGCAGTGTAGGGTGTCGTGCTGAGGGGTGGTGTTTCAGGGTTTAGGGCAGTGCAGTAGTGTTTGGGCAGTGTAGGGGGTCGTGCAGGGGGTGGTGTTTCAGGATTTAGGGCAGTGCAGTGGTGTTCGGCCAGTGTAGGTAGTCTTGCTGGGGGTGGTGTTTCAGGGTTTAGGGCAGTGCAGTAGTTTTCGGGCAGTGTAGGCGGTCGTGCTGGGGCTGGTGTTTCAGGGTTTAGGGCAGTGCAGTGGTGTTCGGGCAGTGTACGGGGTTGTGCTGGGGCTGGTGTTTCAGGGTTTAGGGCAGTGCAGTGGTGTGCGGGCAGTGTACGGGGTCGTGCTGGGGCTGGTGTTTCAGGGTTTAGGGCAGTGCAGTGGTGTTCGGGCAGTGTAGGGGGTCGTGCTGAGGGTGGTGTTTCAGGGTTTAAGGCAGTGCAGTGGTGTTCGGGCAGTGTAGGGGGTCGTTCTGGGGCTGGTGTTTCAGGGTTTAGGGCAGTGCAGTGGTGTTCGGGCAGTGTAGGGGGTCGTGCTGGGGCTGGTGTTTCAGGGTTTAGGGCAGAGCAGTGGTGTTCGGGCAGTGAAGGGGGTCTTGCTGGGGGTGGTGTTTCAGGGTTTAGGGCAGTGGTGTTCGGGCAGTGTAGGGGTCTTGCTGGGGGTAGTGTTTCAGGGTTTAGGGTGGTGCAGTGGTGTTCGTGCAGTGTAGGGGGTCGTGCTGGGGGTGGTGTTTCAGGGTTTAGGGCAGTGCAGTAGTGTTCGGGCAGTGTAGGGGGTCATGCAGGGGGTGGTGTTTCAGGGTTTAGGGCAGTGCAGTGGTGTTCTGGCAGTCTAGGGGTCATGCTGGGGGTGGGGTTTCAGAGTTTAGGGCAGTACAGTGGTGTTCGGGCAGTGTAGGGGGTCTTGCTGGGGGTGATGTTTCAGGGTTTAGGGCAGTGCAGCGGTGTTCGGGCAGTGTAGGGGGTCTTGCTGGGGGTAGTGTTTCAGGGTTTAGGGCAGTGCAGTGGTGTTCGTGCAGTATAGGGGGTCGTGCTGGGGATGGTGTTTCTGGGTTTAGGGCACTGCAGTAGTGTTCGAGCAGTGTAGGGTGTTGTGCAGGGGTGGTGTTTCAGGGTTTAGTGCAGTGGTGTTCGGGCAGTGTAGGGGGTCGCGCTGGGGGTGGTGTTTCAGGGTTTAGGGCAGTGCAGTGGTGTTCGGGCAGTGTAGGGGGTCATGCACGGGGTGGTGTTTCAGGGTTTAGGGCAGTGCAGTGGTGTTCGGGCAGTGTAGGGTGTTGTGCTGGGGCTGGTGTTTCAGGGTTCAGGGCAGTGCAGTGGTGTTCAGGCAGTGTAGGGGGTCGTGCTGAGGCTGGTGTTTCACGGTTTAGGGCAGTGCAGTGGTGTTCGGGCAGTGTAGGGGGTCGTGCTGGGGCTGGTGTTTCAGGGTTTAGAGCAGTGCAGTGGTGTTCGGGCAGTGTAGGCGGTCGTGCTGGGGCTGGTGTTTCAGGGTTTAGGGCAGTGCAGTGGTGTTCGGGCAGTGTAGGGGGTCATGCTGGGGCTGGTGTTTCAGGGTTTAGGGCAGTGCAGTGGTGCTCGGGCAGTGTAGGGGGTCGTGCTGGGGGTGATGTTTCAGGGTTTAGGGTAGTGCAGTGGTGTTCGGGCAGTGTAGGGGGTCATGCAGGGGCTGGTGTTTCAAGGTTTGGGCAGTGCAGTGGTGTTCGGGCAGTGTAGGGGGTCGTGCTGGGGCTGGTGTTTCAGGGTTTTGGGCAGAGCAGTGGTGTTCGGGCAATGTAGGGGGTCATGCTGGGGTTAGTGTTTCAGGGTTTAGGGCAGTGCAGTGGTGTTCGGGCAGTGTAGGGGGTCGTGCTGGGGGTGGTGTTACAGGGTTTAGGTCAGTGGTGTTCGGGCAGTGTAGGGGGTCTTGCTGGGGGTGATGTTTCAGGGTTTAGGGCAGTGCAGTGGTGTTCGGGCAGTGTAGGGGGTCATGCTGGGGGTGGTGTTTCAGGGTTTAGGGCAGTGCAGTGGTGTTCGGGTAGTGTAGGGGGTCGTGAAGGGGGTGGTGTTTCAGGGTTTAGGGCAGTGCAGTGTTGTTCGGGCAGTGTAGGGGGTCATGCTAGGGGTGGTGTTTCAGGGTTTAGGGCAGTGCAGTGGTGTTCGGGCAGTGTAGGGGGTCATGCAGGGGCTGGTGTTTCAGGGTTTAGGGCAGTGCAGTGGTGTTCGGGCAGTGTAGGGGGTCGTGCTGGGGGTAGTGTTTTAGGGTTTAGGGTAGTGCAGTGGTGTTTGTGTAGTGTAGGGGGTCATGTTTTAGGGTAGTGCAGTGGTGTTTGGGTAGTGTAGGGGGTCGTGCTGGGGGTAGTGTTTTAGGGTTTAGGGTAGTGCAGTGGTGTTTGTGTAGTGTAGGGGGTCGTGCTGGGGGTAGTGTTTTAGGGTTTAGGGTAGTGCAGTGGTGCTTGTGTAGTGTAGGAGGTCATGCTGGGGGTAGTGTTTTAGGGTTTAGGGTAGTGCAGTGGTGTTTGTGTAGTGTAGGGGGTCATGTTTTAGGGTAGTGCAGTGGTGTTTGGGTAGTGTAGGGGGTCGTGCTGGGGGTAGTGTTTTAGGGTTTAGGGTAGTGCAGTGGTGTTTGTGTAGTGTAGGGGGTCGTGCTGGGGGTAGTGTTTTAGGGTTTAGGGTAGTGCAGTGGTGCTTGTGTAGTGTAGGAGGTCGTGCTGGGGGTAGTGTTTTAGGGTTTAGGGTAGTGCAGTGGTGTTTTTGTAGTGTAGGGGGTCATGTTTTAAGATGCAATGCTCCAATACCTGACCAGTCTGCACTACATAAAACTGCAAAAAAACTAAAAATAAAAAGTGTTTTGCACACTTTTGTCATTGGGCTATATGTGGGCTACATCTTGGTAATATTTGTGCTACATTTGGGCTCTTTTTTCACTGGTGGCCATCTTGGAAGACTTCTTTGTTATGAAGTTTCCTAATTTCTTCATTTACTGCAGTCTCCTCAGTAGGAAATGCTTTCAGTTTTTTACTTTGATTCCATCAAGAAGGCATTCAGATGTGTCTCACATCTGCCATAAATTCAGAATGTTAGCACTCTAGTTGCTCATTAGATCACTGGAGTAAAGCTACTGCTCACCAGGGAGTTAACTGGTAGTCTGCTGCTGGTATTGAAAGTGATTGTTTCAGTCTGCATGTCAGAATTTTCTAATGAAATAGAAGAGGATTTGAGATCTCACTTAAAACATGCCCTAATTTTTCTTTCTGCAGCACTAACCATAATTTTTATTTCAAAAAGAACCCCTCATTTTGTTCCTTTTTAAATTAAATGTTTTAAGTGTTACTGGTTTATTCCAATCAAGATGGCTTCAGGTGTGCCATACTTTTGTCATAAGTAAGGCTGTTAGCGCTCTAGTTGTTCTTTAGAACACTCTGGGAAGCTGCAGTAGAACACAAAGGCATCAACTGGCAGGCTGCTCCTGTTGAAATATAACAGGAAGATATTTGAGATCACACTTGAAATATGTCCTAATTTTTCTTTCTACAGCACTAACCATAATTTCTATGACAAAATTAACCCCATCATTTTGTTCCTTTTTAAATTAAATGATTTAAGTGTTACCAGTTTATTCCAATCAAGATGGCTTCAGGTGTGCCATACTTTTGTCATAAGTAAGGCTGTTAGCGCTCTAGTTGTTCTTTAGAACACTCTGGGAAGCTGCAGTAGAACACAAAGGCATCAACTGGCAGGCTGCTCCTGTTGAAATATAACAGGAAGATATTTGAGATCACACTTGAAATATGTCCTAATTTTTCTTTCTACAGCACTAACCATAATTTCTATGACAAAATTAACCCCATCATTTTGTTCCTTTTTAAATTAAATGTTTTAAGTGTTACCATTTTATTCCAATCAAGATGGCTTCAGGTGTGCCATACTTTTGTCATAAGTAAGGCTGTTAGCGCTCTAGTTGTTCTTTAGAACACTCTGGGAAGCTGCAGTAGAACACAAAGGCATCAACTGGCAGGCTGCTCCTGTTGAAATATAACAGGAAGATATTTGAGATCACACTTGAAACATGTCCTAATTTTTCTTTCTACAGCACTAACCATAATTTCTATGACAAAATGAACCCCATCATTTTGTTCCTTTTTAAATTAAATTGTTTAAGTGTTACCAGTTTATTCCAATCAAGATGGCTTCAGGTGTGCCATACTTTTGTCATAAGTAAGGCTGTTAGCACTCTAGTTGTTCTTTAGAACACTCTGGGAAGCTGCAGTAGAACACAAAGGAATCAACTGACAGTCTCTGCCCTTGTTGGATGTACATGTTTTACTGAGATTGTCAGACTTCATTCTCACATGAGTGAGAAAGATAATGTGAATTTACAGAAAATATGCTCTCATTTTAGCTTCTGGAGCACCTTCCAAACCTCCATGGGACAAGCATGAGAAAATAGTGTTCTCTCAAACATGATTCATGATATCCCAGCAGAAGGTTTTTCACATGGTAAAATCACCTTAGAATACAACACAATTCCTAAAATTAGTATGGTACCATCAACAAATAAATTCTAATGTAACTAAAGCCTGTTATCACCCTTTATAGTTCTCCTTTTGGTGACCCTCAAAATCTTCTATTCACTACAATGCATTTCAATGAGGTACTATCATTTATATTGGTCCCAAGATGGCTGCCAGCAATTCCAGGATGAAGTGCTGACAGCCAATCAGATCTCACGATGACATGTGTGGTTAGGCTCCGCCCAGATATATATGTGATTTTACTTTTGATTTTCTCAGGAACTACTGAACGGATTTACACCATTTAAGCAAAAGGCACGACACTGAACCAAGGGCTACCTCTTTGCCAAATTTGGTGTAATTCCGTTCAGCAGTTCGGGCTGTAGCTGCGACTAAAGGTTCCTATGGAAAAATGAATGGGGAAAACGCGTTTTGGGACCCCTCTTTTTTCTCGGCCCTCGCTTGATGTATCACCCCGAGACTTTCAGGATAGGAGCGGACCGGAGCGCCCCAACAAGTTGGAAACTTTCGCGAAGATTCGTCAACCGGCGCCAACGTTATTTCAAATAGAATGTCGCGGATTTCCTATGGATAATAGGTTTTAACTATAACTATCTACTGGCGACCGCCAGTAGATAATATATATATGTATGTGTGTGTGTATATATATATATATATATATATATTCACTGAAAAAACCATAGGTTTCAGGCACGTTATAGTTAGAAATTAGCATTTCAAAAACCTTTGAAATTCACTGAAAAAACATAGGTTTTAGGGACAGTTATAGTTAGTTGGACATTGCACTCGTACAAAACCCGTGAAATTCCCCCGTTATAGTTAGTTCAGCTAACTATAACTCGCGCCCCCGCAATGCACTGCTGATGACGTCACATATTACATCACTCATGACATGGTCAGTGACATCACTGATGACATCTCAAATGACATCACTGATGACATCATCTAGTGACTGTGTTTCTGTAAAGTTTAAATATTTTTAATATATATAGGGAAAGGCGTATTGAAGAATGAGTGGGTGTATAAGTGTCTGTATGGATGATTTAGTAGGTGCATGACTAACTGTATAAGTGAGTGATTAAACGTATCTTACTAAATGCATGGGTTAGTGACTAAACTGGGTGAATGTCTGTATCCATCTGTCTGTTGCTGTGTAAGTGGCTTCATGGGTTTGTGAATAGCTACATGAGTGTCTATATGAGTTATTGATTGGTTGTCTGAGTATCTGTATGGGTGCCTGAGTTTTTGTGTGGGTGGGGTGTGTGCGACTCTGTACATAGATGTGTGAGTGGGTGATTCACTGGGTGCATGATTTGAAGAGTGCGTCTGTGATGGAATGCTTGGGTGGGTGAGTGTGTGTATGGGTGTGTTAGTGAGTGAATGTATATCTCAGTGGTACATGTGCGAGTAACTACATATGTAAAAGGAAGTATATATGTGTGTTAGAGTATTTAAAAGGCTATAAGTGAGAGTGTGTGATTGTGAGAGTGGCTGTATGGATGTGTGTGTGCTTTTATCAGTTATTGTATAAGAGCGTAAGAATGTGCTAGTATTTGTATGAGTAAGTGAGCTGGTGTATGTATAACTCTATAGGTGAGTAAATGGGTGTGTGATTAATTTTTTGCATGACTGACTAGGTGTGTGATTACCTCTATGGATGAGTGGCGGTGTGTGAGTGTTTATATAGGTGTATGAGTACATATGATAGTCCTGTACTGAGTGACTGTAAGTATGAGTGACTGGACAGGTGAGTGAGTAGATGTGTGTGTGTAGACCTAAGAATCAGTGAGTGGGTATGTAGTTATTGGTATTGGAGTGTGTATGGTTTTGCGAATGGCAGTCTGTAATTTAGAGTGGGTGTATCAAAAGTTATATTAGGGTGTGAGAAGATGCATGAAATTATCACATGGATGATGTCATCAGTGATGTCATTTGAGATGTCATCAGTGATGTCATCAGTGATGTCACTGACCATGTCATGAGTGATGTAATATGTGACATCATCAGCAGTGCATTGCGGGGGCGCGAGTTATAGTTAGCTGAACTAACTATAACGGGGGAATTTCACGGGTTTTGTACGAGTGCAATGTCCAACTACCTATAACTGTCCCTAAAACCTATGGTTTTTTCAGTGAATTTCAAAGGTTTTTTAAATGCTAATTTCTAACTATAACGTGCCTGAAACCTATGGTTTTTTCAGTGAATTTGTAAGGTTTTTTAAATGCTAATTTCTAACTATAACTTGCCTGAAACCTATGCTTTTTTTCAGTGAATTTCAAAGGTTTTGTAAATGACAATTTTTTAATTGTATTAATTGTTATATTTATTTTTTTGATACTGATTTACTACATTTTTTTAAACTATTTATTTTTAGATATTTTATTTTTTAAATTACATTGTAATTACATTATACATTACATTACAAAATATACTTTCTCAGAATGAATTACTTTAGTTTAAATACTTTGCAAATAAGCAATAGACTTTTAAGTACAGTAGTTACAGTTGTTGCAATGGGCAACACAATTTCAAACACAATGCAACATTGAGCTCAATGTGAATTTCTAGTTAAATGCAATTAGTTACTTTATGGATTACTTTTCTAACCACAGGACTGGATCATGGATTCAGTCCTGGGACATCTCCTGTAAACAGTTGAGTAAAAGCGTTTTGGTTACAGTAGTGATTTTTAAGGAATATTATTGTATTTTAAAAGTTGACACTTAGAAACTTTTTCACATAGAATCACCAATGTTATCCTATGGGAGGAAATTCACTTAGCAGGTAAGTAGTGTTATCGTTACTTTTTCTTACTCAGTGGTGGATCCTGGATCCAGCACTGGTGCATCTCCTGTAAACAGTTGAAAGAATGCGTTTAAGTCATACAGGCGATTTTTAAGGAATATTTGTAGTTTGTAAAAATCGACACTTTGAAACTTTTCTGCTGAAAACCAGACAATGGATTCCTATGGAAGGAAATACAAGTTACTGGTAAGTACGGTTAGAATTACTTTTCAGGGTCAGTGCTGGGCTAAAAGATGCAGCACTGGGTTCTCTCCTGATAACAGGTGAGTAAATCGGAATTCATAGTTCGGCTGATTTTAGAGAAATATTATAAAGTTCCAAAACTCCACATACATAAGAATTTCCAAGTGAAACCAGTCAATGTTAGCCTATGGAAGGAAATTCAAGTTACTGGTAAGTACGGTTAGAATTACTTTTCAAGGTCAGTGCTGGGCTAAAAGATGCAGCACTGGGTTCTCTCCTGATAACAGGTGAATAAATCGGAATTCGTAGTTCGGCTGATTTTAGAGAAATATTATAAAGTTCCAAAACTCCACACTTAGAAGAATTTCCAAGTGAAACCAGTCAATGTTAGCCTATGGAAGGAAATTCAAGTTACTGGTAAGTATGGTTAGAATTACTTTTCAGGGTCAGTGCTGGGCTAAAAGATGCAGCACTGGGTTCTCTCCTGATAACAGGTGAGTAAATCGGAATTCGTAGTTCTGCTGATTTTAGAGGAATATTTGTATGTTTCAAAAATCGATACTTAGAAACTTTTTCAGCAAAAAGCAGGCAATGATATCCTATGGAAGGAAATTCAATTTACTGGTAAGTACGGTTAGAATTACTTTTCAAGGTCAGTGCTGGGCTAAAAGATGCAGCACTGGGTTCTCTCCTGATAACAGGTGAGTAAATCGGAATTCGTAGTTCGGCTTATTTTAGAGGAATATTATAAAGTTCCAAAACTCCACACTTAGAAGAATTTCCAAGTGAAACCAGTCAATGTTAGCCTATGGAAGGAAATTCAAATTACTGGTAAGTGCGGTTAAAATTACTTTTCAGGATCAGTATTGGGCTCAAAGATGCAGCACTGAGGTCTCTCCTGATAACAGGTGAGTAAATCGGAATTCGTAGTTCGGCTGATTTTAGAGGAATATTTGTATGTTACAAAAATCGACAGAAACTTTTTCAGCAAAAAGCAGGCAATGATATCCTATGGAAGGAAATTCAAGTTACTGGTAAGTACGGTTAAAATTACTTTTCAGGATCAGTACTGGGCTGAAAGATGCAGCACTGGGTTCTCTCCTGATAACAGGTGAGTAAATCGGAATTCGTAGTTCGGCTGATTTTAGAGGAATATTATAAAGTTCCAAAACTCCACACTTAGAAGAATTTCCAAGTGAAACTAGTCAGTGTTAGCCTATGGAAGGAAATTCAAGTTACTGGTAAGTATGGTTAAAATTACTTTTCAGGATCAGTACTGGGCTCAAAGATGCAGCACTGAGGTCTCTCCTGATAACAGGTGAGTAAATCGGAATTCGTAGTTCGGCTGATTTTAGAGGAATATTTGCACAATGGTGGGCCTGAGGTGACATCTGTGCAAACGGCCCTGTGGCGCGTTTTAAGTTGGGGGATTAAGTCCCCTTGAATCATGAGGGTCCCTTGGGTCCAACTAGCCCACCCTGTACCTCCAGTATGCGCCAGGGAGCTGCGTTGCAGAGAGGTGTTCAGAGGCCACGCCCCTTTTTGCACCTCTCTGCAACGCAGCTCTGTGGCGCTTTCTGGACGTACCTGGTTGGCTAGCTGGCCCCCAGGGACCCTCAGGATTGAAGGGGATTTCATTCCCCATCTTAAAACGCGCCACGGGGCCTGTTTGCACACATGTCACCTGAAGGTCCGCCCCCTCCACCACTGTGCAAACGCGCCCCGTGGCGTGTTTTAAGTTGGGGGATTAAGTCCCCTTGAATCCTGAGGGTCCCTGGAGTCGAACTAGCCCACCATGTACCTCCAAAAAGCGCCACAGAGCTGCGTTGCAGAGAGGTGTATAAAGGGGCGTGGCCTCTGTACACCTCTCTGCAACACAGCCCCCTGGCGCATACTGGAGGTTCCTGGTGGGCTAGTAGGCCCCCAGGGACCCCCAGTATTCAAGGGGAATTACTTCCCCTTCTTAAAACTGCTGCAGGGAGGCGGGCGGGGCCTCCGGCACGATGCCGTTTTTTTTTCCCCCCCTTTTTTTTTTATGGGAGGGGGGCTGCGTGGCCCCCCTTCCCTCAGCCACTTTTGGCCCCTGAGACCCCATCCCCCGGGGCCTGAGAATTTGTTTTTTAAAAACGGGAAGGGGGCCGCGTGGCCCCCCTTCCCTGGGCCTCTATTGGCCCCGGGGACCCCATCCCCCGGGGCATGCCATCTTTTTTAATAAAAAAAAATATATATATTTGGAGGGGGGCTGCGTGGCCCTCCTCCTCAGGCCATTTAAGGCCCCGGGGACCCCATCCTTGCCCTTTTTTTTTTTTTTTAATTGGGGAGGGGGCTGCGTGGCCCCCCTTCCTTGCCACTTATGGCCCCGGGGACCCCATCCCCCGGGGCCTGGCCTCTCGTTGGAGACTGTGGGGGGGTCCCCAATCCCCCACAGTCCCAGCCGGCTCCCCGCCTCCTGCGGGAGCCGGCATTGCTTTTCCACATGGGGAGCAGCTAACATGCTGCTCCCCGTGTGGAAAAGCAATTAGTTTGCATTTTGAAAGAGAGAGCAGGTTTCCTGCTCTCTCTTTCAAAATGCAAACCAAGTTTGCTATGACAGGACGGGAGGCGCGATGCTCCCGTCCTGTCATAGCAAACTACAGTGTCCCGGGGTAGGCACCCCGGGACACTGCAGGAGCCGGCCCTGGGGGTGGTGGCCCCCAGGGCCATCACTGGCTCCAGGAGGGGGCCGCGCGGCCCCCACCCAACTTGTTCAAAGCCCCGGGGAGGTGGTGGTCCCCAGGGCTCTGGGGTCCGTAACGGACCCCCATATTTAAATATTTAGTGCCCGGGGAGGTGGCGGTCCCCGGGGCATGTGGGGGGGCTGGAGCCCCCCCACACAAGTACTTTTTAAATTAAAAAAAGAAGCCCCGGGGGGTGGCGGTCCCCGGGGCTGCGGGAGGGCCAGAGAGCCAGAGAGCCCTCCCGCACCATTTGTTTTTAAAGCCCCGGGGGGTGGCAGTCCTTAGAGGCCCCCCATTCATTAAAATTATAACCCCCCGCATGCCCCCGGGACTTGGCTCACCCGGGGGCCAATTAACAACAAAGCGCGGGAGACCGCGCTTCGTTTTTGTTTTTTTCGGTGGGATTCGCGCACCCATAGCGCATCCCGCCGATTTTTTTTTTTTTAAATGCTTTGTTCTGCCCAGGGGGTCCTTGTGGGACCCCCTGAGCAGACCTAGGGGGTCAGGGTGTTTCTACCCTGCCCCCTTTTTGCGCTTTGCGCTCTGCTTTCTTGTTCCTCGGTTCTACCGAGGAACAAGATGGCTGCCAACACTTCCTGGTTTGGAGTGTTGACAGCCAACTAGCATGCAGCTCGTGGTCAAGAGGGTGCGCGGATCCTCCGTGCCTCTAAATATCGAAACATTTATTTTGGATTTTCTGAACCAAGCACTACCTTTTTTGCCAAATTTGGTGTAATTCCGTTTAGCAGTTTTTGCTGTAGCCTTGCATAAAGTTTCCTATGGGAAATCGATTTTTTCACTCTTATTTTTTGAATTTCTCCGCAACTACTGAACGGATTTACACCATTTAAAAAAAAGGTCGCTTTCTGAACCAAGCGCTACCTTTTTGCAAAATTTGGTGTAATTCCGTTCAGCAGTTCGGGCTGTAGCCATAGCTAAAATTTCCTATGGGAATTAACATTGAGAAAACGGAGAAAACGCGTTTTGGGACCCCCCTTTTTTCTCAGCCCCCGCTTGACGAATCAACCCGAGACTTTCACGGTAGGAGCGGAGCGGAGCGCCCCAACAAGTTGGAAGCTTTCGCGAAGATGCGTCAACCGGCGCAAGAGTTATTTCAAATAGAATGTTGCGGATTTCCTATGGATAAAGGTCCTAACTATAACCATCTACTGGCGACCGCCAGTAGATAATATACATATATATATATATATATATATATTGTTCAGCAGTTTGATTCCTCTTGGATTTTATATCAATACCAATGCATGACGGAAGGGGATGTAAGCATAATATTATCGTATGCTAAGAAATGAGAACTATGACTAACAGTATCCAAATGAACTCTGCAAATGCATTATGGGAGATGTATTTCATTGTAAAGTCATGTGACCTAGAGGTTTTAAGCACACACGAATGCACTTTGCTAATTGTTTCCTGCCTTGACCAAGGCAGATCGCTGAAACGCGTAAGCTGGGAAGCATGATGTGCTGCTATGTCCTTGGATTAAAATGTTGAACTCCGGAATTGAATCTCATGTTTTGTGTCTCACGTTGGTGAATTGACAGGCTTCTCCGTGCCCGTTGTTTTTTTAGGCCGCCCTGAAGGGTCGGGGGTTCCCATGTTCGGAGGATGTTGTTTGGAACTAAATAGGGAGCATGACCCACTTGCCTTTCGCATACCTACTAGGGAAAGCTAATGAGCGAAATATGCGTCAGCGAGGAAGGGATTCGGTGAGGATTACATCCTGTGCAGATCGTTCCGGAGATGATACATTTGCCAAAGGAATCGTAGTATTCAAGCACTACGCCGTAATATGAACTGTCATGACTTTCTTCCATTTGGATTTTATATCAATACCAATGCATGGCGGAAGGGGATGTAAGCATAATATTATCGTATGCTAAGAAATGAGAACTATGACTAACAGTATCCAAATTAACTCTGCAAATGCATTATGGGAGATGTATTTCATTGTAAAGTCATGTGACCTAGAGGTTTTAAGCACGCACGAATGCACTTTGCTAATTGTTTCCTGCTGTGACCAAGGCAGAACGCCGAAACGCGTAAGCTGGGAAGCATGATGTGCTGCTATGTCCTTGGATTAAAATGTTGAACTCCGGAATTGGGCCTCATGTTTTGTGTCTCACGTTGGTGAATTGACGGGCTTCTCCGTGCCCGTTGTTTTTTGAGGCCGCCCTGAAGGGTCGGGGCTCCCATGTTCGGAGGATGTTGTTTGGAACTAAATAGGGAGCATGACCCACTTGCCTTTCGCATACCTACTAGGAAAAGCTAATGAGCGAAATATGCGTCAGCGAGGAAGGGATTCGGCGAGGATTACATCCTGTGCCGATCGTTCCGGAGATGATACATTTGCCAAAGGAATCGTAGTATTCAAGCACTACACCGTAATATAAACTGTCATGACTTTCTTCCATTTGGATTTTATATCAATACCAATGCATGGCGGAAGGGGATGTAAGCATAATATTATGGTATGCTAAGAAATGAGAACTATGACTAATAGTATCCAAATGAACTCTGCAAATGCATTATGGGAGATGTATTTCATTGTAAAGTCATGTGACCTAGAGGTTTTAAGCACGCACGAATGCACTTTGCTAATTGTTTCCTGCTGTGACCAAGGCAGAACGCCGAAACGCGTAAGCTGGGAAGCATGATGTGTTGCTATTTCCTTGGATTAAAATGTTGAACTCTGGAATTGGGCCTCATGTTATGTGTCTCACGTTGGTGAATTGACGGGCCTCTCCGTGCCCGTTGTTTTTTGAGGCCGCCCTGAAGGGTTGGGGGCTCCCATGTTCGGATGATGTTGTTTGGAACTAAATAGGGAGCATGACCCACTTGCTTTTCGCATACCTACTAGGAAAAGATAATGAGCGAAATATGCGTCAGCGAGGAAGGGATTCGGTGAGGATTATATCCTGTGCCGATTGTTCCGGAGATGATACATTTGCTAAAGGAATCGTAGTATTCAAGCACTACGCCGTAATATGAACTGTAATGACTTTCTTTCATTTGGATTTTATATCAATACCAATGTATGGCGGAAGGGGATGTAAGCATAATATTATCGTATGCTAAGAAATGAGAACTATGACTAACAGTATCCAAATGAACTCTGCAAATGCATTATGGGAGATGTATTTCATGGTAAAGTCATGTGACCTAGAGGTTTTAAGCACGCACGAATGCACTTTGCTAATTGTTTCCTGCTGTGACCAAGGCCGAACGCCGAAACCCGTAAGCTGGGAAGCATGATGTGCTGCTATGTCCTTGGATTAAAATGTTGAACTCCGGAATTGGGCCTCATGTTTTGTGTCTCACGTTGGTAAATTGACGGGCTTCTACATGCCCGTTGTTTTTTTAGGCCGCCCTGAAGGGTTGGGGGCTCCCATGTTCGGAGGATGTTGTTTGGAACTAAATAGGGAGCATGACCCACTTGCCTTTTGCATACCTACTAGGAAAAGCTAATGCGCGAAATATGCGTCAGCGAGCAAGGGATTCGGTGAGGATTACATCCTGTGCTGATCGTTCCAGAAATGATACATTTGCCAAAGGAATCGTAGTATTCAAGCACTACGCCGTAATATGAACTGTCATGACTTTCTTCCATTTGGATTTTATATCAATACCAATGCATGGCGGAAGGGGATGTAAGCATAATATTATCGTATGCTAAGAAATGAGAACTATGACTAACAGTATCCAAATTAACTCTGCAAATGCATTATGGGAGATGTATTTTATTGTAAAGTCATGTGACCTAGAGGTTTTAAGCACGCACGAATGCACTTTGCTAATTGTTTCCTGCTGTGACCAAGGCAGAACGCCGAAACGCGTAAGCTGGGAAGCATGATGTGCTGCTATGTCCTTGGATTAAAATGTTGAACTCCGGAATTGGGCCTCATGTTTTGTGTCTCACGTTGGTGAATTGACGGGCTTCTCCGTGCCCGTTATTTTTTGAGGCCGCCCTGAAGGGTCGGTGGCTCCCATGTGCGGAGGATGTTGTTTGGAACTAAATAGGGAGCATGACCCACTTGCCTTTCGCATACCTACTAGGAAAAGCTAATGAGCGAAATATGCGTCAGCGAGGAAGGGATTCGGCGAGGATTACATCCTGTGCCGATCGTTCCGGAGATGATACATTTGCCAAAGGAATCGTAGTATTCAAGCACTACGCCGTAATATAAACTGTCATGACTTTCTTCCATTTGGATTTTATATCAATACCAATGCATGGCGGAAGGGGATGTAAGCATAATATTATTGTATGCTAAGAAATGAGAACTATGACTAATAGTATCCAAATGAACTCTGCAAATGCATTATGGGAGATGTATTTCATTGTAAAGTCATGTGACCTAGAGGTTTTAAGCACGCACGAATGCACTTTGCTAATTGTTTCCTGCTGTGACCAAGGCAGAACGCCGAAACGCGTAAGCTGGGAAGCATGATGTGTTGCTATTTCCTTGGATTAAAATGCTGAACTCTGGAATTGGGCCTCATGTTTTGTGTCTCACGTTGGTGAATTGACGGGCCTCTCCGTGCCCGTTGTTTTTTGAGGCCGCCCTGAAGGGTCGGGGGCTCCCATGTTCGGATGATGTTGTTTGGAACTAAATAGGGAGCATGACCCACTTGCTTTTCGCATACCTACTAGGAAAAGATAATGAGCGAAATATGCGTCAGCGAGGAAGGGATTCGGTGAGGATTATATCCTGTGCCGATTGTTCCGGAGATGATACATTTGCTAAAGGAATCGTAGTATTCAAGCACTACGCCGTAATATGAACTGTAATGACTTTCTTCCATTTGGATTTTATATCAATACCAATGTATGGCGGAAGGGGATGTAAGCATAATATTATCGTATGCTAAGAAATGAGAACTATGACTAACAGTATCCAAATGAACTCTGCAAATGCATTATGGGAGATGTATTTCATGGTAAAGTCATGTGACCTAGAGGTTTTAAGCACGCACGAATGCACTTTGCTAATTGTTTCCTGCTGTGACCAAGGCAGAACGCCGAAACCCGTAAGCTGGGAAGCATGATGTGCTGCTATGTCCTTGGATTAAAATGTTGAACTCCGGAATTGGGCCTCATGTTTTGTGTCTCACGTTGGTAAATTGACGGGCTTCTACATGCCCGTTGTTTTTTGAGGCCGCCCTGAAGGGTTGGGGGCTCCCATGTTCGGAGGATGTTGTTTGGAACTAAATAGGGAGCATGACCCACTTGCCTTTTGCATACCTACTAGGAAAAGCTAATGCGCGAAATATGCGTCAGCGAGGAAGGAATTCGGTGAGGATTACATCCTGTGCCGATCGTTCCAGAAATGATACATTTGCCAAAGGAATCGTAGTATTCAAGCACTACGCCGTAATATGAACTGTCATGACATTCTTCCATTTGGATTTTATATCAATACCAATGCATGGCGGAAGGGGATGTAAGCATAATATTATCGTATGCTAAGAAATGAGAACAATGACTAACAGTATCCAAATGAACTCTGCAAATGCATTATGGGAGATGTATTTCATGGTAAAGTCATGTGACCTAGAGGTTTTAAGCACGCACGAATGCACTTTGCTAATTGTTTCCTGCTGTGACCAAGGCCGAACGCCGAAACGCGTAAGCTGGGAAGCATGATGTGCTGCTATGTCCTTGGATTAAAATGTTGAACTCCGGAATTGGGCCTCATGTTTTGTGTCTCACGTTGGTGAATTGACGGGCTTCTCCGTGCCCGTTATTTTTTTAGGCCGCCCTGAAGGGTCGGTGGCTCCCATGTGCGGAGGATGTTGTTTGGAACTAAATAGGGAGCATGACCCACTTGCCTTTCGCATACCTACTAGGAAAAGCTAATGAGCGAAATATGCGTCAGCAAGGAAGGGATTCGGTGAGGATTACATCCTGTGCCGATCGTTCCGGAGATGATACATTTGCCAAAGGAATCGTAGTATTCAAGCACTACGCCGTAATATGAACTGTCATGACTTTCTTCCATTTGGATTTTATATCAATACCAATGCATGGCGGAAGGGGATGTAAGCATAATATTATCGTATGCTAAGAAATGAGAACTATGACTAACAGTATCCAAATGAACTCTGCAAATGCATTATGGGAGATGTATTTCATGGTAAAGTCATGTGACCTAGAGGTTTTAACAAATGAACTTTGCTAATTGTTTCCTGCTGTGACCAAGGCAGAACGCCGAAAAGCGTAAGCTGGGAAGCATGATGTGCTGCTATGTCCTTGGATTAAAATGTTGAACTCCGGAATTGGGCCTCATGTTTTGTGTCTCACGTTGGTGAATTGACGGGCTTCTCCATGCCCGTTGTTTTTTGAGGCCGCCCTGAAGTGTCGGGGGCTCCCATGTTCGGAGGATGTTGTTTGGAACTAAATAGGGAGCATGACCCACTTGCCTTTTGCATACCTACTAGGAAAAGCTAATGAGCGAAATATGCGTCAGCGAGGAAGGGATTCGGTGAGGATTACATCCTGTGCCGATCGTTCCAGAGATGATACATTTGCCAAAGGAATCGTAGTATATAAGCACTACGCCGTAATATGAACTGTTATGACATTCTTCCATTTGGATTTTATATCAATACCAATGCATGGCGGAAGGGGATGTAAGCATAATATTATAGTATGCTAAGAAATGAGAACTATGACTAACAGTATCCAAATGAACTCTGCAAATGCATTATGGGAGATGTATTTCATTGTAAAGTCATGTGACCCAGAGGTTTTAAGCACGCACGAATGCACTTTGGGAAACGGCCACTACAACGCGGCCGTTTCCACGCATAACTTAACCACGCATGCATTATAACGCATGCGTGGTTACTACGAATGGCCTTTACCACGCATACCTTTACTACGAGATACGTAGTAAAGGCATGTGTATTAAAGACAAAAAATAAAAAAAAGGTCTTGGGGGGGGGGTCTCCCCCCCCCCCAAAAAAAACGCGTGAAAAAAAGGGGGCTTGGGGGGGTTTCCCCCCCAAAAAAACTCACCAGAAAAAGAAGCGAAGAAGAGGCAATCGGCGTCGTTAGAGGAAACGGAAAGACACTTCCGTTTCCTCTTTATGACGTTCAACGTCAACATGGAAGATGAAGAAGCCACGACGTGGAGAGGTAAGGGGAAT
This sequence comes from Calotriton arnoldi, assembly GCA_963921515.1. NCBI lineage: Eukaryota > Metazoa > Chordata > Amphibia > Caudata > Salamandridae > Calotriton > Calotriton arnoldi. The sequence goes on from CAWUFW010012111.1 coordinate 270,164, forward strand.
TTGAAGAAAAGAAAAAAAAAAAAGAGGTCCGATTTAAAGGTTAAGGGGAGGGGAGGGGAATATGTAAGAAGGGTTTAGGGGTGGGGGAATAACCATTACCAAGAGTATGCCCTTACCATGCATACATTTGCAACGAAAATCGATGTAAAAGTATGCGTGGTAAAGGAATATTTGTGGTAAAGGTTATGCGTAGGATAGGCTTTCCGTTGTAACGCATGCGTGGTAAAGGCATGCGTTGCAACGGAATGCGTTGTAACATCATACAACCATGCACTTTGCTAATTGCTTCCTGCTGGGACCAATGCAGAACGCCGAAACGCGTAAGCTGGGAAGCATGATGTGCAGCTATGTCCTTGGATTAAAATGTTGAACTCCGGAATTGGGCCTAATGTTTTGTGTCTCATGTTGGTGAATTGACGGGCTTCTCCGTGCCCGTTATTTTTTTAGGCCACCCTGAAGGGTCGGTGGCTCCCATGTACGGAGGATGTTGTTTGGAACTAAATAGGGAGCATGACCCACTTGCCTTTCGCATACCTACTAGGAAAAGCTAATGAGTGAAATATGCGTCAGCAAGGAAGGGATTCGGTGAGGATTACATCCTGTGCCAATCGTTCCGGAGATGATACATTTGCCAAAGGAATCGTAGTATTCAAGCACTACGCCGTAATATGAACTGTCATGACTTTCTTCCATTTGGAATTTATATCAATACCAATGCATGGCGGAACGGATGTAAGCATAATATTATCGTATGCTAAGAAATGAGAACTATGACTAACAGTATCCAAATGAACTTTGCAAATGCATTATGGGAGATGTATTTCATTGTAAAGTCATGTGACCTAGAGGTTTTAAGCACGCACGAATGCACTTTGCTATTTGTTTCCTGCTGTGACCAAGGCAGAACGCCGAAACGCGTAAGCTGGGAAGCATGATGTGCTGCTATGTCCTTGGATTAAAATGTTGAACTCCGGAATTGGGGCTCATGTTTTGTGTCTCACGTTGGTGAATTGACGGGCTTCTCCGTGCCCGTTATTTTTTGAGGCCGCCCTGAAGGGTCGGTGGCTCCCATGTGCGGAGGATGTTGTTTGGAACTAAATAGGGAGCATGACCCACTTGCCTTTCGCATACCTACTAGGAAAAGCTAATGAGCGAAATATGCGTCAGCAAGGAAGGGATTCGGTGAGGATTACATCCTGTGCCGATCGTTCCGGAGATGATACATTTGCCAAAGGAATCGTAGTATTCAAGCACTACGCCGTAATATGAACTGTCATGACTTTCTTCCATTTGGATTTTATATCAATACCAATGCATGGCGGAAGCGGATGTAAGCATAATATTATCGTATGCTAAGAAATGAGAACTATGACTAACAGTATCCAAATGAACTCTGCAAATGCATTATGGGAGATGTATTTCATTGTAAAGTCATGTGACCTAGAGGTTTTAAGCAGGCACGAATGCACTTTGCTAATTGTTTCCTGCTGTGACCAAGGCAGAACACCGAAACACGTAAGCTGGGAAGCATGATGTGCTGCTATGTCCTTGGATTAAAATGTTGAACTTCGGAATTGGGCCTCATGTTTTGTGTCTCACGTTGGTGAATTGGTGGGCTTCTCCGTGCCCGTTGTTCTTTGAGGCCGCCCTGAAGGGTCGGGGGCTCCCATGTTCGGAGGATGTTGTCTGGAACTAATAGGGAGCATGACCCACTTGCCTTTCGCATACCTACTAGGAAAAGCTAGTGAGCGAATTATGCGTCAGCGAGGAAGGGATTAAGTGAGGATTACATCCTGTGCCGATCGTTCCGGAGATGATACATTTGCCAAAGGAATCGTAGTATTCAATCACTACGCCGTAATTTGAACTGTCATGACTTTCTTCCATTTGGATTTTAAATCAATACCAATGCATGGCGGAAGGGGATGTAAGCATAATATTATCGCATGCTAAGAAATGAGAACTATGACTAACAGTATCCAAATGAACTCTGCAAATCCATTATGGGAGATGTATTTCATTGTAAAGTCATGTGACCTAGAGGTTTTAAGCATGCACAAATGCACTTTGCTAATTGTTTCCAGCTGTGACCAAGGCAGAACGCCGAAACACGTAAGCCGGGAAGCATGGTGTGCCTCTATGTTCTTGGATTAAAATGTTGAACTCCGAAATTGGGCCTCATGTTTTGTGTCTCACGTTGGTGAATTGACGGGCTTCTCTGTGCCCGTTCTTTTTTGAGGCCACCCTGAAGGGTCGGGGGCTCCCATGTTTGGAGGATGTTGTTTGGAACTAAATAGGGAGCATGACCCACTTGCCTTTCGCATACCTACTAGGAAAAGCTAATGAGCGAAATATGCGTCAGCGAGGAAGGGATTCGGTGAGGATTACATCCTGTGCCGATCGTTCCGGAGATGATACATTTGCCAAAGGAATCGTAGTATTCAAGCACTACGCCGTAATATGAACTGTCATGACTTTCTTCCATTTGGATTTTATATCAATACCAATGCATGGCGGAAGGGGATGTAAGCATAATATTATCGTATGCTAAGAAATGAGACCTATGACTAACAGTATCCAAATGAACTCTGCAAATGCATTATGGGAGATGTATTTCATTGTAAAGTCATGTGACCTAGAGGTTTTAAGCACGCAAGAATGCACTTTGCTAATTATTTCCTGCTGTGACCAAGGCAGAACGCCGAAACGCGTAAGCTGGGAAGCATGATGTGCTGCTATGTCCTTGGATTAAAATGTTGAACTCCGGAATTGGGCCTCATGTTTTGTGTCTCACGTTGGTGAATTGACTGGCTTCTCCGTGCCCGTTGTTTTTTTAGGCCCCCCTGAAGAGTCGGGGGCTCCCATGTTCAGAGGATGTTGTTTGGATATATATATATGTATATGTATCCCTCCAAAATGCCCCAGAGCTTCAAGGACACCACTCCTGCAGAGGAAAGTTCAAACAAGCTTTTATTAATGGAACCAGCATCAGCATTTCCAATCAATCACAGTCCCTGACGCGTTTCGGTGCACTGCACCTTAATCATAGGGCGGGGGAAGAGGCAGGGCCTGATCGTGCTACAACCTATTTTCCCTTTTAGTAGCATGCACACGAGACATTGGGGGCAATACCATTTTGGCAATTTACTTACTCAAGTGAGTCTATTTTGAGATACGCAAATCAAATGTTCATAAAACACCCCAGTGGGCTGGTGCAAAGTCTCTGCATCACATCGGGTGCCGTACTTCATCATACATTGCAACCTGCCTCCCATTCATGGCGACCAATGTGTCACCACAAGAACCAGAAGGCTGCGTGAGTGGCCGACGCCCACATGGGCGGGTTTAAGGACTTAAATCAGGTGCACAATCTGTTTTGTTTTTTCACTGTAGAGCCTGTGACGAAGGGCGGGAAGCCCGAAACGCGTTGGCTCAAGGATGTGATGCGATTGTTTCTGCCACTCGGCTGTAGTCTCCATTAAAGAAGAATGATGTTACTTACCTGTGTGGCTCTTCTAAATGGGAAAACTTTGTTTGTTGGAAATTTAAACGGCTGGCCTGGTCGTAGAGGAGCCCCACCACTTGTGTGCAGACCCAGGTGACGCCATCCTTTGGTCGCAATGAATGGGAGGCAGGTTGCGATGGATGACAATGTACGGCACCCGATGTGATGAAGAGACTTTGCACCAGTCCACTGGGGTGTTTTATCAATCAATCAATCATTTGTAGAGCACGCTACTCACCCGTGAGGGTCTCAAGGCGCTGAGGGGGGTGGCTGCTACTGTTTGAACAACCAGGTCTTGAGAAGTCTCCTGAAGGTCAGCAGGTCCTGGGTCTGTCGCAGGTGGATGGGGAGGGTGTTCCATGTCTTGGCGGTGAGGTGAGAGAAGGATCTGCCGCCGGTGGTCGTTCGGTGGATGTGTGGAACGGTGGCGAGGGCGAGGTCAGCGGAGCGGAGCTGGCGGTTGGGAGTGTAGAAGGTGAGTCGTTTGTTGAGGTATGCTGGTCCGGCGTCGTGGAGTGGTTTGTGAGCGTGGGTGAGGAGCTTGAAGGTGATCCTCTTGTTGACGGGGAGCCAGTGCAGGTCCCTCAGGTGGGCACTGAAGTGGCTCTGGCGGGGGATGACGAGGATGAGGCGTGTGGAGGCGTTCTGTATGTGTTGAAGTCTTTTCTGGAGTGTAGCCGTGGTTCCCGCGTAGAGGGTGTTGCCGTAGTCCAGCCTGCTGGTGACGAGGGCCTGGGTGACCGTCCTTCTGGTTCCAGTGGGGATCCATATGTAGATCTTGCGAAGCATGCGGAGGATGTTGAAGCAGAAGGAGGAGACGGCGTTGACTTGCTGGGTCATTGACAGAGATGAGTCCAGGATGCATGGTTGGTGGGTGTCGGTGCAGCTCCCAGCGAGGCCGGCCACCAGGAATCGTCCCAGGAGGAGGGGGTGGAGCCGAGGATGAGGACCTCCATCTTGTCCGAGTTCAGTTTCAGGCGACTGCTCTTCATCCATTCGGCGACAGCCTTCATTCCTTCGTGGAAGTTGGTTTTGGCGGTGGCGGGGTCTTTGGTGAGGGAGAGGATCAGCTGGGTGTCATCAGCGTATGAAATGATGTTGAGGTTGTGTGATTGGGCGATGTTGGCGAGCGGTGTCATGTAGACGTTGAAGAGGGTCGGGCTGAGGGATGATCCTTGGGGTACGCCGCAGGTGATCTTGGTGGCTTCGGATCGGAATGGAGGGAGGCGGACTCTCTGGGTTCTGTCGGTGAGGAAGGAGGTGATCCAGTCCAGGGCTTTGTCGCTGATCCCTGCGTTGTAGAGGCGTGTGCGTAGGGTGTGGTGGCAGACGGTGACTAAGGCGGCTGAGAGGTCTAGGAGGATGAGGTCCGTGGTTTCGCCGTTGTCTAGCAGGGTCCTGATGTCGTCGGTGGCGGCGATGAGGGCGGTTTCGGTGCTGTGATTGCTGCGGAATCCAGATTGGGATGAGTCCAAGGTGTTGTTCTCTTTGAGGAAGCGGGTCAGTTGTCTTTTGATGATCTTCTCGATGACTTTCGCCGGGAACGGGAGCAGGGAGATGGGCCGGAAGTTCTTGAGTAGGGCGTTGATCTCTACATGTTTCCAGCTTTCCGGGAAGGTGGCGGTCTCGAATGAGTTGCTGAAGATCTTTCGGAGTTGGGGTGCGATGATGGAGCTTGCTCTGTTGAAGATGTGGTGGGGGCAGGGGTCTGACGGTGATCCGGAGTAGATGGTGTTCATGGTTTTGATGGTGTCTTCGTCATTGATGTGGTTCCAGGAGATCAGGAGGCCAGTGTGACTGGGGGGTGGTGAGTCTAAGGTGTCGGCGGCTGTCGGGGGGGTCTGGATGTTGAAGCTGTTGTGGATGTCTCTGATCTTGCGGTGGAAGAAGGTGGCTAGAGAGTCGCAGAGGTCTTGTGACGGCGGGATGTCGTTGGAGCTGGAGCTGGGGTTGGCGAGTTCCTTCATGATGTTGAAGAGCTCTTTGCTGTTGTGTGCCTTGTTGTCGATGCGTTCCTTGTAGGAGGTCCTTTTGGCAGTTCGAATGAGTTGGTGGTGCCTGCGGCTGGCGTTCTTGAGGGCTGCATGGTTGTCCGGTGATTGCTCGTGGCGCCATTTCTTCTCTAGTCTTCGGCAGACCTGTTTGGATGCCTGGAGGTCGGCGGTGAACCAGATGGCCCTTCTGTTGGTGTGTCTGTTAGAGGGTTTCTTGATCGGGGCGAGAGTGTTGGCGCAGTCGTCGATCCATTGCCTGAGGTTGCGGGCGGCTGTGTCGGTGTCGGTGTGGTCGGTTGGTGGGTCTTGGGCGAGGGTGGTGATTAGCTGGTCTTCGGTGACCTTGTTCCAGCTGCGGTGGGGGATTCTTTGTTGGTGGATGTGTGCGGTGGTTTTCTAGAAGGAGAAGTGGATGCAGCGGTAGTCGGTCCAGTGGAGTTCGGTGGTGTGGCTGAAGGTGACGTGTCTGCTGGCGGAGAAAATGGGGTTGAGCGTGTGTCCGGCGGAGTGGGTAGGTGTTGTGACGAGCTGTTTGAGACCGAGGTTGGTGATGTTGTCCAGCAGTGTGGTGGAGTTGCTGTCGTCGGCGTTCTCGAGGTGGTAGTTCAGGTCTCCGAGGAGGATGTAATCTGTGGAGGCCAAGGCGTGCGAGCTGACGATGTCTGTGATGGAGTCGCTGAACTGTGGCCGGGGTCCGGGGGGTCTGTACACGAGGGTTCCTCTGTGGGTGGTGTTGGGATCGATGTGGATCTGGAAGTGCATGTGTTCGGCAGTGCTGAGGGTGTCTTCGGTGTTGGTTGAGATTCTGAGGGTATTTCTGTGGACGATGGCGATTCCACATCCCGGTCTGTTGGTGCGGTCCCTGCGGGTGATCTTGTAGCCCTCCGGGATGGCTATGGCAACGTCGGGTGCCGATGAGGTGTTCGTCCAGGTATCCGTCAGGAAAGCGACGTCTGGGGAGGATGAGTTGAGCAGGTCCCAGAGTTCGACGGCGTGCCTGTGGATGGAGCGGGTGTTGAGCAGTATGCATCTGAGATGGTTGTGGCCTGCCTCGGTGGGGGGGGCAGGACATGCTGGTGCACGCTGGCTGGTGAAGCTGCAGTTTCGGCAGGTGAAGGGTCCGTGGGTGCGCTTCGGGGTGGCCTGGAAGCAGGTTGTAGATCGGCCGGCGTTGAGTGCGTGGAGGAGGTTGGCATCGTAGCGGCGTCTGGTGTCGTGGCGCTCACGGGGGCAAGGGGGTCTGGCGCTGTGCGTAGTCCAGGTGCGGACGGGCGCAGACGGGCTTGCCTTAGGCGCCATTAAGAAGGGAAGGTGGGAGGGAGGAGTAGCTGGGAGGTGGGTGCAGGGCCAATGGGCGAGTGAGGGGGGCGGTGCCGCAGGGGACGCAGCAGCAGGAAAAATGAATGGCAGAGGGTCGAAAGTAAAGAGAGGCAGAAGAGGGCGGAATAGAATGAAGCTACAGGCAAGAGGGCAAAAAGTGAAAAGGCAGAAAAAGCGTCTTATAAACAATGCAATTAGACAAAAAGAATAAAACTACAGGCAAGAGGGCAAAAGAAAAGAGGCAGAGAAAAACAGCAGCAAGGAGGCGGGGGGCGCAACACAGGTGGCTCGAACTCGCGGCAGCGAGGGCGGGAGCACGGGCACAGCTAGGTGGAGCTGTGTGGCGTGGAGAGCGACCTGCCTGGAACAGGGTGTTTATGAACATTTGATTTGCGTATCTCAAAACAGACTCACTTGAGTAATACAATGTGTCACCACAAGAACCAGAAGGCTGCGCGAGTGACCGACGCCCACATGGGCAGGTTAAAGGACTTATAATCAGGTGCACAATCTGTTTTGTTTTTTCACTGTAGAGCCTGTGACGAAGGGCGGGAAGCCCGAAACGCGTTGGCTCAAGGATGTGATGCAATTGTTTCTGCCACTCGGCTGCAGTCTCCATTAAAGAAGCAAGATGTTACTTACCTGTGTGGCTCTTCTAAATGTGAAAACTTTGTTGGTTGGAAATTTAAACGGCTGGCCCGGTCGTAGAGGAGCCCCGCCACTTGTGTGCGGTCGCCATGAATGGGAGGCAGGTTGCGATGGATGACGATGTACGGCACCCGATGTGATGCAGAGACTTTGCACAAGCCCACTGGGGTGTTTTATGAACATTTGATTTGCGTATCTCAAAACAGACTCACTTGAGTAATACAATGTGTCACCACAAGAACCAGAAGGCTGCGCGAGTGGCCGACGCCCACATGGGCGGGTTTAAGGACTTATAATCAGGTGCGCCATGAATGTGGGGTCGCCATGAATGGGAGGCAGGTTGCGATGGATGACGATGTACGGCACCCGATGTGATGCAGAGACTTTGCACAAGCCCACTGGGGTGTTTTATGAACATTTGATTTGCGTATCTCAAAACAGACTCACTTGAGTAATACAATGTGTCACCACAAGAACCAGAAGGCTGCGTGAGTGGCCGACGCCCACATGGGCGGGTTTAAGGACTTATAATCAGGTGCACAATCTGTTTTGTTTTTTCGCTGTAGAGCCTGTGACGAAGGGCGGGAAGCCCGAAACGCGTTGGCTCAAGGATGTGATGCGATTGTTTGTGCCACTCGGCTGCAGTCTCCATTAAAGAAGGAAGATGTTACTTACCTGTGTGTCTCTTCTAAATGGGAAAACTTTGTTTGTTGGATATATATATATATATATTTATATATATATATATATTCCCAAACAGATTCCAATAATAAGCGCTCTCAGGATTCAAAGAAAAGGATACATTTATTGCTCAGAGTAACGCGTTTTGAAAGAAAACTTTCTTGATCACAAAATGAGCATTGTGGAGACAGTGCAATACATAGGCTCGGTACTGGGGCCAAAAACATAGAAAGTGGACTATGGTTACAATTTGTAAGTCACTGCACAGTAAACATTGCGGCCATTTTGAAGTAAGCAAAATTGCAATAATAAATCATGTAAATACATAGTGTTATAATATACTGTTGAGTCACAATATATATGCATTAATAGTGAGGCATAATGCGGAACACAAGTGATAAGGAGAACACATAGAGGGAGTAAAGGAAGTAAAAAGGAGTAAAAATTCCTCCAATATGTCTGCCAATCTAAGACAGAGGGAGTCTGTGTTTATTATCCTAGCCCACTCGTCCAGTTATGAGTATATAAAGGGAGTGGCCTTGAAGGTGATGGCCAGTCGGGTGGGTCGGTAAAGGGGAGGAATAGATTGGGTACGGTAGCCACCAGTCACGGCACTTGAGCCTAATTTTCATAAAGAAACTCCTAAGGAATGAGGAGTCCTGCCTTCCCTTCGGGGTGCAGAAAGGGAATACAAGTGGCATTCGGAACCTCCATCATAGGAGGGGGACTCTATAGAAAAGGAGAATAATTTACTGAACCAACATACTCAGGGGTGAGTAATCCAGTTTCACCACCGGAGTACAAGAAAACCTTAATTCAAAGTGAACTGAAGAGGGTCACTTTAACTTGTTGCGAAAACATGGAGGAAGAATCACAAAGGCGCATGGTTGCGCAGACGTTACTGGCGCGTGCTCCAGGTAAAATACAAGGGGGAACCGCAATTCAAAGCAGTGACACCGCACTGAGTACCAAACTTAAAAGATATGAGAAACTTAAGAAATCGGAGACATCAAAATGGTGGGAGGCAATCTCCCTCCAAGACTATGTTGATAAGAAAATGGTGCCACGTGGACTCCGCATCTACACCCCTCCCTCGTACGAATCGCCCAATCCTCGGATGTTGGAGGAATGGGCGGAAAACTCTGCCACAAGCTCCAGGACGATGCTATGAATCTGTTTGGGAATATTATCGCTGGTTCTGCTCTGCCAGCATTTCGCGCCACCGAACTACGGGCGGATTTTCCCAGGAGGAGCATCCGGGATTGTGATATATATATATATATAAATATATATATATATATATCTATATATGACTTTGTAAGTGAGCAATAAAAATACCCACGCCAAACACAAGCGGAGTTCGCGCCTTCTTCATCGCCGCTGGGAGGTTGAGGAAGGAAACCTTTTTTCAATATATATATATATATATATATATATATATATATATATATATATATATATATATATATATATAATCTACTGGCGGTCGCCAGTAGATAGTTATAGTTAGGACCTATTTTCCATAGGAAATCCGCGACATTCTATTTGAAATAACTCTTGCGTCGGTTGACGAATCTTCGCGAAATTTTCAAACTTTATGGCCCGCTCCGGTCCGCTCCTACCCTGAAAGTCTCAGGGTGATTCGTCAAGCGGGGGCCGAGAAAAAGGGGGGTCCCAAAACGTGTTTTCCCCATTCATTTTCCCATAGGAAACTTTAGACATGGCTACAGCCCGATCTGCTGAACGGAATTACACCAAATTTGGCAAAGAGGTAGTTCTTGGTTCAGAAAGAACCCTTTTGTTAAATGGTGTAAATCCGTTCAGTAGTTGCGGAGAAATTAAAAAAATAAGAGTCAAAAAATCAATTTCCCATAGGAAACTTTAGACACGGCTACAGCCCGAACTGCTGAACGGAATTACACCAAATTTGGCAAAGAGGTAGTTCTTGGTTCAGAAAGAACCCTTTTGTTAAATGGTGTAAATCCGTTCAGTAGTTGCTGAGAAAATCAAAAGTAAAAGTACATATATATCTATGGCCGCGTCGGATTCGCGCACCCTCCCGATCACGAGCTGTCTGCTAATTGGCTGTCAACACTCCAAACCAGGAAGTGTTGGCAGCCATCTTGTTCCTCGGTGGAACCGAGGAACAAGAAAGCAGTAAAAAAAAGTGCGCAAAACGCACAAAGGGGGCAGGGTAGAAACACCCTGACCCCCTAGGTCGGCTCAGGGGGTCCCACAAGGACCCCCTGGGCAGAAAAAAGCATTTTTTTCTTTAAAAAAAATCGGCAGGATGCGCTCAGGGAGCGCGAATCCTGCCGAAAAAAATAAAATCGAAGGGCGGTCTCCCGCGCTTCGATTGTATTTTGCCCCCGGGTGGCCCAAGTCCCGGGGGCATGGTGGGGGGGTTAAATTTATGTATGGGGGCCTCAAAGGACCCACCAAGCCCCGGGGACCGCCACCCCCCGGGGCTTTCTTTTTAAAATGGTGCGGGAGGGCTCTGAGCCCTCCCGCAGCCACGGGGACCACCACCTCTCCGGGGCTTCTTTTTTTTTTGAGTTTTTCCTGTGTGGGGGGGGCTCGAGCCCCCCCACACGCCCCGGGACCGTCACCTCCCTGGGGCACTAACAAATTAAAATGGGGGTCCGTTTTGGACCCCGAAGCCCGGGGACCACCACCTCCCCGGGGCTTTGCTGATGTGGGGAGGGGGCCGCGCGGCCCCCCTCCTGGAGCCTGTGGTGGCCCTGGGGACCGCCACCCCCAGGGCCAGCTCCTGCAGTGTCCCGGGGTGCCTACCCCCGGGACACTGCTGTTTGCAATGACAGGACGGGAGCCTCACGGCTCCCGTCCTGTCATTGCAAACTGCTTTGGATGAGAGCAGGGAAACCTGCTCTCGCTTCCAATATCCAAAGACAATTGCTTTTCCACACGGGGAGCAGCATGTTAGCTGCTCCCCATGTGTAAAGCAATGCCGGCTCCCATAGGACACGGGGAGCCGGCGGGACTGTGGGGGTTTGGGGACCCCCACAGTCCCCAACCAGAGGCCAGGCCCCGGGGGATGGGGTCCCCGGGGCAAGTAGTGGCCCGGGAGGGGGGCCACGAGGCCCCCCTCCCCAGAAATAATAAAAAAAAAAAAAGGGGGTAAGGCCCTGGTGGATGGGGTCCCCAGGGCCCAAAAATAAGAAAAAGGAAGGGGGGGCACACAGCCCCCCTTCAGGGAAAAAAAACAAAACAAAAAAAAAACGATCGGCCCGCAGGCCCCGCCCCCTTCCTTCACCACTCTGCAAACGGGCCCCCTGGCGCGTTTGCAGATGGGGAAGTAATTCCCCTTGAATACTGGGGGTCCCAAGTGGCGCGTTTGCACAGTGGTGAACGGAGGGGGCGGGGCTTCAGGTGACATGTGTGCAAACAGGCCCCGTGGCGCGTTTTAAGATGGGGAATTAAATCCCCATCAATCCTGAGGGTCCCTGGGGGCCAACTAGCCCAACAGGTACATCCAGAAAGCGCCACAGAGCTGCGTTGCAGAGAGGTGTAAAAAGGGGTGTGGCCTCTCTACACGTCTCTGCAACGCAGCCCCCTGGCGCATACTGGTGGTTCCTGGTGGGCTAGTTGGCCCCTAGGGACCCTCATGATTCAAGGGGACTTAATCCCCCAACTTAAAACGCGCCACGGGGCGCGTTTGCACAGATGTCACCTCAGGCCCCGCCCCCTACCTTCACCATTGTGCAAATATTCCTCTAAAATCTGCCGAACTACGAATTCGGATTTACTCACCTGTTATCAGGAGAGACCTCAGTGCTGCATCTTTCAGCCCAGTACTAATCCTGAAAAGTAATTTTAACCATACTTACCAGTAACTTGAATTTCCTTCCATAGGATATCATTGCCTGCTTTTTGCTGAAAAAGTTTCTAAGTGTTGATTTTTGAAACATACAAATATTCCTCTAAAATCAGCCGAAATACGAATTCCGATTTACTCACCTGTTATCAGGAGAGACCTCAGTGCTGTATCTTTCAGCCCAGTACTGGTCCTGAAAAGTAATTTTAACCGTACTTACCAGTAACTTGAATTTCCTTCCATAGGCTAACATTGACTGGTTTCACTTGGAAATTCTTCTAAGTGTGGAGTTTTGGAACTTTAAAATATTCCTCTAAAATCAGCCGAAATACGAATTCCAATTTACTCACCTGTCATCAGGAGAGATCTCCATGCTGCATCTTTCAGCCCAGTACTGATCCTCAAAAGTAATTTTAACCGTACTTACCAGTAACTTGAATTTCCTTCCATAGGATATCATTGTCTGCTTTTTGCTGAAAAAGTTTCTAAGTGTTGATTTTTGAAACATACAAATATTCCTCTAAAATCAGCCGAAATACAAATTCCGATTTACTCACCTGTTATCAGGAGAGACCTCAGTGCTGTATCTTTCAGCCCAGTACTGGTCCTGAAAAGTAATTTTAACCGTACTTACCAGTAACTTGAATTTCCTTCCATAGGCTAACATTGACTGGTTTCACTTGGAAATTCTTCTAAGTGTGGAGTTTTGGAACTTTAAAATATTCCTCTAAAATCAGCCGAAATACGAATTCCGATTTACTCACCTGTTATCAGGAGAGACCTCAGTGCTGCATCTTTTAGCCCAGCACTGACCCTGAAAAGTAATTTTAACCGTACTTACCAGTAACTTATATTTTCTTCCATAGGAATCCATTGTCTGGTTTTCAGCTGAAAAGTTTCAAAGTGTCGATTTTCACAAACTACAAATATTCCTTAAAAATCGCCTGTATGACTTAAACGCATTCTTTCAACTGTTTACAGGAGATGCACCAGTGCTGGATCCAGGATCCAACACTGAGTAAGAAAAAGTAACGATAACAGTTTTTACCTGCTAAGTGAATTTCCTTCCTTAGGATAACATTGGTGATTCTATGAGAAAAAGTTTCTAAGTGTCAACTTTTAAAATACAATACTATTCCTTAAAAATCACTACTGTAACCAAAACGCTTTTACTCAACTGTTTACAGGAGATGTCCCAGGACTGAATCTAGGATCCAGTCCTGTGGTTAGAAAAGTAATCCATAAAGTAACTAATTGCATTTAACTAGAAATTCACATTGAGCTGAATGTTGCATTGTGTTTGAAAATGTGTTGCCCATTGCAACAACTGTAACTACTGTACTTAAAAGTCTATTGCCTATGTGCAAAGTATTTAAACTAAAGTAATTCATTCTGAGAAAGTATTTTTTGTAATGTATAATGTAATTACAATGTAATTTAAAAAATAAAATATGTAAAAAAAAAATGTTTCTAAAAATGTAGTAAATCAGTATGAAAAAAATAAATATAACAATTAATACATTTAAAAATTGTCATTTACAAAACCTTTGAAATTCACTGAAAAAACCGTAGGTTTCAGACATGTTATAGTTAGGAATTAGCATTTAAAAAACCTTTGAAATTCACAGAAAAAACCATAGGTTTCAGACACGTTATAGTTAGAAATTAGCATTTAAAAAACCTTTGAAATTCACTGAAAAAACCATAGGTTTCAGGCACGTTATAGTTAGAAATTTGCATTTAAAAAACCTTAGAAATTCACTGAAAAAACCATAAGGTTTTAGGGACAGTTATAGTTAGTTGGACATTGCACTCGTACAAAACCCGTGAAATTCCCCTGTTATAGTTAGTTCAGGTAACTATAACTCGCGCCCCGCAATGCACTGCTGATGACGTCACATTTTATATCACTCATGACATGGTCAGTGACATCACTGATGACATCACTGATGACATCATCCATGTGAGAATTTAATGCATCTTCTCACACCCTAATATAAGTTTTGAAACACCCACTCTAAATTACAGACTGCCATTCTCAAAACCATACACACTCCAATACCAATAAGTACATACCCACTCACTGATTCTTAGGTCTACACACACACATCTACTCGCTCACCCGTACAGTCACTCATACTTACAGTCACTCAGTACAGGACTATCATATGCACTCATACACCTATATAAACACTCACACAACGCAACTCATCCATAGAGGTACTCACACACCTAGTCAGTCATGCAAATAATTAATCACACTCCAATTTACTCACCTATACAGTTATACACACCAGCTCACTTACTCATAAAAATACTAGCACATTCTTACGCTCCTATGCAATCACTGATGCAAGCACACACTCATCCATATAGCCACTCTCACAATCACACACTCTCACTTATAGCCATTTATATACTCCAACACACATATATGCTGCCTTTCATATATGTAGTTACTCACACATGTACCACTGAGATATACATTCAATCACTAACACACCCATACACACACTCACCCACCCATACAGTCCATCACAGACGCACTCTTGAAACCATGCACCCAGTGAATCACCCACTCACACATCTATGCACAGAGTCACACTCACCCCACCCACACAAACACTGAGGCACCCATACAGATACTCAGAGAACCAATCCATAACCCATATAGACACTCATTTAGCTAGTCAGAAACCCATGCAGCTGCTTACACAACAACAGACAGACGGATACAGACATTCACACAGTTTAGTCACTCACCCATGCATCCAGTAAGATACGTTTAATCACTCACTTATAGACTCAGTCACACACCTACTAAATCATCCATTCAGACACTTATACACCCACTCATTCTTCAATACGCCTTTCCCTATATATATTAAACATATTTAAACTTTACACAAACACACAGTCACTGGATGATGTCATCAGTGATGTCATTTGAGATGTCATCAGTGATGTCATCAGTGATGTCACTGACCATGTCATGAGTGATGTAATATGTGACGTCATCAGCAGTGCATTGCGGGGGCGCGAGTTATAGTTACCTGAACTAACTATAACGGAGGGAATTTCACGGGTTTTGTACGAGTGCAATGTCCAACTAACTATAACTGTCCCTAAAACCTTATGGTTTTTTCAGTGAATATATATATATATATCCACAAGAAAACTGCTCACACAGTGAAGCGCCCACTCGACGTTGAAAATTACACCTTTATTCAATTCAACTGGCAGCAACGAGTCCACTGCACAGACACAAGCTGGATCTCTCCTCCATAGCGTACGAGCAACCCTACGGATTTTAATTTGGGAAGGTTGAGTGACTGCTGCCAAAACCACTATGGATTACACTTACCTTACTACAAGAACCAGAATGCTATTCAGCAACACGCCTCAGAGGGCGGGACTATGCATCTTGTTAAAGCATGAAAATGTAAGGCAGCTGGATCTCTCCTCCATAGCCAGCCATGAGGAAGGGAGAAATGTCTCCAGAAACGCGTAGGCAAAAGGCTTGAAGAGACCTTTGCTTGTGTCTGTGCAGTGGACTCGTTGCTGCCAGTTGAATTGAATAAAGGTGTAATTTTCAACGTCGAGTGGGCGCTTCACTGTGTGAGCAGTTTTCTTGTGGATATTTAGTGGCCCGCTCCGGTCACGAAGCTGCCCCCCTGCTGATGGTGCAGGTCCGGATGTTCTCAGTATAGGACACCATACAGGAACGGCGTCACCTTTCAATCTGGCACAAGAAAAGCAACGCGTTCAGTGCAACGAGGTACGAGCAACCCGACGGATTTTAATTTGGGAAGGTTGAGTGACTGCTGCCAAAACCACTATGGATTACACTTACCTTACTACAAGAACCAGAATGCTATTCAGCAACACGCCCCAGAGGGCGGGACTATGCATCTTGTTAAAGCATGAAAATGTAAGGCAGCTGGATCTCTCCTCCATAGCCAGCCATGAGGAAGGGAGAAATGTCTCCAGAAACGCGTAGGCAAAAGGCTTGAAGAGACCTTGCTTGCGTCTGTGCAGTGGACTCGTTGCTGCCAGTTGAATTGAATAAAGGTGTAATTTTCAACGTCGAGTGGGCGCTTCATATATATATATATATATATATATATATATATATATATATATATATATATATATATATATATATATATATATTACCTACCGGTGGTCTCCAGTAGGTACTTCTAGGTAGGACCATGTTTCCGTAGGAAAAGAGTTTTTTGACTTGCCTATATCTTTGGAGTCGTTTGATGAATATTCACAAACGTTTCCCAGCAAAGTGTCGAATTGGGTCTTGTTGTGCATAGAAAGTTTCGGGGTTATCCGTCAAGCGGGGGCCGAGAAAAAGGGGGGGGGTCAAAAAAGTGTGTTTCCCTTGTTAATTCCCATAGAGATTTTAGACATGACTACAGCCCGAACCAGTGAAACGAATCATACCACATTTGGCAGAATGGTAGCTTTTGGTCCAGAAAGTGACCTTTTTTGTGAACGGTGTAAACCTTTTTATTAGTTTTTCAGATATTAAGGGAAAAACAAATTTGTATATATATTTGTATATATAGGGACGTGGATCCTCAGAGGATCCGACAGTCCCAGTGCTGAAATCTGATTGGCTACCAACACTTCAACCGGAAGTGTTGGCAGTCATCTTGGGACTCAGCTTCAGCCGAGTCCCAAAGAAAACCTTAAAAAAAAAGAAAAGGGAGCAGAATAGCAATACCCTGACCCCTTAGCCCTGGTCCTGGGGTGCCTGTAGGGCAAAAAAGCATTTTTTTAAAGATATTTGCTACGAAATCACAACAGAGTCACAAATCCACAGCAAAACTTTAAAAAAAATAAGCACAGGCTCCTCCACTTCTTTGAAGATTTGCCCCTGGGTGGGCCAGGTCATGGGAGCTTATTTTTATTTTAAATAAGGGGAGGGGGCACCCAAGGTCCCACTCCCCATGTCCAATCTTGGCCCCAGGGACCACCATCTCTGCGGGGCTGGTAGAGTTTTAAGGAAAATGGAGGACAGCCGTGTGTCCCTCCTCTTGAGGCTCTAACTGCCTCAAGGACCACCACCTTCCTGGGGCTTTATGAAAAAAAAAGAGGGGCCCTGGGGAGTCACCACCATCACCCAAATGAGCCATGGGGACCACCACTTCCCCGTAGCAATGTATATAATATTGGGAGGGGGGCCGTGTGGCCCCTCTCAGGCCATATATGGTCCCAGGAAAACCAACTCCCAGGGCATGGCCAAACTAAAGGGGGCCATGCTCCCCCCTCCCGGGCCATATACAGCTCCGGGTACCACCATGTCCCCTGGGCCGTCCCATTCAAAGTAAGGGAGGGGGGCCACACGGCCTCCCTCTTGGAGCCATTAATGGCCCTAGGGACTGCCATCCCCCAGGGCCAGCTCCCTATATTCCAAGGTGCCCACCCCCGGGACATAGCAGTTTGCTTTTGCTTGGCGGGAGCTGTGACAGCTCCTGCCAAGCAAGAGCAAACATAACTCTGCTTCCAGCAAGCAGGAGCTGTCAAACTACTCCTGCTTGCTGGAAGCAGAGTTTTCATCTGTTTCCCTGCCCACTGTCATGCAGGCAGGGAAACAGGTGACGCAATTACTCCTGCAAGCAGGGAGCTGCATTTCTAGCAGTGTGGGAGCAATGCCGGCTCCCGCAGAAGATGGGTAGCTGGCTGGGACTGTGGGGGCCTTGAGGCTCCCCAACGGTCTCCATCTTAGCACATTGGGTGCCCTGCATGGGCTCCAGAGCACCCAGGGAGATGTGGCAGGGCCCCAGGGGATGGGTCCCCGGGGCCAAAATCAGCCCGGGGAAGGGGGTTGTGCGGTCTCTTGCTCCAATAACATTTGGCCTGGTGCCAGGGAATAGAGTTCTGGCGGCTGAAATCAGCCATTGTGGGGGAGGGGGCGCTCAGCCCCCCTCCCCAGTACAGAAGAGGGCAAAATAGAGGGCAGAAAAACAAACAGTAAAGGCAAAACACAGCAGAAGAGGGCAAAACAGAGGGCAGAAAAATGAGCAGAAAAGGCAAAACGGAGGGCAGAAAACAAGCAGGAAAGGCAAAACAGAGGGCAGAAATATAAGCAGAAAAGGCAAAACAGAGGGCAGAGAAGTCAAAACAGAGCAAAAGGAGGCAAAACAAAAGGAAAAAAATGAGCAGGAAGGAAAGGCAAAATAAAGGGCAGAAAAAGAAGCAGGAAAGGCAAAACAGAGGGTAGAAAAGTGAGAAGAAAGGTAAAACAGAGCAGAAGAGTACAAAACAGAGGGCACTCACACACCCACTCAGATACTCACACACCCACTCCCAGACATACTCAGACACTCATGCATCCACTCACATACCCAATCAGACACTCATGCACCCACACACCAACCCACTGAGACCCTCACGTACCCACTCACAGACCCACCCAGAGACTCATGCACCCACTTATAGACCCACTCAGACTCATGCACCCACTCACAGACTCATTCATTCATTCACACACCCACTCAGAGACTCATGCACAAACTCACAGACTGACTCACACACTCATGGAGGCACTCACGAACCCACTCAGACACTCTGACATCCACTCTTAGACCTACTCAGACACTCACACATATTCAGACACCCACTCAGACACGGATGCACCCACTCATAGACCAACTCAGAGACTCACCCACCCTCTTACAGACCCAACAGACACTCACGCATTCACACACTCATGGAGGCACTTGCAAACCCACTCAGATACTCTGACACTGACTCACAGACCTACTAAGACACTCACACACCCACTCAGATTCCCACTCAGACACTCATGTACCCACTCACAGACCTACTCATGCACTCACTCACACACTGCATGAGACACTATTGCAGCCACACACAGACCCACTCACACACCCAGTGAGGCACTCATGCACTCACTCTCAATGGTTATAGGTTACAGTTAGGAAATAAAATTAAAAAAACTTAAGAATTCTATTAAAAAAACAAACATTACAGGGACGTTATAGTTAGGAAATAACATTAAAAATCATACAAATTCACTGAAAAAACAACAAGATTACAGGGACATTATAGTTAGGCTCAGATTTCACTCGTACAAAACCATTGAAATTCAGCAGTTATAGTTACCTTAGCTAACTATAACTTAAGCCCCCGCAATGCACTGCGTATGAGCTCACACATTACATCACGTATGACATGATCAATGACGTCACTGATAACATCACTGATGACATCGCAAATGACATCACTGATGACATCATCCATAGAACCACTCACATACCCACTGATGCCCCTATACTACCTCTCATATACCCACTCACACACCAACACAGCCAGGCACACAACCAGTCACTCACCCATACAGCTACTCATACAACCAGTCACCCATACAGCCACACACTCACCCATACAGCTACTCACACACACACTTATTCACCTATACAGCCTCTCAACTCACTCACACACCCATTCAACCACTTACATACCCATTCACACATCCATACACGCATCCCACATCAGCTCACTCACCTATACAGCCATTCACACAGATACTCACTCTCTAAAATAGCCACTCACACACCAACTCACTTAACCAAACTCCCACTCAAACAGCCGCTCACTCACCTATTCAGCCATTTACACACCCAGTCACTCACTCATACAGCCACTCACACAGCACTACTCACCCAAACAGCTACTCACACACTTACTTTACTTATACACCCATACATTGACTCACACACCCACACAGCCACTTAGACACCCAGTCACACATGGATACATACAGTCACACAGCCACTCACATATGCTAAAAGTAGTATCATTCATTAGAAGTACGCCTTGTATACTAATTTAACTTTTGTAGTGGCTTAGTATATATGCTTAACAATCATAAACTCCTAGAAAATACTTACACCTAGAAAACCACTCACTCACCCATTCACAGACCCATAGAGCAACTCACACACCTACTGAGAAAGCAACACCGCCACTGACACACCCACTGACAGGTCCATACAATCACTCACACATATGTACTCATACACCCATACTGCAGCTGAGACACCAACTCACACACTCATACATCCACACAGCCACTCAGATAATATATGTTAGAAATAGTATCACTCATTAGTACTACAGAAAGTATACTAATGTAATGTATGTAGTAGCTTAGTATATATATCTTTAAATTAAACAACCTTTTCTGAAACACTCACACTAACTGGATGATGTCAGCAGTGATGCCAGCAGTGATGTCATTAGTGATGTCACTGACCATGTCATGAATGATGTAATATGTGAGGTCCTAAGCAGTGGATTGTGGGGGTGTAAGTTATAGTTAGCTCAGGTAACTATATCTGCTGAATTTCAATGGTTTTGTACAAGTAAATTCTGAGCCTAACTATAACGTCCATGTAACCGTTGCTTTTTTGTGTGAATTTTGAAGGTATTTTTAATTCTATTTCCTAACTATAACGTCCCTGTAACCTTTGTTTTTTTTCAGTGAATATATATATATATATATACACACACACACACATGTACAAACATATCTACACAAACATATATATATGTATATATATATATATATATATCACATATGTACAAACATATGTATATATGTATATGTGTATATATATATACACATATATATATGTATGTATATATATGTGTGTATATATATAAATATATGTCACACCAGGATTCCCACGACTCGTTCCAAAGTCTAACAAACGGGACACGGACACCAGGTAAGTGCATAGTTTTTTCTTTTATTCTTTTAGTAGACGCTTCGGCATGGTGGCACAGCCCAGTGTTGATATCTCTAACCAAAGCATTTATGCAGTAATATGTTTTAACATCTAATATTTAATATTTAATATTATGTGTTTAATTATTTATCTTACAGATGTGGTTTTAAGTGCTATTTAAAAAACATTTATTATATTCGAAATTATTAGTTTATTTCAATATGTTTTTTAATTGATGCATGTCTGTATCCTTCATATTTGAGACATCATTCTAAGATATGACTATGTATTATCAACTATATTGTGCAATGAATATTAACTCACTAGTGTGGTTGACAAAACAGTATTTAGCGCGTCTACAATGGACTTAATAGAGAAACTAGCGGACCAGAAGAAAGACTATACGCAAGGTTTCAGCATAGTATGTTGTTTCTGTCTATTGGTTAATATGTGACAAGGGTGTCTGACACAATGCATTATAAAAACAGAAGGCGGACTGCGTTTCCACATGTGATCAAGGGCATCCCATTGCCCGAAACGCGTCATACGGCTATTCTAAAATAAAGAACAGTTTCTGCCATGAATCTTGGGTCCGTGACTCTCTTTCCAACCAACAGGAAGTAGGAGGGAGTCTATACACTGATCGGATATATAAATATATATACACAAATATATATGTTTGTGTATATATGTATGTGATATATATATTCCAAAAGTTCCAGTAGGCGCGCTCTCAGGGTACAATACACTCAAACCAGAATCGTTGCCGAAAATTGTTTAATTTAACAACGCATTTTGGCTGCCCAGCAGCCTTGATCACATGTAATACAACCACCACTCAGGTGCCTTTTTAACATTGCATGGTGAAAAGGGAAGAAGGACACAGGAGGATCCAAACATATTGGCCATATTGTAGTGGTTCCGCAATAAGTCAGAATACAGACAAAACGCCTATGGTGGGTACATGTACATTTACCAAATAGATCAGGCAAAATACACTGACTGATAACCCAGTTATGACTCCCCGTAGTTTGCTTTCAATACAAAGAGTACACAATAAAAGGTTAAATATGCCACAAAGTATCTATCACACGTGAGATAGAGAAGTATGGGAAGTCCTGTCTGTAAGTGCATTGACTAGTGTGAGTGGATAAACACATGAGACAGTGAGAGTAAAGGCAAAGTGCCTGTTCTAGTCTCGATGTGCTAAAAAAGGGCCCAGCTACCTGCCCACAATGTGCGTGGACAGACCAAAATGCCTATGACAAACTCATACGGCTATTCTAAAATAAAGAACGGTTTCTGCCACGAATCTTGGGTCCGTGACTCTCTTTCCAACCAACAGGAAGTAGGAGGGAGTCTACACTCTGATTGGATTTGACTACGGAATACAGGTTGATTCCGCTAACGGACCCCCTCTCCACAAGCAGGTGGCTGCCCGCAACCAGGAAACGCGAGGATCCAGAAAGGATAATTGGCAGCTACCCCCTACGACAGCCGTTTGGACTACCGAATACGAAGACGGAGGTGGCTGGGTCAGAGGACCCGCCAACAACGAATTCCAAAGCGGTGAGTGACCACCGGGATTTGCGTAGGAGGGGAGGTGTGGCAGTGCAAGGAAACGCCAACGGTCTAATTCACAAGGCCTGGTACTTTAATATAGCCGAGTATGTCAGCGGAAGTTGTCCGAGAGCGAGAGGCAGTAGCCGATGAACTATTTAAAAATGTACCTAATGTCCGCACAACGGGAGCAAGTATGCAAGCAAGCACTAACACTGGCGGCAAAGATTCTGATGCTAAAGTGCTTTTGAAAAAACTTGAGAAATGCATGAGGTCCGAGGTCACCAAATGGTGGGAGAATAAATCACTAATTAAGTATGAGGAAGCAGGGCGAGTGCCGCAAGGGCTAAGCATTCTTTTGGCGCCCAGTTTTGAGAACCCTAATCCGAGTATGCTTAAAGAATGGGGACAAAGTAACCTCGATGCATCTATGAACCTTGTCCGAATCCTCATTAAATATGCTGAATTGGACCGTCTTGATCTTGTAAAAGAAATTGACAAACTCAATGAGGAACTAAGCAAATTGGAGCCCAATGACTATATTGCCAAAACGAGACAAGAAATCCAAGGACGCCTAAAAAAACAGGAGGACAGAAGTAAAACACGCAAAGTATATAAATTTGCCCGTGATCTAGCCGATTACGAACAGGGACGGCTTTATACATTTGCCCGTAAATATGTCAATGCCAAGAAACAAAAATTTAATGTAGAAGCTACAAAGGACACAGATACCACAATGCAACAGGATGTAGGAACATCTAAAGACTCATTGTCAGTCTCTGATGGAACTTCCCTGAGCAGTGATACCGGTTTGGAATGCAGCAGCGCACATACAACTAGTATAGAAAAAAGACGAGCTTAGGAGAGGAGGTTGATTTTTTAGCGGCGGACCGGCGCAATACATTGAGACCTCGGAAACAAGGTCAACAAGCAGAAAAAACAGGAATGCAAAAAGGAGAGAGCGACGTAAAAAATCAAAAACCAAAACCAAAAAGAAATTATTGGCGCAAATAGACAACATGGATGTTAAAACCATTGTTAATCTATCCACAATGGTGCTAACACCAGCAGAGAAAAGATTGCTCAGCCTGGGTCTGTCGTATTGCCCTCCAAATGAGTTCAACTATGCGCAAACTAGGATAGATCTATTCAGCTATATCCGCAAACTTAAACTGAGAAAGTTCTTCACTATAAAAAACGGGCTGGAAGAAAATCGCCTAGAAAAAGAAAAAAACCAAAGCAGTAAAATTGGCCTACAGGTATCAGATATTCCCTTACTGCGTACCACATATGAACTCAATGCTGCAACAGAAATAGAAAATGACGAACTAACCACGGTAGTTCCTACACAAGAACAGCTTCGACTTATGGACATTTCGCAACAAGGGGCTGGGAGCAGCCCCTTCAAATCGAAATCTACGTTTATACAGGCAATGCCGAAGGATGCAATAGACATATTTCATGAAACAGTGACTGAAGAAATGAAAAAACTTAATTACCAAGTTAACAACAAAAAGCGAAAAAAGAAATACAATGAATATAAATATACTAAATTAATGGAGAAACTTAGAAAAAACCATGAAGTGGTCATTACGAAAAAGTGACAAAGGTGGCAACATAATAATCTGGCCAAAGGCAGAGTATATCAAGGAAGCAAAAAGACAACTAATGGATCCAGCATGCTATGTTAAAACAAATTGGAAAGAATATAACAAAGCTAAAGACTCTACGGAAAAAAAGCTACATCAATTTAAACGAGATGGCTTGATTTCATTGGAGGAATATAAATATTTATGGGTGGAACATCCAGTCACTCCAATAATATATTTTATTCCAAAAATACATAAGAACATCACTCCTGTCCCCGGACGTCCAATAATTTCAGCGATTAACAGCATGGGAGAACATATATCCCAATATGTGGACTATTTTTTACAGGGATTGGTTAAAGATCTTCCCACATATGTAAGAGACACCGGGGATTTCTTGAACAAGATCAAGAACATCAATTGGGAGAAAGATATGACTTTTATAACTCTAGATATCGAGTCACTATATACTTGTATAGAACACTGCACAGGACTTAAGGCCATTAAGCATTTTTTAGATTCCAGACCAGTTGAATGTTACAAACATAATGAAATGTTGATGGAATGCATATCGTGGTGCCTTAACAATAATTATTTTCTGTTTAGCACGGATGTGTACAGACAGTTGCGGGGTGTAGCCATGGGAGCCCGCTTCTCTCCCAGCTATGCCTGCTTGATGGTAGGCTGGTGGGAGGAGCAGGTTCTCAGGGGCATACATTCGGAAATGTACAAGCATGTCAAATATTGGTTCAGATATATTGACGATGTTTTCTTGGTATGGCAGGGAAGTGTGGAAAGTGCCAATGTGTTCATTAATAACATCAACGATAATTCAGTAAATTTGAAATTTACATCACACATCAGTACAGACAGTATTGAATTTTTAGATGTACAAGTTTTTATCAAAAATGAACAGATAGCTACTACCCTACATAGAAAGGCGACAGCTGGGAATTCCACACTCCATGCCAATAGTAAACATCCGCAACATCTTATAAGGAGTATACCATTTGGGGAACTCCTACGAATCAAAAGAATATGCAGCAATGAACAAGAATTAGAGAGATGCACTCATGAGGCCATCAAGAGATTCAAACAACGGGGCTATAGTGACTCAGTCCTCAGAGAAGCACAAGCCAAAGTAAAACTGAAAACTAGAGAAATGCTCTTAGAAACAAAAAACAATACCCAAGTGGTAGGACAGGAAAATACTGCACCGAGGCTCATCCTGACATATAACCAGCAAGAAAGGCAAATAAAATCTATTATTAAGCGTAACTGGCCTATTATACTTACGGATGCGGTGCTGGCACCGAACCTATCAGATAACCCCACAGTTACGTTTAGGAAAGGTATTTCTATGAGGTCGCAGTTAGTTAAGAGCAGTCCAGAGGTCCATTCAGGTACAATGTGGCTACAGCCGAAACAAGGTTTTTTCAAGTGCTCGAGCTGTAGAGCATGCAAGTTTGGTGAAAATACCACCAGTTCCATGACCCCATTTAATTCTAAACCCAGACTGATCAAAGGCAACTACAATTGCAGAACTGAATTTGCTGTTTATGTCCTGACATGCACCTGTGGATTGAGATATGTGGGTAGTACGAAACTACAGGTGCATGTCAGGATTCTACAGCATCTTCGAGCAATTGTCAACAATGATGTAACTTATCCAGTTGCTAGGCATTTAAAGCAAACACACAACAATGACCTCAACTGCCTTAGATACTTTGTAATAACATCAGTACCCAAACCACGTAGAGGGGGAAATAGGGAACGATCCCTTCGTCAATTAAAATCTCGAATGATCCTCGAATTGGATAGAAAATTTCCCAAAGGGCTGAACAATACGGAAGATTTACACAACTTTCTGTAACCAGACAATACAATAAGAGATGCAGCCTGTTAGAAATGGGATCTCTAGTTGGCAAGGGCTTGCACCTTTGTCCAAGTAGGGACCCTTCTTCCTAGTCAGGGTAAGGGTGTTACACTCGTGAAGTAACCCCTGCTCACCCTCGTGGTAGCTTGGCACGAGCAGTCAAGCTTAATTCAGAGGCAGTGTGTAAAGCATTTGCACATAACCAACAGTAATACAGTGTAAGCACTACAAACGGACACCACACCAGTTTAGAAAAATAACCAATATTTTATATACTCAAGACAAGACCAATTACGACCAAAATCCACAATACTATACTTTACGAATGAATGCTTGATACGGTAACTTCTTCTTTGCAGGAATAGCACAAAAGCAAAGTTCGTACGAGTCGGTAGCTCCGTCCGAGCCTACCGCGATGCTGAAAACCACAGAGTCTAACAGTTCCAGCCGACCGCGTCGATACGGGCCAGCAGAGTCATGAACAGACTCGGTTACAGTACCTTTCTCGTTGTGGCTGGTACGGAGTGTACGAGCCGGTCGGCGTTTGTCGCGGTTGCGGTGCAAGACGGAGCGATGCAAGGTGCGGTGTCCCTCGATGCGGTGCAGGCAGCGGCTCGATGAGCGTCGTGCAGACGGAGTCGGTGAGTCCAAGGCGTGCGATGCAGGGTGAGACGATGCTCGATGCGGTGCTGACAGGTTGCGATGCAGGCGACCAAGCCGGAGTGCGGGAGCTGGCATCGGACAGCGGTGGGAGTCGGAGCGGTGCGTCGCAGACGTGCGAGCGGTGCCCCAAATGCGGTGCGGTCACGACTCTTGAGCCAGTTGCAGCGACCGTGTCGGTCGGGTCCGGTTGGTTCAGTGAAGCGATGCGATGCGAACTGCGGTGCCCACAGGTCACGGTGCAAGCAGCGGCTCGAGGTTGGCGGCGTCGGACGTCGCCCACGGTGAGACCAGGGTTGCGATGCGAAGCGGGGCGATGCGGTCTGCGGTGCAAACAGGTCACCGGCCAGGGATGGATTCGGTTGACGGAGTCGGTTGCGGTTCCCTTCCTCTGTGGCAACTGAAACAGCGTTCCAGAAGCGGTACCCAGAGGCTTGTGAAGTCTTTGCAGTCCCTGAGACTTCTTAACAGGAGGCCAGCTCGGTTCCAGGCCCTTGGAGATACTCAGCACAAGTTTGTAGAAAGTTCAGTCCAGTCCTTTCACTGCCCAAGGCAGAAGCAGCAGCTGCAGGCCAACCCAACAAAGCAACAACACAGCAAAGGGGCAGTACTCCTCCTGGCAGCTCTTCCAGCTCTTCGTCTTGGCAGGTTCCTTTATTCCAGCGAGATCTAAATTCATGGGGTCAGGGCCCCAATATTTATATCCCAAATTCCTTTGTTCTCTGAAGGCAGAGAGGCCTTTGCCTAGTCCAAACCAGTTCTGGAGCACTTTGTTGACAAGTCTCCGTCCCTTCTTTCAGTGAGTAGGCCAGGGACATCAGACGCACCACAGGAGGTGGAGCCAGCATTGTGGAGGGAAGGCACTGTCCTATTCAGGGCCCAGGTGCGACCCCTCCCACCCATCTACATGTAGATCTTGCTATTCAGCCCTGTGCTGACTCACCCTGTCTCCTGGCATCCCCCAGCCCCTGTCACTCACATTCCAGACAAGGAATATACAACCTCGCAGAGGCAGGCTTGGATGGTTAGACAAGAAAATACCCACTTTCTAAAAGTGGTATTTTCAAACACAGAATGTTAAAACCAACTTCACTAAAAGATGCATTTTATCATTCTGAGTCCAGGCATACTAAACTCGACTTCCTACCATGTTCCCGGGGTCAGTTAGGATTATAAGCTGTAATAATCAAAACTGCCTGTTCTGGCCTATGGGGAACAGGTAGCCTTGAAATAGTGAAAAACGAACTAGGCTGTAATTCACTATCAGGACATGCCACACACACCAGGGCATGTCCTACCTTTCGCATACAACGCACCCTGCCCACAGGGGTAACTTGGGCCTACCTTAGGGGTGGCTAACATGTAGCAAAGGGAAGGTTTAGGGACTTGCAAGTGTGTGCACTTGCCAAGTCGACAGGGCAGCCCCAGGCTGCGCACAGGCTCTGCGTTGGCAGGCCCGAGTTACACTTTACGGGCTGTTTGCGTGGGTGGCACAATCCAGTGCTGCAGCCCACCAACAGCATTTGGTCTATAGGCCCTGGCACTCGCAGTGCACTTTACAAGGGACTGACACATAAACCAAATAGGCCAATCATGGAAACACCAATCCATAACACATTTTACACAGAGCACTTGCACTTTCCCACTGGACAGCAGTGAGGAAAGTGTGCAGAATCATTACACCAGCAAAAACAGAGTCACAACCGGGAGGTCAGAAAGCAAAAAGTCAGGGGAAACACGCCAAAAGATGCCAAGTCTAACACATGTCCCCTCCAGCTGAAAGTAGGGAGAACTACCCAACCCCATTGGAGTTCTCTTCACTAAGGCGGAAAAACCTGGACAGACCATCTGCGTTGGCGTGTTCTGTACCAGGACGGTGTTCCACCGTAAAGTCCATTCCCTGTAGGGAGATGGACCACCTCAGCAGTTTTGGATTCTCACCCCTCATTTGCATCAACCATCTGAGGGGCCTGTGGTCTGTCTGAACCCGGAAGTGAGTGCCAAACAGGTATGGTCTCAACTTCTTCAGCGCCGAGACCACAGCAAAAGCTTCCCTTTCTATGGCACTCCACCTCTGTTCCCTGGGAAGTAGTCTCCTGCTAAGGAAGACTACAGGCTGATCCTGGCCCTCTTCGTTCAGTTGTGAGAGCACCGCTCCCACACCATGCTCTGAAGCGTCCGTCTGCACGACAAATTCTTTGGAGAAGTCAGGTGCCTTGAGCACGGGCGCCGTGCACATGGCTGCCTTCAGGGCATCAAAAGCTTTCTGGCAGGACTCAGTCCAGATCACTTTCCTGGGCTGCCTCTTAGAGGTCAGCTCTGTTAAGGGGGCAACGATGGTGCCATAGCCCTTAACAACCCTCCTATAGTAGCCGGTGAGACCTAAGAAGGCTCTCACCTCTGTCTGGGTCTTGGGGGGTTCCCAAGCCAGAATGGTATCAATCTTGGGTTGTAGGGGCGCCACCTGGCCGCTTCCTACCTGGTGTCCCAAGTACACCACAGAACCCTGCCCGATCTGGCACTTACTGGCCTTGATCGTGAGGCCTGCACCTTGCAGAGCCCTCAACACTTTCTCAAGGTGCTGTAAATGTTCGTCCCAGCTGGAACTGAACACAGCAATGTCATCCAGGTAGGCGGCACTGAAATCCTCCAGCCCAGCCAACACCTGATTGACCAACCTCTGAAAGGTGGCAGGGGCATTCTTCAACCCAAAGGGCATCACCCGGAATTGGTAATGACCTTCTGGGGTTGAGAATGCGGATCTCTCCTTGGCCCCATCGGTTAAGGCAATCTGCCAGTACCCAGACGTCAAATCAAACGTGCTGAGGAACCGGGCAGCTCCCAACCGATCAATGAGCTCATCAGCTCTGGGGATGGGGTGCGCGTCAGTCCTGGTGACGGCATTGAGCCCACGGTAGTCCACACAAAACCGGAGTTCTGGAGTGGCACCGGGCGCCGCAGCCTTTGGGACCAAGACCACTGGGCTGGCCCAAGGACTGTGGGAGGGCTCAATCACCCCTAACGCCAACATCTTAGAGACCTCCTCCTTGATGCTGGCTCTGACCCGGTCAGTCAACCTGTAAATCTTGTGCTTCACAGGAGGGCTGTCACCAGTGTCCACGTCATGGGTACACCAGTGAGTAACACCGGGGGACAGAGAGAACAGTGGGGCGAACTGTCCCAACAACTGGCGACAGTCCCCCTGCTGCTCCTGAGTCAGAGTAGGGGAGAGGATCACACCCTCTACTGACCCATCATGCTCCTTGGTAGACAGGAGGTCAGGGAGAGGCTCACTCTCCTCTTCCACCCCATCATCTGTCGCCAAGAGCATACTCACTTCGGACCTCTCGAAGTGGGGCTTGAGGCGGTTCACGTGAAGGACCCTCAAAGGGTTCCTTGGAGCCTGCAAATCCACCAGGTAGGTGACGTCACTTTTGCGCTCCTTTACCTCATATGGCCCAGTCCACTTGTCCTGCAAGGCACAAGGTGCCACTGGGGCCATGACCCACACTTTTTGCCCAGGTTGAAATTCGACCAGAGTGGCGTTCTGGTCATACCATCTCTTCATTTTTTCCTGGCTTGCTTCTAGGTTCGCCTGAGCGAGTTTCCTGAAGCGGGCAGTTTGGTTTCTAAAGGCCAGCATGTAGCTAAATACATCCTGGGGAGTTTTCCTGGGAGCCGCCTCCCAGCCTTCCTTAACCAAACTCAGAGGTCCTCTGACAGGGTGGCCATACAGGAGCTCAAAGGGGCTGTACCCAAGAGACTTCTGAGGCACCTCCCTGTATGCAAAGAGTAGGCATGGCAAGAGGACGTCCCACTTACGCCTCATGGGTTCTGTTAGACCCTTGATCATGCCTTTCAAGGTCTGGTTGAATCTCTCCACCAGACCGTTTCCTTGTGGGTGGTAAGGAGTGGTGAACTTGTAGGTTACACCACACTCCTTCCACAGGGATGTCATATACTTCGATATGAAATTGGTCCCCCTATCAGAAACCACCTCTCTGGGGAATCCCACACGGGAAAAGATCCCCATTAACGCCCGGCCCACCACTGGCGCCGTCGTTGTCCTGAGAGGGATTGCCTCCGGGTACCGGGTGGCATGGTCCACCAAGACCAGGATGTACCTGTTGCCCATGGCTGTCTTGGGATCCAGTGGCCCCACAATATCCATCCCTACCCTTTCAAAGGGTGTTCCAACAACAGGAAAAGGTTGGAGAGGAGCTTTGACCTTCCTCCCACTCTTACCACTTGCCTGGCAAGTTTGGCAAGACCTACAGTGTGCATCTGACTGCCTTCGCATTTGGGGCCAAAAGAAGTGGGTGACAAGCCTGTCAAAGGTCTTGTCCTGCCCCAAATGTCCTGCCAAAGGCACATCATGAGCCAGACCCAGTAGGAAGGTTCTGAAGCGCTGGGGTACCACCAGCACACGGGCTGACCCAGGCTCAGCAACCTTAGGCTCACTGTATAGGAGACCACTCTCCCAGTAGATCAGATGTGACCCGGACTGATTACCAGCTGCCTGGTCTGCAGCCTGCCGCCGCAGACCCTCCAGAGTAGGGCACTCGTTCTGCTCCCTGCAGAACTCCTCCCTGGTGGGACCCCCTTCTTGCTGCCAATGGGTCAGCTCAGAGATGTCTCCCAGTTCGGCTACCTGCTCCCCTGTAGGCACCGGGCGTCCCCCTCGAGGTCCGCCTCCTCCCGGTCCGTGGGAACTTCGGGGGCCGGTTTCCCGCGCCCCTGCCCTTTCTCTTGGCAGGGACTTGGGCCACTGTTTCAGGCTCCAAGTCTTCTTGATCACCCTTTTTGGCTGCCATTGACCGAGTAGACATGCATGCCCACTCTGGCAACTGAAGCATCTCCAAGTGAGACCTGAGCTCAACCTCCTTCCATGAGGACTGCTCCAGGTCGTTTCCTAGCAGACAATCTACAGGCATGGTAGGGCTCACAACCACCCTCAAGGGACCTGAGACCCCCCCCCATTCAAAGGGAACCTGCGCCACCATACACTGGCGCTCAGAGTTGTCGACAGCAACTACTTGGTGGAATGCTCCTGGGACTACTTGCTTCTCACACACCAGGTGACACCGGACTGAGGTCACACTGGCTCCAGTATCTCTGAGAGCCTCTACCCTGTTCCCATTAATGGTCACCCAGGTGCTATATTTCTTTGTGTTAGGGGGCACCTGGTTTCCTGGGACCATCTCACTGTCCCCTAGTGAGACAAGGGTCATTTCTGCGGGATCCCCACCCTCCTGTGGGCACTCCTCCTCCCCAAGCGCTACACTAGCCAACACTTTGGACTGTCCACCGGTGGGTGGTTGTGTCCCCTTCGGGCACTTGGGGTCCCCCTTAAAGTGACCTACCTGGTCACATGCATAACACTTGCGGGGGCCGGTCTCAACAGGCTTCCCTGTGGAGACCCCTTTCTTCTTATCACCGGGGGCTGGGAACCTTTACCCTGGGTACTAGTTTGGGGCCCTTTAGAGAACTCCTGTGCTTTACCCTTGTCCCCCCACCTTTCTGCTGGGGACCCTGCCCACCTTTGGCTGAGTCTCCCCCAAACGCTTTCTTGTGGACCCTGGTACTCACCCAGCGGTCCGCTTCCATAGCAAGCTTCCTGGGGTCAGTTAGCTTACTATACACTAGGTGCTGGCGCAGATCTGCAAAACATAGACTAGACAAGTGCTCCCATGCAATCAAGTTGTAGAGCCCCTGAAAATCTGTTACGTTACTGCCCTTCACCCAACCATCCAGAGACCTGCAGAACACATCCACACATTCCAACCAAGTGTTGGCATCAGACTTCTTACTGGACCTGAACTGATCCCTGTACTTTTCAGGAGTAAGACCATACTTCGTGAGAAGGGCATCCTTCATGTCAGCATAGGTGAGGTGATACCCCTTACCCAAAGCTATCAGAGCATCCCTTGCTTCTTCAGGGAAAAGTGGCCACAATCCTGCTCCCCAATTCTCCTCGGGGACCCCATTCATGTGTACGGCTGCCTCATAACCCTGAAACCACCTTTGTATGTCATCCCCCTTCTTGAACTCCTTGCCTACGTTCTTGGGAATGTGCACAATCCTGTCTGCCTTTCTGGACGAATTGCTGCCACCATCTGAGCCTGACTTACTCCTAAGTTCTAGCTCCTTCAGTTCTCTCTCATGCTCTAAGAGCATCTTCCTCTCCTCTATGGCCAATCTCTTCTCCTCCCACTCACTCTCCAGCCTGAGCTTCTGCAGCTCAAACTGCCTTGCCTCCCGCCTGTCCTCCAGCTCCTCTGGGGACAGACTGCTGCTGCCTGACCTGGCGGGTTCCCCCTACCCAAAAGCACATCCACCCTGGAAATAGGCTCCTCCACCTCCTCACTGAGATTACCAGGCTGCCCAGTGGCATGTCTAGCTGCTACCCAGGCCCTCAGCGCCTTCTGTAGCTCCTCCTTCCTTGTGAGGCCTTTAATTTGGACTTTCAGGTTTTTACAAATCGCTCGTAACTCCTTTACGGCGTAGGATTCCAACCTATCCTCCTCAAAGATAACTTCCAGAGATGCAACGGATGATGCAATTGATTCAGGCATGACAAAAGTAGTGAGTTGAAACTGGCAAGATCAAAAATAGGCCAAAAGAAAAAGAACCAGTATGTGGTACGTAATGGTCTGCGATATGGTAGTAGTGCACACCAATCACTGTAAGTCAAGTGCAAACACAAGTCCTATCCTCACCGCTGACAACCAATGTTAGAAATGGGATCTCTAGTTGGCAAGGGCTTGCACCTTTGTCCAAGTAGGGACCCTTCTTCCTAGTCAGGGTAAGGGTTGTTACACTCGTGAAGTAACCCCTGCTCACCCTCGTGGTAGCTTGGCACGAGCAGTCAGGCTTAATTCAGAGGCAGTGTGTAAAGCATTTGCACATAACCAACAGTAATACAGTGTAAGCACTACAAACGGACACCACACCAGTTTAGAAAATAACCAATATTTTATATACTCAAGACAAGACCAATTACGACAAAAATCCACAATACTATACTTTACGAATGAATGCTTGATACGGTAACTTCTTCTTTGCAGGAATAGCACAAAAGCAAAGTTCGTACGAGTCGGTAGCTCCGTCCGAGCCTACCGCGATGCTGAAAACCACAGAGTCTAACAGTTCCAGCCGACCGCGTCGATACGGGCCAGCAGAGTCATGAACAGACTCGGTTACAGTACCTTTCTCATTGTGGCTGGTACGGAGTGTACGAGCCGGTCGGCGTTCGTCGCGGTTGCGGTGCAAGACGGAGCGATGCAAGGTGCGGTGTCCCTCGATGCGGTGCAGGCAGCGGCTCGATGAGCGTCGTGCAGACGGAGTCGGTGAGTCCAAGGCGTGCGATGAAGGGTGAGACGATGCTCGATGCGGTGCTGACAGGTTGCGATGCAGGCGACCAAGCCGGAGTGCGGGAGCTGGCGTCGGACAGCGGTGCGAGTCGGAGCGGTGCGTCGCAGACGTGCGAGCGGTGCCCCAAATGCGGTGCGGTCACGACTCTTGAGCCAGTTGCAGCGACCGTGTCGGTCGGGTCCGGTTGGTTCAGTGAAGCGATGCGATGCGAACTGCGGTGCCCACAGGTCACGGTGCAAGCAGCGGCTCGAGGTTGGCGGCGTCGGACGTCGCCCACGGTGAGACCAGGGTTGCGATGCGAAGCGGGGCGATGCGGTCTGCGGTGCAAACAGGTCACCGGCCAGGGATGGATTCGGTTGACGGAGTCGGTTGCGGTTCCCTTCCTCTGTGGCAACTGAAACAGCGTTCCAGAAGCGGTACCCAGAGGCTTGTGAAGTCTTTGCAGTCCCTGAGACTTCTTAACAGGAGGCCAGCTCGGTTCCAGGCCCTTGGAGATACTCAGCACAAGTTTGTAGAAAGTTCAGTCCAGTCCTTTCACTGCCCAAGGCAGAAGCAGCAGCTGCAGGCCAACCCAACAAAGCAACAACACAGCAAAGGGGCAGTACTCCTCCTGGCAGCTCTTCCAGCTCTTCGTCTTGGCAGGTTCCTTTATTCCAGCGAGATCTAAATTCATGGGGTCAGGGCCCCAATATTTATATCCCAAATTCCTTTGTTCTCTGAAGGCAGAGAGGCCTTTGCCTAGTCCAAACCAGTTCTGGAGCACTTTGTTGACAAGTCTCCGTCCCTTCTTTCAGTGAGTAGGCCAGGGACATCAGACGCACCACAGGAGGTGGAGCCAGCATTGTGGAGGGAAGGCACTGTCCTATTCAGGGCCCAGGTGCGACCCCTCCCACCCATCTACATGTAGATCTTGCTATTCAGCCCTTGCTGACTCACCCTGTCTCCTGGCATCCCCCAGCCCCTGTCACTCACATTCCAGACAAGGAATACACAACCTCGCAGAGGCAGGCTTGGATGGTTAGACAAGAAAATACCCACTTTCTAAAAGTGGTATTTTCAAACACAGAATGTTAAAACCAACTTCACTAAAAGATGCATTTTATCATTCTGAGTCCAGGCATACTAAACTCGACTTCCTACCATGTTCCCGGGGTCAGTTAGGATTATAAGCTGTAATAATCAAAACTGCCCGTTCTGGCCTATGGGGAACAGGTAGCCTTGCAATAGTGAAAAACGAACTAGGCTGTAATTCACTATCAGGACATGCCACACACACCAGGGCATGTCCTACCTTTCGCATACAACGCACCCTGCCCACAGGGGTACCTTGGGCCTACCTTAGGGGTGGCTAACATGTAGCAAAGGGAAGGTTTAGGGACTTGCAAGTGTGTGCACTTGCCAAGTCGACAGGGCAGCCCCAGGCTGCGCACAGGCTCTGCGTTGGCAGGCCCGAGTTACACTTTACGGGCTGTTTGCGTGGGTGGCACAATCCAGTGCTGCAGCCCACCAACAGCATTTGGTCTATAGGCCCTGGCACTCGCAGTGCACTTTACAAGGGACTGACACATAAACCAAATAGGCCAATCATGGAAACACCAATCCATAACACATTTTACACAGAGCACTTGCACTTTCCCACTGGACAGCAGTGAGGAAAGTGCGCAGAATCATTACACCAGCAAAAACAGAGTCACAACCGGGAGGTCAGAAAGCAAAAAGTCAGGGGAAACACGCCAAAAGATGCCAAGTCTAACACAGCCCCATTAGTGATTTCATTGATTCCAATTCTAACTGTAATCCTACCAATTTTAAACTCATGCACAATATGCTACAATTGAAACATTAGATGAATGACTTCATTCATGTGCAGTTGTAGATCATTTTGATTCTTTTTGTTTTTGTGTTGCTGCTATCGGGACTTAATACCACATTATCTGAATGAATTAATTCAGATCAATTTTAAGTACATACAGTTCCTCAGCTGCTGCGATCTTTTTTATATTTCACTGTTTTTTAACCCTTAGTTTTAATATTTATATTTTTTAGCACTAGCACTTTATTAAACAGGTAAGGTCTTTCAGTCCTACCATATAGCACACAGCACTTTTTGGAGCACTGAACTTTCGTATTGTATAATCATTATGGTCTGAATTTTTTAGTCTATTTTTATTCCATTAGCAATAGGTACATATAATCAGGTCAGGGCATATATATTTTTCCTCTATACAAATCTTGACACAGAGGTCCAGCTATAACCAGCATTTAAGCAGAAATAGGAGTAATGCTCCACAACAAAATAATTCCCTGGTTCAATATATTTAACTACCTAGTTACTGGTTAAAAACCAATATCACAAAGTGAGACTCTTTATTGCACATTTGCACAGCCCAAGTGTTGATATCTCTAACCAAAGCATTTATGCAGTAATATGTTTCAACATCTAATATTTAATATTTAATATTATGTGTTTAATTATTTATCTTACAGATGTGGTTTTAAGTGCTATTTAAAAAACATTTATTATATTCGAAATTATTAGTTTATTTCAATATGTTTTTTAATTGATGCATGTCTGTATCCTTCATATTTGAGACATCATTCTAAGATATGACTATGTATTATCAACTATATTGTGCAATGAATATCAGCTCACTAGTGTGGTTGACAAAACAGTATTTAGCGCGTCTACAATGGACTTAATAGAGAAACTAGCGGACCAGAAGAAAGACTATACGCAAGGTTCCAGCATAGTATGTTGTTTCTGTCTATTGCTTAATATGTGACACGGGTGTCTGACACAATGCATTATAGAAACAGAAGGCGGACTGCGTTTCCGCATGTGATCAAGGGCATCCCATTGCCCGAAACGCATCATACGGCTATTCTAAAATAAAGAACGGTGTCTGCCACGAATCTTGAGTCCGTGACTCTCTTTCCAACCAACAGGAAGTAGGAGGGAGTCTACACTCTGATCGGATATATAAATATATATACACATATATATATGTTTGTGTATATATGTATGTGATATATATATTCCAAAAGTTCCAGTAGGCGCGCTCTCAGGGTACAATACACTCAAACCAGAATCGTTGCCGAAAATTGTTTAATTTAACAACGCGTTCCGGCTGCCCAGCAGCCTTGATCACATGTAATACAACCACCACTCAGGTGCCTTTTTAACATTGCATGGTGAAAAGGGAAGAAGGACACAGGAGGATCCAAACATATTGGCCATATTGGAGTGGTTCCGCAATAAGTCAGAATACAGACAAAATGCCTATGGTGGGTACATGTACATTTACCAAATACATCAGGCAAAATACACTGACTGATAACCCAGTTATGACTCCCCGTAGTTTGCTTTCAATACAAAGAGTACACAATAAAAGGTTAAATATGCCACGAAGTATCTATCACACGTGAGATAGAGAAGTATGGGAAGTCATGTCTGTAAGTGCATTGACTAGTGTGAGTGGATAAACACATGAGACAGTGAGAGTAAAGGCAAAGTGCCTGTTCTAGTCTTGATGTGCTAAAAAAGGGCCCAGCTATCTGCCCACAATGTGCGTGGACAGACCAAAATGCCTATGACAAACTGAAAGAGTGGAACGCAACCAGTTAGTGTTAACTGGGTAACAAGACAACAGGTAATGGGCAAGTGCCCAAGCGTGTTCTGACTCAATTATGGCAATGTTCAAAAGAGTCCTCATGCTGTGAAATCAAATAACACCATGCAAGATTAATCTTATCTGAGATGACGTCCCAAGAGTGACAACGAAGAAAAGGGTAGGGAGCCCGTGCCGGTGAGTGACGTGAGAGTGGGTTTCTTACTTTCCTCCTGCAAAAGAAACAAAAACAAAAAGAGAATGTAACTGACATACATTAAAACAATACATACTATAATTACAATCGATCATAAAATGAACAAATTAGTTTCCAATGCACAGGATAGAAAAACATCACTGAAGGAGGCAGTATCTATTCTTCTCTAAGGTGGATTGCTAGTTCCTCATCCTGGTTTAAACCTCCCAGGATTTTGGTTTGGAAGTCAATAATATACTTTGAATCCTTCTTTCTGAGTTTGAGAACTCTGTTACCTCCCCTAAGATCATTCGGGATCTGTTCGAAGGCAAAGTAGGTGAGTTGTGATTCATCAGAGAAATGTCTGTCTTGAAAATGTCGGGCTACTGGATACCGGGGGTCCCTATTGGTGATGGCCCTCATGTGTTCCAGTATTCTCTTTTTTTGGCCCTCAGTGTGGTACTGCCTATGTACCACAATTTGCAGGGGCATTCAGTGATGTAAATGACAAATGTGGTACTGCACATGAGGAATTGGGAAATTACTTTACTGGTTTTCCCACGTGATAGCTCTTTGCGCATTACGCTATTCCTACCTGCCTTGCAGTGGCCACACAGGTAAAATACCTGTAGGTTGTGTGTGTTCCTGACTGATGGTTCTGTGATGTCACTGTGGACAAGCATGTCCCCAATGCTGTGTCCTCTTCTGTATGTAATGTTGGGTCTCCTCTTGATACTATTGCCTATGATGTTATCACATTTGTGTATGTTCCAATTCTTGGCCAGGATCCTCTTGACGTCACTGGCATTACTGTTATATGTCAAAATTATTCTGGTATTGTCTTCCATCTGATCTGCCTCAGTACTGGCTTTGTCCGTGTGTGTCTCTTGTCTGCTGATGCTGAGGAAAGGAGGGGGCCCTCTCTCACGTCACTCACCGGCACGGGCTCCCTACCCTTTTGTTCATTGTCACTCTTTGGACGTCATCTCAGATAAGATTAATCTTGCATGGTGTTATTTGATTTCACAGCATGAGGACTCTTTTGAACATTGCCATAATTGAGTCAGAACACGCTTGGGCACTTGCCCATTACCTGTTGTCATGTTACCCAGTTAACACAAACTAGTTGCTTTTTCCTCTTTCAGTTCGTCATAGGCATTTTGGTTTGTCCACGCACATTGTGGGCAGATAGATGGGCACCTTTTTAGCACATCGAGACTAGAACAGGCACTTTGCCTTTACTCTCACTGTCTCATGTGTTTATCCACTCACACTAGTCAATGCACTCACGGACAGGACTTCCCATACTTCTCTATCTCATGTGTGATAGATCCTTCGCGGCATATTTAACCTTTTATTGTGTACTCTTTGTATTGAAAGCAAACTACGGGGAGTCATAACTGGGTCATCATTCAGTGTATTTTGCCTGATGTATTTGGTAAATGTACATGTACCCACCATAGGCATTTTGTCTGTATTCTGGCTAATTTCGGAACCACTCCAATATGGCCGATATGTTTGGATCCTTTTGTGTCCTTCTTCCCTTTTCACATTGCAATGTTAAAAAGGCACCTGAGTGGTGGTTGTATTACATGTGATTAAGGCTGCTGGGCAGCCGAAACACGTTGTGTAATTAAACAGTTTTCGGCAACGATTCTGGTTTGAGTGTATTGTACCCTGAGAGCGCGCCTACTGGAACTTTTGGTATGCTGATGACAGCTAGTACGCTCTGCCGGCATGCGTGCCACTTCCCTTGGGTCCATCTGTTCCAGAAAGAGCAACGAGTCAAGGATATATACATATATCTATGCATCCACAACCAACTCTGGCACACGTAATCCTTTAGCCAGACACCGACACCGCAGTTCCAGTTCGTCAGGTAAATTTTATTTAATTATAAGGATGTAACGCGTTTCGGCAGGATCCCCTGCCTCGTTCACACAACGAGCCAAAATGCTGCTTTTACTTTTATGTGGATGAATACGATCACATGGTGTCATAGACATAGATAACATACTACATCATACTTAAATTTCCTTGTCAATTGCACGGGTTTGATAAATTCTCTAACTTGTTCTATATTTATCCATTCTTTGCCCATATTCTACTCATATTTTCATTTTTTCAATTTTTCAAATTTTTATTTCCTTTTGTTGCATTTTATTAAATTAACATATTCTGTGCATATGAGTGAAATTTACTCCTTACTTTACATCCCTCTAGTCAAACCCACAAGTGTTTTGAATTACTCTTGTGTGAATCAACTTTAAAGCCCCATATATTACTATCATTGGACTCATCCCATGGTAGGTTAATTGGCATGTGTTTAGCATTGGGTCCAGTCTACACAACCCATTGATGTTTTTGTATTCTGTGCTTGCCCAATTAGGAATATTTTTCAAAGGGGTATAGAGCAGATCTCTTTGATGACATAATAAATAAATAAATGAATAAATACTTGGACCTAGTTGTCTATGGCAGTAAAGTGCAATTGCCTCGCACACAGCGAGTAAAGTGCAAGTATTTTAAATACCATCACTGATAGAGAGTTAGTGTCAGATGTCCCCGCTTTCATATTGAATCATGTGATTTCTATCGTTACAATATTATTTTGACTCTGTCTTTCTATACCCATTCTGGCGCTCCATTGTGGAAATGGCCATACAGGGTTGGACGGATTTACCGTCTTTACTGTAGCCCTACTATGTGCAATTACGCAAAGAAAGTGCCAATGCTCCTTGATGTAAACTTATGGACTCTCACTAACACTGAATCAAAGTACCTATACTCCATACGAAATGCTATCTTCCAATCTTTGGACACTCAAAGTGCAAGTGCATCTGTGCAAATTGTCTATGTAAAATGCAACTACCCTACTAGAAATTCCGTATTGCCTTCCCTAGGCATAATGCCTTTATGGGACGGAGTAATCTATTTTCTAGTCTCAGATATATTAAAGTGCAAGTGCATCAGTGCATGTTGTTTCTGTAAAGTGCAAATGCATTACTGCAGAACAATTCTAGAATATTGGCATAAAACACAAGTGTATGTATGGATACTTGTTAAAAATTATATCAGTGTGGTAAAATCTAAATGGAGCATATAGTTAACACCTTCACAAGAACATACATATGTATATATATATATGTATATATTTATATATATATTTATATATATATACACATCTATAATATATATGTTTGTGGATATATGTTTGTACTTATGTGCGTGTGTGTATATATATATATATAGAGAGAGTGAAAGATAGCTAGATAGCCAGATAGATAGTTAGTTATTATCTACTGGCGGTCGCCAGTAGATAGTTATAGTTAGGACCTATTTTCCATAGGAAATACGCAACATTCTATTTGCAATAACGTTGGCGCCGGTTGACGAATCTTCGCAAAAGCTTCCAACTTGTTGGGGCGCTCCGGTCCGCTCCTATCCTGAAAGTCTTGGGGTGATTCGTCAAGCGGGGGCCGAGAAAAAAGGGGGGTCCCAAAACGCGTTTTCCCCATTCATTTTTCCATAGGAACCTTTAGTCGCAGCTACAGCCCGAACTGCTGAACGGAATTACACCAAATTTGGCAAAGAGGTAGCCCTTGGTTCAGTGTCGTGCCTTTTGCTTAAATGGTGTAAATCCGTTCAGTAGTTCCTGAGAAAATCAAAAGTAAAGTCACATATATATCTATGGCCGAGTAGGGTCCGCGTACCCTCCCGATCACGAGCTGCATGCTAATTGGCTGTCAAGTGGCTGTCAACACTCCAAATCAGGAAGTGTTGGCAGCCATTTTATCCCTCGGTAGAACCGAGGGACAGAAACAAGTGCGCAAAGCGCAAAAGGGGGCAGGGTAGAAACACCCTGACCCCCTAGGTCTGCTCAGGGGGTCCCACAAGGACCCCCTGGGCAGAAAAAAGCATTTTTTTTTTTAAACGGCGGGATGCGCTTAGGGTGCACGGATCCCGCCGATTTAAAAAAAAAAACACAAGAAACAAGTGCGCAAAACGCAGAAAGGGGGCAGGGTAGAAACACCCTGACCCCCTAGGTCTGCTCAGGGGGTCCCACAAGGACCCCCTGGGCAGAAAAAAGCATTAAAAAAACAAAAAAAACGGCGGGATGTGCTTAGGGTGCGCGGATCCCGCCGATAAAAAAAAAAAATCGAAGCGCTTTGATTGTATTTTCCTTCCGGGTGGCCCAAGTCCCGGGGGCATGCGGGGGTGGGTTTATGTTTTATATGGGGGGCCTCTAAGGCCCCCCAAGCCCCGGGGACCACCACCCTCTGGGGCTTTATAAAAAAATGGTGCGGGAGGGCTTTCCGCCCTCCCGCAGCCCCGGGAACCGCCACCACCCGGGGCTTCTTTTTTTAATTTTTAATAACCTGTGTGGGGGGGGTCCAGCCCCCCCACATGCCCCGGGGACCACCACCTCCCCGGGGCACTTAGAAAATAAATGTGGGGGTCCGTTACGGACCCCCAGAGCCCCGGGGACCGCCACTTTCCCGGGGTGTGCAATAGAAGGGAGGGGGGCCGTGCGGCCCCCCTCCTGGAGCCCTTGATGGCCCTGGGGACCGCCACCCCCCAGGGCCAGCTCCTGCAGTGTCCCGGGGTGCCTACCCCCGGGACACTGTAGTTTGCTATGGCAGGGCGGGAGCCTCGCGGCTCCCGTCCTGTCATAGCAAACTGCTTTGGATTTTGGAACAGAGAGCAGGGAAACCTGCTCTCTCTTCCAAAATTCAAAGCAGATTGCTTTTCCACACGGGGAGCTGCATCTTAGCAGCTCCCCATGTGGAAAAGCAATGCCGGCTCCCGAGGGACGCGGGGAGCCGGTGGGACTGTGGGGGGATTGGAGACCCCCCACAGTCCCCAATGGAGAGGGCCAGCCCCGGGGGATGGGGTCCACGGGGCAAGTAGTGGCCCGGGAGGGGGGCCACGCGGCCCCCTTCCCCAAAAATAAAAAATAAACTTTGAAAAAAAAAAAACGGAAAGGCCGGCCCCGGGGGATGGGGTCCCCGGGGCCTTAAATGGCCTGAGGAGGGGGGCTACGCAGCCCCCTCCAAATATTTAAAATTTAAAAAAAAGAGGGCATGCCCCGGGGGATGGGGTCCCCGGGGCCAATATAGGCCAGGGAAGGGGGGCCACGCGGCCCCCTTCCCGTTTTATTTAAATAAAAAAAAAATGAAAATCCTCATGCCCGGGGGATGGGGTCCCAGGGGCCAAAAGAGGCCAAGGGAAGGGGGGCCACGCAGCCCCCCTCCCATACAAAAAAAAAATAAAATTAAAAGACCTGCATCGTGCCGGAGGCCCCGCTCCCACCCTGCAGCAGTCTGCAAACACATCCCCTGGCGCGTTTGCAGATGGGGAACGAAATCCCCTTGAATACTGGGGGTCCCTGGGGGCCAACTAGCCCACCAGGAACCTCCAGTATGCGCCAGGGGGCTGCGTTGCAGAGAGGTGTACAGAGGCCACGCCCCTTTTTACACCTCTCTGCAACGCAGCTCTGTGGCACTTTTTGGAGGTACATGGTGGGCTAGTTGGACTCCAGGGACCCTCAGGATTCAAGGTGACTTAATCCCCCAACTTAAAATGCGCCACGGGGTGCATTTGCACAGTGGTGAAGGGAGGGGGCGGGGCTTCAGGTGACATGTGTGCAAACAGGCCCCGTGGCGCATTTTAAGATGGGGAATTAAATCCTCTTCAATCCTGAGAGTCCCTGGGGGCCAACTAGCCCACCAGGTACCTCCAGTAAGCGCCGCGGAGCTGCGTTGCAGAGTGTTGTAAAAAGGGGCGTGGCCTCTGTACACCTCTCTGCAACGCAGCCCCCTGGCGCATACTGGAGGTTCCTGGTGGGCTAGTTGGCCCCTAGGGACCCTCAGGATTGAGGAGGAATTAATTCTCCAACTTAAAACGCGCCACAGGGCGTGTTTGCAGACTTGTCACCTCAGGCCGCACCGCCTTCCTTCACCATTGTGCAAATATTCCTCTAAAATCAGCTGAACTACGAATTCCGATTTACTCACCTGTTATCAGGAGAGACCACAGTGCTGCATCTTTGAGCCCAGTACTAATCCTGAAAAGTAATTTTAACCGTACTTACCAGTAACTTGAATTTCCTTCCATAGGATATCATTGCCTGCTTTTTGCTGAAAAAGTTTCTAAGTGTCGATTTTTGAAACTTAGAAATATTCCTCTAAAATCAGCAGAACTACGAATTCCGATTTACTCACCTGTTATCAGGAGAGACCTCAGTGCTGCATCTTTGAGCCCAGTACTGATCCTGAAAAGTAATTCTAACCGTACTTACCAGTAACTTGAATTTCCTTCCATAGGCTAACATTGACTGGTTTCACTTGGAAATTCTTCTAAGTGTGGAGTTTTGGTACTTTATAATATTCCTCTAAAATCAACCGAACTACGAATTCCGATTTACTCACCTGTTATCAGGAGAGACCACAGTGCTGCATCTTTGAGCCCAGTACTAATCCTGAAAAGTAATTTTAACCATACTTACCAGTAACTTGAATTTCCTTCCATAGGATATCATTGCCTGCTTTTTGCTGAAAAAGTTTGTGTCGATTTTTGAAACTTACAAATATTCCTCTAAAATCAGCAGAACTACGAATTCCGATTTACTCACCTGTTATCAGGAGAGACCTCAGTGCTGCATCTTTGAGCCCAGTACTGATCCTGAAAAGTAATTCTAACCGTACTTACCAGTAACTTGTATTTCCGTCCATAGGAATCCATTGTCTGGTTTTCAGCAGAAAAG
Source organism: Calotriton arnoldi (assembly GCA_963921515.1). Classification (NCBI taxonomy): domain Eukaryota; kingdom Metazoa; phylum Chordata; class Amphibia; order Caudata; family Salamandridae; genus Calotriton; species Calotriton arnoldi. Next base: position 314,547 of record CAWUFW010012111.1, read on the forward strand.
TTTCAAAGTGTCGATTTTCACAAACTACAAATATTCCTTAAAAATCGCCTGTATGACTTAAACGCATTCTTTCAACTGTTTACAGGAGATGCACCAGTGCTGGATCCAGGATCCACCACTGAGTAAGAAAAAGTAACGATAACACTACTTACCTGCTAAGTGAATTTCCTCCCATAGGATAACATTGGTGATTCTATGTGAAAACTTTTCTAAGTGTCAACTTTTAAAATACAATAATATTCCTTAAAAATCACTACTGTAACCAAAACGCTTTTACTCAACTGTTTACAGGAGATGTCCCAGGACTGAATCTAGGATCCAGTCCTGTGGTTAGAAAAGTAATCCATAAAGTAACTAATTGCATTTAACTAGAAATTCACATTGAGCTCAATGTTGCATTGTGTTTGAAATTGTGTTGCCCATTGCAACAACTGTAACTACTGTACTTAAAAGTCTATTGCCTATTTGCAAAGTATTTAAACTAAAGTAATTCATTCTGAGAAAGTATATTTTGTAATGTAATGTATAATGTAATTACAATGTAATTTAAAAGATAAAATATCTAAAAATAAATAGTTTAAAAAAATGTAGTAAATCAGTATCAAAAAAATAAATATAACAATTAATACATTTAAAAATTGTCATTTACAAAACCTTTGAAATTCACTGAAAAAAACCATAGGTTTCAGACATGTTATAGTTAGGAATTAGCATTTAAAAAACCTTTGAAATTCACTGAAAAAACCATAGGTTTCAGGCACGTTATAGTTAGAAATTAGCATTTAAAAAACCTTACAAATTCACTGAAAAAACCATAGGTTTTAGGGACAGTTATAGTTAGTTGGACATTGCACTCGTACAAAACCCGTGAAATTCCCCCGTTATAGTTAGTTCAGGTAACTATAACTCGCGCCCCCGCAATGCACTGCTGATGACGTCACATATTACATCACTCATGACATGGTCAGTGACATCACTGATGACATCACTGATGACATCTCAAATTACATCACTGATGACATCACTGATGACATCATCCATGTGATAATTTCATGCATCTTCTCACACCCTAATATAACTTTTGATACACCCACTCTAAATTACAGACTGCCATTCTCAAAACCATACACACTCCAATATCAATAACTACATACCCACTCACTGATTCTTAGGTCTACACACACACACATCTACTCACTCACCCGTATAGTCACTCATACTTACAGTCACTCAGTACAGGACTATCGTATGCACTCATACACCCTATATAAACACTCACACACCGCCACTCATCCATAGAGGTACTCACACACCTAGTCAGTCATGCACAAAATTAATCACACACCCATTTACTCACCTATACAGTTATACACACACCAGCTCAATTACTCATACAAATACTAGCACATTCTTACGCTCTTATACAATAACTGATACAAGCACACACGCATCCATACAGCCACTCTCACAATCACACACTCTCACGTATAGCCATTTAAATACTCTAACACACATATATACTGCCTTTTACATATGTAGCTACTCGCACATGTACCACTCAGATATAAATTCACTCACTAACACACCCATACACACACTCACCCACCCAAGCAGTCCATCACAGATGCACTCTTCAAATCATGCACCCAGTGAATCACCCACTCACACATCTATGTACAGAGTCACACACACCCCACCCACACAAACACTGAGGCACCCATACAGATACTCAGGGGGGTGGCGGTCTCCCGCGCTTCGATACTATTTTGCCCCCGGGTGGGCCAAGTCCCGGGGCATGCGGGGGGGTTGGTTTTTAGTTAATGGGGGGCCTCTACGGCCCCCCAAGCCCCGGGGACCGCCACCCCCCGGGGATTTCTAATAAAAATGGTGCGGGAGGGCACTGTGCCCTCCCGCAGCCCCGGGGACCGCCACCCCCCGGGGCTTCTTTTTTAAAATTTGAAATACCTGTGTGGGGGGGCTCCAGCCCCCCCACACGCCCCGGGGACCTCCCCCTACCCAGGGCACTAAGAAAATACATGTGGGGGTCCGTTTCGGGCCCCCAAAGCCCCGGGGACCACCACCTCCCCGGGGCTATGTAGAAGTGGGGAGGGGGGCCGCGCGGCGCCCCCTCCTGGAGCCTGTGGTGGCCCTGGGGACCCCCACCCCCCAGGGCCGGCTCCTGCAGTGTCCCGGGTGCCTACCCCCGGGTCACTGCTGTTTGCAATGGCAGGACGGGAGCCTCGCGGCTCCCATCCTGCCATTGCAAACTTGCTTGCTTCATTGAAGCGAGAGCAGGGAAACCTGCTCTCGCTTCAATGAAGCAAAGCAGATTGCTTTTCCATAAGGGGAGCTGCATGTCAGCAGCTCCCCTTATGGAAAAGCAATGCCGGCTCCCGCAGGACGCGGGGAGCCGGCGGGACCGTGCGGGGATTGGGGACCCCCCCACGGTCCCCAACGTATGGCCAGCCCCCGGGGGATGGGGTCCCTGGGGCCATTAGTGGCCCGGGAGGGGGGCCACGCAGCCCCCCTCCCAAAAAAAGAAATTTAGTGAAAAAAGAGGGCATGCCCCAGGGGATGGGGTCCCCGGGGCAAATACAGGCCCAGGTAAGGGGGGCCACGCGGCCCCCTTCCCGTTTTGAAAAAAAAAAAAAAAAAAAAAAAAAACAGCCTCAGGCCCCGGGGGATGGGGTCCCCGGGGACAAAAGTGGACGAGGGAAGGGGGGCCATGCAGCCCCCCTCCCATAAAAATAAAGAGAGAAAAAAACAAAAAAACGGAATCGTGCCGGAGGCCCCGCCCCCTCCCTGCAGCACTATGCAAACGCGCCCCCTGGCGCGTTGTAAGAAGGGGAAGTAATTCCCCTTGAATACTGGGGGTCCGTGGGGGCCAACTAGCCCACCAGGAATCTCCAGTATGCGCCAGGAGCTGCGTTGCAGAGAGGTGTTCAGAGGCCACGCCCCTTTTACACCTCTCTGCAACGCAGCTCTGTGGCGCTTTGGAGGTACATGGTGGGCTAGTTGGACTCCAGGGACCCTCAGGATTCAAGGGTACTTAATCCCCCAACTTAAAACGCGCCACGGGGCGCGTTTGCACAGTGGTGGAGGGAGGGGCGGGGCTTCAGGTCACATGTGTGCAAACAGGCCCCGTGGCGCATTTTAAGATGGGGAATTAAATCCCCTTCAATCCTGAGGGTCCCTGGGGGCCAACTAGCCCACCAGGTACGTCCGGAAAGCGCCACAGAGCTGCGTTGCAGAGAGGTGTAAAATGGGGCGTGGCCTCTGAACACCTCTCTGCAACGCAGCTCCCTGGCGCATACTGGAGGTACAGGGTGCGCTAGTTGGACCCCAGGGACCCTCATGATTCAAGGGGACTTAATCCCCCAACCTAAAACGCGCCATGGGGCGCGTTTGCACAGTGGTGAAGGTAGGGTGCAGGGCACGTTATAGTTAGAAATTAGCATTTAAAAAACCTTTGAAATTCACTTAAAAAACCATAGGTTTCAGGCACGTTATAGTTAGAAATTAGCATTTAAAAAACCTTTGAAATTCACTGAAAAAACCATAGGTTTCAGACACGTTATAGTTAGAAATTTGCATTTAAAAAACCTTTGAAATTCACTGAAAAAACCATAGGTTTTAGGGACAGTTATAGTTAGTTGGACATTGCACTCGTACAAAACCCGTGAAATTCCCCCGTTATAGTTAGTTCAGCTAACTATAACTCGCGCCCCCGCAATGCACTGCCGATGACGTCACATATTACATCACTCATGACATGGTCAGTGACATCACTGATGACATCACTGATGACATCTCAAATGACATCACTGATGACATCACTGATGACATCATCCATGTGATAATTTCATGCATCTTCTCACACCCTAATATAACTTTTGATACACCCACTCTAAATTACAGACTGCCATTCTCAAAACCATACACACTCCAATACCAATAACTACATACCCACTCACTGATTCTTAGGTCTACACACACACACATCTACTCACTCACCCGTACAGTCACTCATACTTACGGTCACTGAGTACAGGACTATCATATGCACTCATACACCTATATAAACACTCACACACCACCACTCATCCATAGAGGTACTCACACACCTAGTCAGTCATGCAAAAAATTAATCACACACCCATTTACTCACCTATACAGTTATACACACACCAACTCACTTACTCATACAAATACTAGCACATTCTTCAGTGATGTCATCAGTGATGTCACTGACCATGTCATGAGTGATGTAATATGTGACGTCATCAGCAGTGCATTGCGGGGGCGCGAGTTATAGTTAGCTGAACTAACTATAACGGGGGAATTTCACGGGTTTTGTACGAGTGCAATGTCCAACTAACTATAACTGTCCCTAAAACCTATGGTTTTTTCAGTGAATATATATATATATAAACACACACACACACGCACACATATGTACAAACATATATCCACAAACATATATATTATATATGTGTATATATATATATATATATATATAAATATATATATAAATATATACACATATATATACATAGATATATGTTTGTGTATATATGTTTGTACATATGTATGTGTGCTTATATATATATAGATAGATAGATAGATAGATAGATAGATAGATAAATAGATAGATGGATAGTTATACATATAAATATTTCTTTGTTCAGTCTGCTTGCTAATGCAGCTAATGCAGCTACTTCCACTTTCCACCTCGCAATGTTGACAGGAGCATCATCATGGGAAGAAGCGCCCTGAGGAAGACCAAAATATGCATCCATTAATCCATTTATTTAAAGTGTCCCTGGCATGAAACCCTATTTGATGTTGGAGATGTTCATTTTCCGTCACAGGTTGTTAACCTATTTTAGATTAAATCTGCTTTTATCAACTGTTGTTGCCTAAAGGGACCTGGTCTAAAGTCTTGACTTACAGGCATGTTGTTGTGATGATGTTTTCAATCCTGATACCTTTCACATTGCCATGAGACGCCCAAGATTTAATAGTTTCTGTCATGATTATATTTGTCCACTTCTTTTGGCTTTTCTATTTCAGCCAAGTGAGACCAGCTTTTTTGTTTCTGCAATTGTTAAAGTCTCCCACCATTTGTTTTTTCAGGATTCACTTTTTATCCGGGATCCTGCAAGGGAATTGAATTTTTTATATTGTGTTTAAAGTTGGTACGGATGTGATTTTAATGATCCCTTTTAGATTTTTATTGTAAAACATACTTATTTTTACTTGCCTATTGTAAATTGTGGTGGCTGTGTTTTAGACCTTCTGGTCTTTTTCTGTTTGTGCAGTTTTATTGTGTATACTTTTGTGATTTTCTTGAAAAATCGAATAAAGGTTTTTTTTCTTCTTCTCATTTATTGTGTGCAAGGAATATCAATACATTTTGGCTAGGCATTAGGCATTGTCAAGGTAAACATACAGTGTCCAATTCACAAAATAAGTACACAAACCCATGAAGGCATAGCAAAGTTACTTCCCTCAAGTTTTACATGGCTCAATTCTAACTTCATAATACAGGACAAATATTCAATAAATTATAAATACCCTGTTTGATAACTGATCATTTTACAGAAGTTTATTACATAAATGATGAAAAAGATATGATGGGAAGTGATATGGAAGGTAGACTGGTCTAACCAGTGTAATGCTTTTTAAAAAAAATTAAATGGGATATGCTTTAGAGTGCAATTCTGAAACCAATCAGACACATATATATGTTCTACAGACTGATGTATTCACAATGTCTGGCCAACATGAGGTTGGGATTCAGTTTCCCGGGATATCAAAGTTAGCATAATTGCATAATAATAATTAAATTAAATAACAGAAAGGGTAATGCTGCCACACATAATTGTAATTTCATTAAGCCCAAGTGGGCATAGTAAGTACTGATTAGTCACATATTAGTATTCCAACAAATATCGCCTTGAAAATGTCTTCCAATTCCAGCCTAAAGTGTGGCCCTACATTTGTCCTAAGCCTTAGTGGGCACCCATGAGCCATCAGAAATGGGGCATTAAACTGTTGCTTTCTAAGTACATGTGAGTGAATTTTGTGTGGGCGATGTTGAGAATCCGTTGTCTTTGTGCAAACCAGATGAATATAGTGAGGAAGGCAGTAGGGAGAGACATCGCTGAAGACAAGCTTTAATATTGAAGAACCTGGGAACAGTGAGTTCAAATTCGAAACTAGGTGTAATCCTTCTCTTCCCAATGGTAACTTTGATACTTTTCATGAAATGATGATTCAGGAATTGCTCACTGGAAATCAATTCTCCTACTAGACTCCGTGTTCTTTCAATGTGAGTGTACCATCAATGTGAGTGCACAAATGTAACCCCTTGCCAGCGGCGTAGCAAGGGGGAAGGGGGGGGCGGTCCGCCATGGGCAGCTTTTGTGGGGGGCGGCCTCCCCTCGCTTTTACATGTGTTTGTCGCAGGGCGCCAAACGTAGGAATCGCCAGCACCTGTCCAGTCCCCCCTCCTTACATGCATTTGCCACCCCCTGCTCCTCCATGCGGCCACTGTGGGGCAGCACAGACAGGGACCGCCACGGGCAGCAAAGTGTCTAGCTGTGCCACTGCCCCTTGCGTCCTGGTTTTGGTTAAACACCTTTAGTTAAACAAACATGAAAAAATACCATGCATAAACAAAGTATGCAGATGGACAGAGTGTAATATGCTATTTATTAGCCTTGCTAAATGTGGGGATGGTCTATGGCTTAACAACAGGAGAGGTGAAGAGGCGAAACAATATAAATATAGGGGTATATTCACAAGAACGTGTGATAACTACCGCAAGAGTAGCGTAACGCAACTTTCAATAACGCAGCCTATCACGGGAAAATAACCCTGTGTCAACGTGGAATTCACAACAAGGCGGTACCATGCGATAGTCACCAGATAACGCGTCAAATGCCAGCGTGGAAATCAACACCACGCCCAAAAAATGCGAAACGCGAGAAATCATGCGATGAGGTCAATCGCGGTACAAAAAGCTGCGAAAAGCAGCCTCAGGCCTGCAACTCCCACGTGTCTGGCGGGCAATTGCACCATAAAAACCACAGGCACATCACACCAGAAACAAGCCAAAGCACGTAGCAACATCCATGCACCCTGACCCAGCGCAGAGGGCAACGCAAACCCCACAACCCCCACAGACCACCAGCAAGGAACAACGGGGTCGGGGAAGGCCAAGGAGAAAATGGAGAGGAAGATGGGGTGCAGACCGCAGGAAAACAAGACCAAGGCCACGGAGGCGACAGAACACTACCAGCAAATGACCCACAAGCAGACCGGCTGGAATGCAGTCGCAGAGCCCAGGAGGCCAATCCAGGAGGCCAAGAGGCTCCGCCAGGACGTGACAACCTAAACCAGGCACAAACCCGCTGCCAACAGGAAGGCAGCAACGGCAACAGGAGGTGGCAGTCCAGCGACACAGTAGGAGCAGGAGGAAAGCCAGGCCACTGTCATCAGTGTGGAGAGGGTGCAAGGAGTAGGGAGTACGGACACAGCTCGACAGGACCTGACACAACAACAACAGGGCGAGGATCCAGCAGGGACTGGGGGGACGGGGGGTGATGGGCACAATGCCACACATGCACAATGAGGTGTAGCACACTGCACATCCACAATTACCCAGGGACATGTCCCCCATCCCTGTAGCACACTGCAGCACACACACATAGCAATCACAGCACATACCATGACAATGTGGCACAAAGTGCAACACCCACACTGCAGAACAGGAGACACAACTGGGTCCACCCAAGCACAGAAAGAGAACAATCACATTGGACAGAGCATGGAACTGTGAGATGCACATCTACCACTACAACCCCACATTAGCCATGTAGGCCAAATGTACACTGTCCCAACTCAAATAGCCACCACCGCCCAAACAGTCACAATGTACATTGTCACACAGTCTGCATGCCGACAAGAACAAGGCGCCAACACAATGCCAACATGCACCTTCCCTTCACAATGCGGAGGGACAAACAACACCTCCAGTAGGTCTGAACAGACAACCCATCAGTGATGCCCGAGACGAACACCACACCCCCGACACCCTGCAACAGCCCATGGACATCCCACACAACCCACCACCAGGACCAGGGCAGACAAGCTACTCAGAGGAGAACCCAGACTCTGCAACAGACCACACAGCATGAAGCACCCGCAATCACAGCTGCCTCACAACACGTCACCCACCCACACATGGCATCCCAATGCCAGGTGGCAGAACGCCAAAAGGAGGTGGCCCAACAGGTGAGGGTGTTACCGAAACCATGGAATGCGAACTAGAACACATACGTGGGTGTCCAATACCCTTCAGGGACCACCTACACCCCACAAAGGAGACCCACACCCCCACAGAGACACATGCACATATCATGTTGAACTGGCTACGGGCACGTGCGCCCGGCCCCTTTATTGGCAGGGCCACATGTACAGTGACGCCTGTGCTGGATGTGTGTGGGGTGAGTATAAGCCAGCCCGCACGGAGTGCTTGGTGCTGGCAACAACCTGAAAAGTGGACACCAGTGTCATGGAAACATAAAACACCAGCATAACAGAGTCCAATGCAGAGCAACATGGAGGGATCCGGAGTAAGGACAGAGGTCACCCAATATTCAGTCTGGACGTTCCGTGAGTTGCAGTGCACTGAGGTAGGGGCACTAGAGAAGAGCACGCTCATGTGAAGGAATTGCTAGGATTGTGTCCCTTTGGGTTAGTCCTGATGCAGATGCAGTGGGGTGTGGTACACCTGCATCAACTTCCTCATCAACGTCCCAGGTCTCCCACACTGCCTGAGGTGACAGTTGCGTCCGCAGTCCACAGCGCAATACCCAGTATCAGATCTGGGTGTGTAGCTTGACTACCGCCACCAGTCTGCATTCCTGTCTTGGGGCTGCTGCCACCTGCCCTCGCATTGTCTGTGCCTTCTCCCGTCCGCACACTTGACATATCCTCCTCCTCATGGTCCCAGGTCTTCCACACTGCATGAGGTGACATTGCTGCGCAACCTCACAACAGCACAAAACTCAATCAGTAACGGACAATGGCTTGCGGTGCACTGAATCACTGGCACCTGGAGTGCTGAGCAGGGCAGCAGGCCAATGATGGCATCCACGACAGGTCTGGCCAACTCCGTAGGTCTGTCAGGACCACCCTTTCGACTCTGGCAGATGGCAGTTGGAGGTGGTCCTTGCCGTGGTGGCGTGTGCCTCCTGCGGTGATGCGACATCCGGGCCGGTCAAGACTCGATGCCAAGTGTGGGCCCTGGTGGCCCGCAGTTGGGGCCGGAGGAGGCGGACAGCGCAGGGCCACTGACACATGGCGTTGATGACCCTAAGACCATCGCTACAGAGGCCATTCAATGTCTCAGAAGAAGGTGTCCCAGGCGTGACCAGCACAGAGTCAGTGGCCCCGGATGCACTGCAGCTGGCACAGGCACCCAGCCACGGGACGGTGACTTGCGGTGCAGTCAGATGGGCCATGCGACCTGAGCGGGTCCCCATCAATGTCCGAGGTGTACGTTGCGGAGTGTTGCGGGGGACAGTGGAAGGTATCCTCCAGGGCATGATGCGGAAGGTCTGATGTTATCCGGAAGCAGCAAATTGAGGAGTGGAAAGCGCAACCCTCGTTGTCACCAACAATTCGGGATCAGCTACATGAGGATGAAAACTAGCCCCTATTCCATTGACACAAACGCCACCAATGTACGACCAGTGAGTGTCCATGAATGTCGGGGAACACACTTAGTGGCACAGGTGCTCAGAGGGGATGCAGTCTGCAATCAATCAATCAATCAATCACGGCATTTATAGAGCGGCTACTCACCCGGGAGGGTCTCAAGGCGCTGGGGGAGGGGGTAAGTTACTGCTCGAACAGCCAGGTCTTGAGCTGCTTCCTGAAGGAGAGATGGTCCTGGGTTCGCCGAAGGTGAGTGGGGAGGGAGTTCCAGGTCTTGGCTGCCAGGTAGGAGAAGGATCTTCCTCCGGCGGTGGTTCTGCGGATGCGTGGTACGGTGGCGAGGGCGTGGCTGGTTGATCGTAGCTGGCGTGTGGGCGTGTAGAAGGTCATGCGGTCGTTGAGGTACTTTGGGCCCAGGTCGTGGAGGGCCTTGTGTGCGTGGGTGAGGAGTCTGAACGTTATTCTCTTGCTGACGGGGAGCCAGTGCAGGTCTTTCAGGTGTCCGGTGATGTGGCTGTGTCGGGGGATGTCCAGGATGAGTCGTGCGGAGGCGTTCTGGATGCGCTGGAGTCTTTTTTGAAGTTTGGCTGTGGTTCCGGCGTAGAGGGTGTTCCCATAGTCCAATGATGCAATGATGCCGGTACACAGATGTGAACTCCAACATTGCCAAATCAAGTCTATGTGACCTACTGGACCGCAGTGTAGGCCGGAGGCAGCGGTCAGCATGGGCCCACAGCCACCTGTCGTTGGCTCGCGGGGCACATATTTAGTGACACAGGTGGCAGTTGTCAGTGGTGTTCAATCACCTCCGTGACGATGATCCTGTTCCCTCCGGCCTGCAACGCGTCATCCTCTTACGCCCCTCCGTGCGTGCGAAGACATGTTTTCAGCCTTTTGAATTACCGATGTTCAGTTCCAATTCTGTGATCCCACTCGAGCGCAGCGTAGGCCGAGGGCAGTGGTCCACGTAGGCCCACAGACACGTGTGGTTGTGATGCCATGCACAGACTTGTTGCCACCTCATCGAAGGGTGTATGGTGAATAGTTCTCTGCCTTAAATAATGTTTACTGCCATGGTGTAATCAAGACTCAGTTCCAAATGTGTGACCTACCTGACCGTGGTGTAGGCCTGAGGCAGCGGTCAGCACGGCCCATTCACCTTGTGTCGCCGGCATAGGTTGGATGGCCCCACCGGCCTGGGTAGTTCAGGTTCAGTGGCACCACGTGTAGCAGGCTGGCATTCAACAGGGTTAGTGGCACCACGTGTAGCAGGCTGGCGTTGAACAGGGTTAGTGGCACCACGTGTAGCAGGCTGGCATTGAACAGGGTTAGTGGCACCACGTGCAGCAGGCTGGCATTGAACAGGGTTAGTGGCACCAGGTGTAGCAGGCTGGCGTTGAACAGGGTTAGTGGCACCACGTGTAGCAGGCTGGCATTGAACAGGGTTAGTGGCACCACGTGTCGCAAGATGCCCATATGGAACTATGCCTCACTGAACTGGGGGGGTCTGGTGCTGTGGCCGCTGACCGGGATATGGGGTCACTGCCATTCATGACTCAAGACACAGTTCCACATGTGGGACCTACTGGTCCAAAGAGTAGTCCGGGGGCGGCAGTGGAGTACGTCAACGAAAAGGGAATAAAGCGGGCCTGTGTCGTGGAGGCCTGGTGGTCTGAGCTGACTGCCAAGTTCGCGGGACTCGGGCTTGGAGCTTGCGCCCGCTCGTGGTTGGCCCTCCTTGACACACGCTGGTGTCGGAAGGTGATCAGTGTGGCCTGGCTGCGCAGGGGCGGGCCTGACGTGTTCGTGGTCCAGCGTGCCGGGGACCGGCAGGCGCACTGCATCGCAGGCAACTCGGCTCACGAGGACGGCATTGGCCTCATGGCGGGGTGGGAGGCGCCGCCCTGGGAGAGACGCTGGTCTTTCCGGAAGGGGACCATGCCCACGCCTACGTGCTTTTTATTCACACCCCTACGCTGGCGTGGCGTACGCCGGGCCATCCCACTCCGCTGACGCATGGGGGGGCGTAACAGGCAACATTTCCGCGATGTCCCCCACTGGCTGTGGTGACATGGTGGCGTCCACTGTCCACTACACTCCATACGCAAGCGGTGTATGTCGCCATGGATATGGGTGTGTTCTGCATACTGCGAGGTGTCCAGCACATCTCCGGCACTGTTGGCATTGTGTACTTTCCCAATCATGGTTCTAATGCATCCTTCACACATGCCTGGTTGCCACCTCTCCCCACATTTGGCTATTGTGTGGCTGAGGTGCCATGCCGTTGCTGGGTCATGTTCAGGGCTTGCCCATGTGGACATTGTAAGTTGTTCTGTCGTGTCTGGTGGGTGGGCATATTGTTGTGCCTGTTGTATGTGATTTTGTGACGTGTGCATTGCCAGAGTTGTGAGTTGCATGGTTGTGGTGTTGAGGTGTGTGGGATGTTCATTTGTATATTGCCAAGGGGCTGTACATTTCCCTTGTTGCCATCCTGGGTACGCTGGTTGATGATGGACTGTCGGAGGATGAAGGTATCATGCACACTGGCTGTGTATTTGGATGCAACATTGTTGGGTGTTCCACGGTGTTCTGTTGTTGCCTGCACATTGGTGTGAGACGTGTGCTTCCTGTTGCGGTGATTGTGAGCTGTGTCACCAGGGGTCACAGGTAGTACATGTGTGCTGTGTGTTGCCCCCAAACACGTGCGTGCATCCTGCTATGGCGTATGGTCCTTACTTGGTCTCCAGCGGATCCTGCGCCTTGTGTTGTGCGTATGGGGACTGGGGTACCAGGGTGATGGTGATGTCCAGGACAGGTGTGGGGAACTTGTATGTGGCTGGCTGTGAGACTCCTCCGACTCTGGCGGCTGTTGGATGGGGGGTCCCAGGGGCCAACAGGTGCAGCCACGCCATCAGCTTTGTGTGGGGTGGGATGTTGGTTGTCCGCTGTGTTGTTGCCGTAGGCCTGTTAGGCGATGATGGTCAGGATGCGTAGGTTGGTTGTCCCTTTCAGCCTGTAGTGGAAGGTGACATTGTCAGATGTTGGGTCTGTGCGGCTGGTACGTTTCCTGGGGATCCGCTGTCTTTGTCTGCGCTGCGTCTGTGTTGGTCCGGGGGCGGGGGGGTGTTACGGGAGTGGGATGGGGTCCTGGGGGTGGTGGCGGTGGGTGTTGTGGCCCTCTTAGGTGTCCGGGCCGCATGATGGGTGGCTCCATGGCATCTGTTGCCCTTCGGATGTGGCCCTGGGCTGTGCTCCCTTTTGTAGTGCTGGCTGCCGTCCGAATTTACACCAGGTCAGAGCTGGTGTAGATTTCCTGGTGCTAACGCACCTTATCGCCTGTTTTGTGTTTTTATCACGGATGTGGCTGGTCGTTGTGAATGTTGAGGTGTGCTGTTGTCTCTGCTTTTGTCACGGGAACGCCTACTCTGCATCTCATTAGCGATATTTGCGAGGATCCTCCGTGGTGATGTTTTTTGCGGCTGCTATCGCGGGTAAACTGGTGCTGTGGGCTGTTAACACGGGCTTGTGAATGGGGGGGTAGATTTATCACGACTTTGGCTGCGATAAAGTGCCGTTAATTCGGCGATAGCTCCTTGTGAATATGCCCCATAGTTCATTCCCGTACTGCTTTGAAATTAACTTTAGCAAATATCTTTCCACATTCGTACATTTCAAAAACATAGTTTTATTTTGAACACGAAAGTTCACTTTTCTAGAATGATGATTGATCTTTCGACATATTACTTGTGGGTGAAATTAATTGGCTGAGATCTGGACATGTACTTTCACTTTCCCATGTAATAGAACGCTGAACATTAACCTACTTTCAGCTAAGCTTCCCCGTCCCCGAGAGGAATGTGCTACTTTCACAAAAGCTTCTCTTTTCTTCCCGGAGGCTGCAAATGCGTGGAGTCTGGCGTGTTTGGTGTTTTACTCACTCAGGTGCATTTGTTCTCAAGTTTGCTGCCAGTGTTGAGCTCGTGTTTGGAACACTAGGATTAGTTCTGCTCCTGTGTGAACTGTCTCTGTAAAGAATACCTTATATGCCATGCTCATTCTGGTACTTAGTCATATTTGTCCGTTGTAACAGACAAAGCAAAGCAGTAATATGTATCTTTATTTTTTATTCCTCATGTTATGTCTGTGTTATGTCTGTGGCAAACACAAAAATAGCATATGGGAAATACCTGCCAATAAAAAATAGCCCACAGGTATTGCTGGCAATTACTATTCTGGAGAGAGAAGGTAAGACTTTAGCTTGAAAACACGGGCGATTAAGTGCTGACTGACAGTCTGTAGTATTGTCAAAGCAATTTTTCATGTCATTTTAAAAGCTAAGGCAACGGTAGGCAAGAGACAAGCGTTAGGAACTGACACATTTAATGAACTGAGAGGACGGTGGTTATATTTAAAAGTAGGGCTCGAGACCTAAAATAAACATGGTAACTAAGTAGCAGGGGCAATGTATAGTGATGTCGCTGGAAGTGATGTCACAGAAAGTTGCAGCACAACCCTCTCAAATCCTTCGTCTTAATGGTAATGGGCTTATTTTAGTCAAAACTGAGATACACAGTCTATTATAACATTTCGGAATGTACACGTATGTACACAATTTGTGCATTCTTAACTTGTCTGTTGTTTGTGAATTGAAATAAATGTTGGGATGTATTATTTTGTTTATTATTTGTAATGTGCAGACAAGAGGCAGGGGTCCAGAAAACAAGAAAACAAATATAACTCAGATAATTAACAAGCTGCAATTATAACGACGGGGCAGTAGCTGGTAAATGTCAAAATATAGCTAACTTGAAATTGAAGATGAAGGAAGAAAGTAAAAATATGGGTAATTTATACAGAAATTATCTTGAGGGAAGAAATGAGGGAATTGATAAATAGATCCACATTCAAGTTATGTTACCAGCCAGTGAATTGTGGTTGGCCAGCTGGTCATGTACAGACTTTTATTCAGGTTTAAAATTGGCAATTACATTAACATGACAATAACAGAATTATTCCTTGAAAAATAGGCAAAACATCATTATGGGCCAGATGTACGACCATTTGCAATTGCGACTCGCAAATTGTGAGTCGCAATTTGCAATTCGCAATTGCCAATGTACAACAGTGTCTGAGACACTGTTTGCTATTCCCAACGGGGTCGCAAATTGCATGCCTCATGCATATTAATGAGGCTGTCACAATTTGCGACCCCATTGGGAATGGCTGGCACTCCCAGGGATGGTGGCCTGCTGGGATCAGCAGACCGCCCTGTCTGGGACTGCTTTCAAATAAAGCAGTTTTTTTTTAAAAATGCAGCCCGTTTTCCTGAAAGGAAAACGGGATGCATTTAAAAAAATTAAAAAAAACGTTTTTGTTTCATTTTTTAAGGGCAGGTAGTGGTCCCTGGGACCACTGCCTGCTCTGAAAAAATGTTTGAGCACCCATTCACAAAGGAGAAGGGGTCCCCTGGTACCCCTTCCCATTTGCAAATGGTTTACCACCCTCTTGAAGAGGGTGGGAAACTGCGAGTGTTTGCGGTCGCAAAACATTCTTACATAGGGTTCAGACTCGCTATTTGGAAGGGATGCCCTCGGAACGCCCCTTCCTAATAGCGAGTCGTTAACCCTATTTTGCGAGTCGCTATTTAATTAGCGACTCGCAAAAAAGGGGTAGTACATGGCCCACAGGTTTTTTGCATGCGCAAACGGGTCTAAATCCCATTTATGCATGCAAAAATCCGTCGTACATCTGGCCCTATATCCTGTATTTGTTGCAAATGCTTGCTCCGTTTTAAGGTTATGGCCCTCATTATGAATGGAAAAGGTAATAGGCTGGTGTTCCCACACCCCCAGAGTTACTGATACCAGGGGTTGCAGTAATTTCAAGCATGAGGATAATCTAGCCCATTAAACCCTGAGGGTCGACTAAGAAATGAGGAACTACAGGAGATACTGGTATTTCTGTGTCCAGATCCCCTGGTAATTCCTTACTTTTATCCAGGGAAAAGTGAACAACAGCCCCAATGTAATTATATGGCCACTTGTAATGTCAGCCTTGTAGAGTTCCATCTGGCCTCTACGTGGCATGGAGCAAGGTCACATGAATCCTGAAGGTCGGACATGGTCCAAGGGGATAAATAAACAGGATGTGGACCACTCGTGGTGACTCCCAGATAATTAATCTGTTGACTAAATCATTTGCGGGATGTGTGGTGCTTGGCCTGCATTATTCGGCCCAAGCACATTCTATACTGGTGACGAGGTGGTTTTACAGGAACCTGCGGTGAGTTTACCTGTTGGACCAGCAGAGCCTAAGGCTGGGCTGTTCATTTCTCCCACCTAGCGAGCACTGCCATCGCACCGGGACATCCTCCTGCCTCCCAGCTGCAGCCACTCCAAACCCGCCCTCCTCCTGTGTCTCAGCTCCAGATGTACGTGAGCTGTGAGGTACTTATAGGGTGCGCAGTCGGTGCACAGGATTAAGATGTCCCACGTGCTGAGTCTACGTTTTCCTGACCTGTACACATGGTCTGGAGTTCCCTACTGAGACACGCGACTGCCCAGGAGAGCATTCTGCAGCACCTGGACTGAGCTGATGCTTCACTGCAAGCGACGCCACCTGGTGGCTGTGGATAGGTGATCAAGCCTTTGGTGACTGGCAGCCAAGCAGGCTTCCCTTTTGTCCCTGTGACTATGCATCTGGCTGGGGTTGTCTGCTGCTCGGGGGGGGGGTTCTGCTGATTTTTCCCCCCATCTCCTGCATTGAGGCTAGCTATGTGCCTGGTGCTCTGACCAGCTGCCCTGTAAGTGTGAATCCAAGGGCCCTCTTCTCCTCTGGGCCATTGTCATGGCAAGCGAGCTGCCCCAGCAGCATGTTCCTGCCCCACTGCCACCTCCATGGCCAAGCACGGACACCTCACTGACAGCACTGTCCCCCTTCAGTGCTCTGGTGGACCCAGCAACGACTGCGCCATTATGGCACACATGAATTGGTCGGTTGAACAGCTATTTCGGCACAATGCGGGAAACTGTTAGTAACGTGGAGATATCATTCCTCCTGCACTTTGGTGGCAAGGCGATTTACTAGCTATTTGAGACTTTGCTGGGGAGAGAGGATGGCACGACTATGATGCAGCAGTAGCCACACTCAATGCCTACTTCGACCCCCAACTAAACCCTGATTTTGAAAGGTTCAAACTGCACTAGGCATGCAAACGTGAGGACAAGAACATTGATGCATTCCACTCCTGGCTGCAGACCCTCACCAGCACCTGAATGGATGCCGACCAGGCTAAGGAGGTCCGTGCCCATATCATACGAGGGCGTCACTCCTCCACGTTGAGACACCTGATTCTTCACCAATCCGGCATGATGTTAGACACCATCCTCATGCTGGAACGCTCACAAACATTCTCAGACAGCAGAGCGAAGGAGATGGAGATGGCCCTCTCTAAGGCCTTGATCTCAGCTGGAGCTGGTGAGAGTAGAGATTGGATGCTGTCTACGGATGGTCAGATGAGGTGTTGGAACTGTGGCCCGGAGGCTCACCAAGGAGGGACATGCCCTGCGAAAAGCAAGAAATGCTCCAGTTGTAGGAACACAAATCACTTTGCCCATGTGTGTAGGAGCTTGCACAAGAAGGGAGGGCCTCATTGTTAGCAATGGACCCATGCCTTGCTGAAACATCTGACAATAGAGCACACCACCTCGGAGGGAGGGGGCACGACTCGAACATCAGGCGCTGGCGTCCATGACAGCAATGGAGATTACTTCTTTACAATTTCCATGGCAAGACTGATAAACACCAAATAGAGGCTATCCCCCATGTGGACCAATGATGAGGGGTGAAATTCCAGTCATGGCCCTGATTGACACTGGGGCATCTGTGAATGCCATGGATCTATGGCAGTTCAAGGAGTTGAAGCCTTGACCCCAACTGGAGACTGTGAAAGCCAAGATATTCACATATGGCAGTCAGTGTGGGCTGCCACTGGTTGAGGTAATTTACTTGGTAGTGTAGAATGGCAGCCGCAAGGTGAGGGCCCAGCTTCAAGTCACAAAGGAAGGGACGGGCACCCTCCTCGGGTCCCACACAGCTGAGGACCTCAGGCCAGTGTTCTTCACCCAGCATGTATATGACACACAAGCAGAGACAGTCCTGAGGATTTCCCAGAGCTGTTCAAGGGCCTTGTTTGCCTATTGGGTACCCAGGTCAGCCTACATATTGACTGGGCCATGCAACCTAGGGCCCTAGGCTGTGCAACCTAGAGCCCTGCATCACCGCTGAGTCCCATTCCACCTGAAACCCTTGAGGGAGGAAGAGCTATGCAAGCTAGACCAACTGGTCATGATTGAGAAGGAGACTGGGATGGCTCTATATGTATCCCCGTTGGATATGGTCCCCAAACTGAGACAGCCAGGATCCATTTGCCTCTGTGTGGACATGCATATCCCAAACACAGCAATCCACCAGGAGTGTCATCGCTTGCACACAATGAATGACATCATCTTGAGACTAAATAGAGTGTAATGGTTCTCAACCTTGGACCTCAATGCGGGGTGCCACCAGTTTGAGCTGGACCCTGTGTGCTGCTTCATTACTGCTTTTTCCACACATCTGGGACTAAGGTGATACAAATTCCTGAACTTTGGCATCTTCTGGGCCACCAAAGATTTCCTGAACATGATCTGGGATGTGGCCAGCATTCTTAATATCAATGATAACTTCCTTATATACTCCCACATGTTGAAGAACCACCACAGACAACTCTCGGAGACTCTCACTGCCAATGGCTTCATGTTACATCGTCAAAAATGCTCCTACTTTGAGCAGTCTATAGACTTCTTTGGGTACATATTTTCAAAGGATGTCCTCCTAGAAAGACCAGAGGAACACGTCAGAGGTGCAGAGTTTTCTGGGCATGGCTATGTACTGTGGGCGCTTCATACCCAATCTGGCAACCATCTTCTGAGGTTCCTATAAAAAGGCCAATGCAATGTGGGAGTACGATGTGTGCGCAGATGCAGCATTCAGGAAGTTGAAGGATGCCGTGCTTGACAACCCGACCAGGGTGTACTGTAACCCTCACTGTCACACAGAGCTGGTGGTGTATGCCATCCCAGTTGGTTTGGGAGCCATGTTATAACAGGATAAGATTCATGGAGCATGGGTCCTCATCGCATATGCTAGCAGCACTCTGATAAGCATAGAGTCCAGGTATACCCAAATAGAAAGGTAGGCACTTGAGATTCAGTGGGGCTGTCACCAATTCTACCTGTATCTCTGTAGCAGGTGGTTTCAGGTCGTCACTAGACCAAAGACACTGGTCCCGCTATTCACAGGTTCCTCCCACAAACCTCCACCAAGAATAGAGCGTTGGGCCATCCAGTCGCAGATTTATAAATTCAAAGTCATGCATCACCCAGGGGCCCATAATCTGGCAGACTTCCTATTTGAACACCCGTCTACCATTGCGGGAGAGGAGCCAGAGGAAGAGGAGTGGGCTGAAGATTTTGTCTGCATGTTAATGCAAGATGCATTCCCCATGGCAATGACACTGGAAGAAATCTGTACAGCCATGGGTGCAGATGTGTGCCTACAGAAGAAAATGGAAGTGTTATCCCTCAAAGCATGTAGGCACTTTCTGGATGGTACTAAAGGATAGTCCAGCTCAAGAAAATGACACAGCTGTTGCATGTACGACACAAGTTTAGGCACACCACTGATGGACTTCTACTGAGAGAGACCGTATAGTGATCCCGCAAGTTCTATTCGACAGAGTGGTGGAGCAAGCACACCAAGGTCACCAGGGAATGGGCAAGATCAAAGCATGGTTCAGATAGAAAGGTGTGGTTTCCTGGAATGGATGAGATGGTAAACGATGTCATGTGCAGATGCCACCCTTGCCAGCTCATGGGAGGTGGGATAAAGCATGCACCGGTCATCACTGAAGAATTTCAACCTCATCCGTGGACACATATGAGTATGGATTTCATCAGTTTTTCAGATGGAAAAGCCACCGTTGCTATCATCGACAGCCACTCTAATTACCCAGTGGTGGTGGTTTAGCAGTTCACCGCATTCTGAAAGATAAAGCATATGATGGGGAAAATGTTAACCCTGTTTGGCCCTTCAGAGAAAATCAAGACAGACAACGGCTTTCTCTTCCAAAGGCCAGGATTTTGGTGGATGTCTCAAGAGCCTAGGAGTGTGGCACAGGAAAATAATGTCTCAGTGGCCGTAGGTAAACAGAGATGTAGAGAGATTTATGCAGATCCTCAACAAGGCATTGAGAATAGGGGCTGATTATGAAAATGATCCTGAGAAATGCCTCCACCAGTTTCTCAGGGCATACAGGCAAACGCTGCACTGTCCCATGAGATGTGCCCCAGTGGACCTACCGCTAAAACGACCTGTGAGGAACAGCATTCCTACCAGCCTAAGATGGCAACTGACCACGATAGACACGGAGGCGGTACAAAGAAAGCGGAAGTCCACCAGTGATAAGGCCAGCAAGGACCACATAGCCTTGTCCACGACCCTCCAAGTTGGTGTCAGCCAGGCAACAAGTTCTGGATGCCATTTGAGAGAGAGCCCTGGCAAATAACTCAGATGTCGGGGACCATGGTCACACAGCCCAATAGGAACAGGCAACCTAGAACATTTCCTGGTTCAAGAAGGTGCAGTTTGTGTAAATCACAAAGGAACAGCTCGAAGGACACTGGGGGCCAGATTACGACTTTGGCGGTGCAGCGCTGGGTCCATGCAATCGCTAGAGTCATAATCAGACCACCAGCCAGATTATGAGTTTCCTCCTGTCTGGCGGGCTGGGTTTTGGCGTGGACCGCCAGACTCGTAATCGGGCCCTGGGAGGGGCAACTGTCGACATGGAGTAGCAGTTGGAAGATGTGCCTTAAACAATGAACCCCTGAAAGAACTAACTGCCCAGCCAGGCTGTCTGGCTAGAGGGATTGTGACACCCCAAGAAGAGAGTCACAAAGGCTGTGCCCAAGGTTATGACCAAGAGAGGACCCGGCCATACAATCTGAGTCCCAATCCTCATTCCAGTCGAGTCCATAAGGACTAGGGGGCAGATTTAGCATTATTTCACCAAACGCAATGCAATGCAGCAAGGTTACTTGTTGTCTTGCATTGCATGAAAGGTTGGGGGCATAAATGCCCCATATTTTTAATGATATAGAGAATTTATGCTCACTTTTTGGCTAGCGCATCTGTGGCTGCCTAGAGCCAGCGTAGGCACTCTAGCACCATTGTGCAATGGTGTCTGCATTTTAGGCAGGACTCTTTTTGTGCAGGAACACTTCCTGCACAAAAACAATCCTTAATGGCATTTTCCTCTTGAAGACTGCAGCACACATGGAAAGTGGATATAACGAGGAGAAATAAAAACATTTCTCCTGGGTAACCCTCACTTTGGAAGGGGTAGAATTTTGATGCATCCCCAGGTTTGTAAGTCTTTGTAAATCTGGGAATGCACCAAAATCCATGGGTGAATGAATGGGAAAGTCCATGCCCCACCCATTGAATGCCTTCCCGACGCATGTTACTTTGTGTTTACTAGACCTCTCAAAGCCATGCAAAGTGACTTTGCTTGGCTTACTAAATAACAAAAATTATTTTGCGTCAGAGTTGAGACGCAAAATTGATACAACCTGAAGCAAAATCTTAGTAAATCTACCCCTATGCATAGAGTCTAGGAGCCAGTGGCACGACCAATCACGATGATGCCTGATACGCAAACTAACTTGGGGAGGGATGTAGAGTGCCATCTGGCCTCTACATCGCAGGGAGCCACATCACGCACACCCTGAGGATCGTGCCCTGCCCAAGGGGATTTGGACCACTCATGGTGACTCCCAGATAATGAATCTGTTGTCTGAGTCATCTGTGGTATGCTTGGTGCTCCGCTTGTGTGAGTAGACCAGGGCACATTCTACAAGCCTTAGGGACTGATTACAAGTAGATCACTGTATTCCGACCCGTGTGTAAAACCCTGTTGGCGAATATGTCAGAATTATGAGTTGGGAGGTATTTAATGCATCCAATAATTATCAGATGCATTCAGTACCTCAATACATCAACCATTGTAAATACCTCAACCTTCCTTAATTTTTGTCAGGCGAAACTTGCCGTAATTTAACAGGGAAATGTGTACGTCATTGTCGGAAAGTAGGATCTGCTTTCATGGTCACCCCCACTTTTTGCTGGTGTCAATATGTTTTACTGACTAGTCTGAATGGGATCCTGCTAACCATGACCCTAGTCTCTGTGATTCTTCCCTAAATTGGACATGGTGAGTACTTAGGTAGACCAAGATTGGCTACTAGGGTACTCTTGTAAGTTCCTAGTATATGGTACTAAGGTACCCACGGGCATAGGTACACCAGGGGTCTCCCATAGGCTGAAGCATGCATTATGCCACCCATGAGAGACGACTCAAATTGTGACTACAGGCCTGCCATTGCAGCCTGTGTAAACTGGTGCTACGACCACTTACAACAGATGTCAGTTTACTTATATCTGAGGTCACTGCACTTAAAACCTATAAGTCACCCCTAAGGCAGGCCTTTCAATCCTGAAGGCAGGGTGCTTGGTTCTAAGTGTGAGGGTGCCCTTGCATGAGCAGGACACCCCTACAACCTTCGGAGTCCATTCTCCCGGGTTGTAAGTGCATCAGCCATTACGATACATAGAGTGGCCATGCGTCATTACGAGAATACCATCTCTAAACTGGCTGTAACAAACCCTGTCGTGTTTGGTATCAAACATGTTAGAATCATACCCCCATACCATAAACAGTGTGGGAGGTATGATTCCATGCACTGTAAAGCACATCCAGGAGGCCCTCAGTGCTCCCTGTACCAGTCTTCTAGACCGGACAACAAACTATGGCTTCTGCCGACCAGAGACATGATTCTGCCCTCCTGCTGCTAAGCCAAGCTCGAGCAGGGGAAGGCAGGACAATAGGTTTCCTGTCACAGGGAGGTGTCACCACCTCCCAGACAGGACTTAGTGTATTGGGGCAGGGTGGGGGCGCTTGCCAGCACCACTGAGACTGCTTGTAGGGCACATTTGGTGCCCTCCTTGCATACTCCAGTTCAAACCAGTTCAGGGAACCATTGGGTCCCGCTCTGGTGCAAAACTGGACAAAGGACATGGGATTATCCTCCCCACTGTCCAGCCCCTCCTCTGGGAGGGACCCCTGAATCGTCCCAACCCCTTCCTGAGGGTACTTAAGGGATTACCTGTGGGTGGGTCCCTAGATTCATCATGGGACAAGATTCAAATCCAGTACCACTTCTTCTTCAACCGTCTGGGCACTCTGGACTTCGCTGGACTTTGCATTGGGAACCGAGACTGCAACTGGGAAGACTCCTGCTGCTCCTGGTCTCGTCGTCCTGCAAATCTACTGCAACATCTGTGCCTGTGCTCCATACAGGTTCTTCACAGGACCTGTGGACATCCAAGACACCTGAAGAAATCTCCCTTGGAGTGAAGGAGTCCCTCCCCTGCATCTGCTGGCACCACAATGAAGCTGACTGGTCTGCTGATCCTAGGCTCCCATGGACTCCGTAAGGCTCAGCAACACAGGTGGTAGTTCTGCAACTCCCTTGAGGCCTGCACTATCTTCTTACCGAGTTTGAGGCCAGTATCCCTCATTGGAACCACTGAAACAGAACCCCTGTGCACCACGTCAACTTGCCTTTGCAAAGGCTTGTTGACTCTCTCCTCCACAGACCTTCAATCTTCAAAAAGCTCCATCCTCAAGCATCTCCTCCAGCCAAGATCTTCACCTGCACCACATCCTGTGCACCGTGGGCCTTCATCCTTTGGTGAGCTGCTCAAGGTCCTCTTGCGACTCCTGTGCCTTTGGCCTGTGGGTCCTCTTGAGGGTCTTCTTTGGCTCCAGTGGGCTCCCCTGCTTGCGCTGTTAGGTAAATACTATGCACCCTCCCAGGAGCAAATGAATGAAACTCACCAAACACAGCAGGTTGCTCAGAAACAGAGTGAAATTTATGTATTGATACCAATGCATGCATTATTGCTGATGAGCAAGGAAGAAGTCAGGTCTCCCGCCTTAGGGGCTCTCAGACTGCTTCTTCCCAGAGTGACTGGTTTGTGGGTGCTATATACATTTTAGTAATGCCATGTCAGCGGAACTAGAATGAGGCACCAAGCCAAATATGGCTAACAGGGATGTGCAAGATCTGCACCATGCCAATTATAAACAGCTAGATATGGGCAAACCATGAAAGGCTGGCTTGGCCCCGTGTAAGCAAAATGCACAACCAGATAAGGAAACTATCATGACGTCAGGACAAGCAAAGTGACCTCTAAGGTTGTTCAGAATAGCTGTTGAAGTTTGTCCAGTCAAGGTCAGATAGGAAGCCCTTTGGAGCTCCAGGCCTCTTGTTAGTGTGATATATATAAGCATGATATCTTTGTAGTGCATACATATGAATTTATATGGATATACATATATATTTTTCAACAATCCTCCCTTTAGGATAGTCATATCCTTCATTAGTGTAAAACCAAAATATATATATATATATATATATATATATATATATATATGTATATATGAAGAAAACATAGTTACATATCTTTGGATGGCATTATACAGTGCTTGCATAAAATGGATATATTCTCACATTGATACATCTTGATTAAGATAATTATTTTTCAACATGAACACAATGATATGCTAGTATTCAATTCATACTACTTCCTGTGTGCATTATTATATCAGCAGGCTATCGTGAAACCGGCGGCATACTCATAATTGAGTGTCAAACAAATATTGTTTGCTCAATGCAATGCATAGTGCTACAGTGTCACTTAGTCACTCCATTCCCGGGCACTTTCTGTAAGTGTCAGTAATTTAAACGCACGTAATGAACGGTCATTGGCTTTTCCTCCTGGTCCGCAGTCATCTTGTTCAGGGGCGGTTTCAAGGACCTGCCCTGCGTTGTCCTCTTCAGTCTATTTTTCTGCAGGTGCAGACCATCACCTTCTTTTGAGACGGCGTTGTGTATTTCACTCAATAGCATCAGTTGGTGTCACGTCTCTCTGGCACTTTATGATGGGCCCTCATGGGTCGTAGAAATGGTCTGGTCTGTCCTCTCCTTGACTGTTGTGTTGCGCAGGTCCTCTGGTGACAGATGTTCATCAATTTCTGGTACATTCGTGTCAGGCGTTGGGGTGTTGCCCTGCATCTTGTCCCCTTAATCCATTTGTGGCGTTAGTTCACCGTCTGCGGTCCATTAAACCTAGAACTAAGAGAAACAGCTTTTATTTTTCTCATTATGACCATGTCTCCATAGTTGCTTTAGAAGTCTTTGCCCCTATTGCAGGTGGTACTAAAGTCAGAGCATCAGGCCATTTCAGGCCTGTTCCATCAGTTGCCTTTACTAATAACCTATTTTTAATTTTTTTTTATTTTGGAGCTCCTCTTTTCCTCCTGGTCTCAACGTTGGGGGCATGGTATGGTGCATGCATGTTATACTTTATTCTCAAACATGCCATATTTTGCATAAAGGCAGTCACTAAGTGATCTCTATCACTATTTATGCCCTAGTGGACCCCCAACCTAGGAGAGATGGCTTTCCTGAAGCACCGCGCACCCGCAGCTGCATCATTCTTCCCTGTTGGATACACCTCCATTCATTTTGAAAACGTATCCACCCACACCAGCAAATATTTCAATCCATTCACTGGGAAGCAAAAGGCCTCTGTGCATTCATCCTCCCTTGTGCAATATCAGAGGGTCCATGCTGAAGCCTTGTAAGGGAAAGGAACATACTGCGTGGGGCCACAGGCCTCTCATCCTGGTAGGCCCACACTCTCTTCATTATTTGGCTCACATCCATCATCAATCCACCCTCCAAGTTCATCTGGTGTTGCAGACCATTGTTCTTCCTTTACATTAGCTTGCAACAATTGTCTCTGAATCCCATCTGCACTGGCTGTAACATGCTCTCTTTTTCTGCTGTGTCAGCGATGGCATTACCTTTGGCTAACTTAGTATTAGCTCCTGTGTAGGCTTCACATTTTATTACCGCTATAACTATAATAGTTTTTTCTTTTAACAAGCTCCGTACTAAAGGACCATTTTCAGTAAGGCACCCTGCTTCTGTTATGAATCCACGATACTTCCACAGTTGGCCAAAAATAAGAACTGAAAAGCATAATGTGAGTCAGTGTAAATGTTAACAGTTTTACCCTTGACTAGTATTCATGCTTTTGTTACAGCATACAGCTCATCTTATTGGGTAGATGTTCCAGGTGGCAGAGCTGCACTTCAGCTATGTTGTCTGCTATTACTATAGCATACCCTGCTCTATAATCAGTGTCTATCAGTCTGCTGGAGGAACCATCAGTGTACCACTCCTATAGACTGCCTTTTCTAATGGTGTCTAATCTTGACGTGGTGCCGATTTCTACAATCTCAACACCAACATACTTAGAGGTCTCATCTGTCTCTAAGAGAATGGATCTCATCAGAATAACCTATTGCAGGTAATACTGTTGCCAAATTAACAGGTGGGCATCTTATTATGATATTACAGTTAGACAACATGGTGCCATCATAACCTGTGTGCCTGCCAGCAGAAAAATGTTGTGTCGTTCCAAATGACATCAACAACCGTACCAAATGTGGCACCTAGACAATACTAGTGTAGTCCAACAAAATGAGTGCCATCCTCACCACCATCACAGCTGCCGACCCCCAAACACTGCTGAAGGCAAAGTCACATAGTAGTATCCCACAGGCCTTTCTTTTCCAGCTGTGTCAGCAACCATTGGCAGCACCACATTATTTGCAGTGTCATTTTGCTCTGAAACAGAGATTGAAAGACAGTTTGTAGTCAGGCAGTCCCCATGCTTGCGCAGTACACAATGTCTTTTTCAATTTCTTGAAACAGTTTGCAAGTTCATTAGTCATAGCATCTGCATTCAGGGACCCATTGGTGGCAGTAGTTCATTATCCCCAGGAAGGACATCATTCCTTTCTTGGTGGGCAGGAGCTGAATGCCCTCAATGAATTTTATTCTGTCAGGTGACATGAGGCGTGTACCTTGGAATATCACATAACCCAGGTAAGTCACCTCTTTTTGGCAGCACTGGCATTTTGACAATGAGGCTTTGTGTCTTTTCTCCTGGAGGTAGTTCAGCAGAGCTACAGTGTCTTTTTCACAGACTTTCACAGGCCTCAAGTGATGAAGATGTCACAAGGAGGTCATCAGCATACTGCAAGACGATGCTACCACCTTCCAGGCACAGGTGGTCCAAGTCTTTCTTTAGTGACTCACAGTGAATGAAGTGTACTGGGTATCATTTAGCGCAATGGCAAAGAGGCTTTCACTCTGTGGATGGACTTTAATGCTAAAACCCACTGAGGAGAGAAAATACTCTTCCTCTACAGGTATAAATGATAATATAGTACTGGTGTCAGGCACAACAGGCTCTAAGGGAACCACAAGTTCATAAGGTTAGGTAATCACTTTCTGGGGACAGCATGTTTACACCATCCTCCCCCCATTTTTTTTTTTTTTTTTAAATATAACTTTATGGGGAAGGCATTTTTCCAAACCTCTGAGTTCCCTAGTTCTAGTACCTTATTGTTGATCTGTACAGCCATTTTCCTTTCCAATTTATCAAACTGCAGTCTAACAGCATCATTCATCATGTCTCAGCACATCCACAAGTGCGCTACAGGGGGTGCATACAACAGAGAATCATCACTGTAGCCGCTAGCAGTAAGTGCTCTGTTCTAACCTGTCCTTCGGCATTTCTGAGTAACTTCCATTTATTCAAAAAATATACTGCTGCAAAAATCTGTTTCCAGAGAGGCCATATTCATTTATAATAAAATTTTGAAATGTATCCCTTTATCTCCCACCTTAGTGGAAACATGAGATTCTCCTCGGGCGTGTCTGATACCTTCATCCTGAAACACTGGGCAACAATAACACTGATACCCTACTCTTATGTACTCTTTGGTATCTACACTGCGCCCCTTGATAATGTTATTCAGTAGGATAAACCCCACCCTGCATATCTCCTACAAAGGTATTATTTCTCAAGAAAACAGTGATATCCCTATCTGCTCCTAAAAGAATATGAAATACTTCCTTTAGCTAATGTTACCTAAAACAGATCTGTGGTGTCCAATCTAGTTCCAGGAAGTCTTAATCAAGGCCATAATTTCATTGTAACAACTATGTAAATGTTTCCATTTATTAAATGTAGTTAAATTACTAATGACGATATCCTGAAAATCATTAACATGAATTGAGCATTAATTTGAACCTAATTTTCCTAGGCACATGTTAGCCTCAGACATCATCAGAGCTAAGTTCACTTTAACATTTTCATAAATGAGTAATTTTTAACTGCTATGATCTTCTTTGTACATTACCCGTAGTGTGTTATCCTACAATGTTATAATCATGAAATTTAATTAATACAAAGGAATTAAGTTATTGTCAAACTACTCTTCAACATTACAAGCATGTACTATATATATATATATATATATATATATATATATATATCTTTTTCCTATTCAGAACAAGTTGCACTGGAGTGTGCGTTTGCTTAACATGTGTTACAAGTTTTCTACACAAAGCATTGGCTGTAGACAAAAATAGAAGCAAAACTGCTGAAAAGGAATATCTTCCGAGTTCAACCAAATACAGCCCTGTTTATTCATTTATTTTTACTACAAGGGCTATGGACTAAATGCACCAGTTGCATTTACACAATAAAAATGTACATGTGTACATCAGGACCTGCTGACGTTATGCTTTCATAGTCTAATGTAGGCCCCTAAAAGTTGAAATCACACACAATTTTTTTTGAAGATGCTCTAAAAGTTCTTATTTTATTTTTACAAATACTGCTTTTAGCTTGCACTATAGAGCTTGTGCGTGTGACTCTCTGAGCTTGCACTAGAGAGCTTGTGCGTGTGACTCTCTGAAATCATTTAGATAAAATCAATTTTATCAGTGATCTGCTAACAACTAGTGTAAAATAAGGACTGTCACAGTGGCTAACTTCAGATAAAAAAAAATGCTCAAAACCCCCTGCCTCGACATTTTGCTTTCAGCAGTGCTAGTTAGTGCTAAATACAGAACTTGGCTTCTGACACTTAAACCTGTTGTCCCCTGTCTGAGCAAGGTTAGCCCCATGTGGCCATCACAATTCAAAGTAACTCTCCAGAAGCATGACTGAGGGTGCCTCCGTGCTGATATTTTGCTGATATTTTAAAGGTAGAATCTAACTTTTGCTGTTTTTATTCTTATTCCTGTGCAGTGTGCTTTCTAGCACCTAAAGAACTGGCTCAAAATTTTAGTTTTCAGACTGCCATAATGCGCCCAGAATTCCTGTGCATAAAGGCATTCAATGTAGTTCACATATCTCTAGAGCTACTCTCTTTGCATAATTTTTAATAGTCTTTGTATTTGAGTCTGCAGACATTAGGCCAGACTAGAA
Source organism: Calotriton arnoldi (assembly GCA_963921515.1). Lineage (NCBI taxonomy): Eukaryota > Metazoa > Chordata > Amphibia > Caudata > Salamandridae > Calotriton > Calotriton arnoldi. Next base: position 343,797 of record CAWUFW010012111.1, read on the forward strand.
ATCATATGTTAAGTCTGTCACTAAGAGACAGTAATATTGGCGCTGTTAGATAAACTAATATTCACCCTTTTAATTTAGTGCACAACATATTTGCCCATTTAGACATAGAAATCTGAATGTGCACATAGAAATCTGAATGTGCACTTTGCACATGTTGAGTTGTTACATCGCTAATTTTTTTCAGTAGTTATCAGACATTATGAAGCTCATAAAAATGCAAAAATGATTTTAACGCAATTAATTTTAATAATATTTTACATGTAGTCATTATTGAATAATAATCACTAACCCTTTTGTTGTTTCTACATGTGAAATGTAAGTTTCATTTTGCCTTTGAAAGCATTTATTTATAACACACACAAAACTTCTTTTGAAACTAAGCACAGAAGCTTTAATGAAACATAGAAAGTTTGTTTTATCCTTTAGAAACAAGGAATTATTTACCATCAGAACCACAAATGTGCTTCTTAGGAAAGAAATAGGAAAGAAAGTCCTGACTTTCATCCTTTATCTTTTATCCAAAATAATTAAACTATATTTCTAACTTTCAAGACTAGTTGTCTTTACCGTACTTTTATGTGCCATTTCACACTAACTTAAAACCTAGTTGCCACAGTCTTTACTTGTAGCTTGTGCCTGGGTAGGCTCTGGCTTATTTATCTAGCTGTATTTTATGACCAGCAGATGTCAGCTTCTAAATTTTGTTCAGGAGGGAAGTTCCAGGGCTCTGCTCAGAAGAGCCCCTTTGGACAGACAACTTGAGCAGCTGTTAAAGCTCTCTCGTTGGTGCGGGAATGAGCTTAGTTCATTCTATTAAAAACCAGGCATTCCTAAGTAGTCAAAATCTATAATTTGCAGAGTGATAAAAGGAGGACCCTTTTTTCAGCAGTTCACTCCTCAGCAGCCACCAATTACTCATACAATGTGAATGCCTTTAATATTTAAAATCATCTGCCAAAGGAGAAGTAAATCTACGCCACCTCAATGATAAATTCAACTTAGCTTTCCAATTTTTTATTAACAATTTTACATGGTGTATACAATATTGACATTTTTTGAGTTTACTTGAAATTTCATTATAAAGTGCTATACCATATGCCTAGAGCCTATATTAAATGTACATAAAATGCCATTAGAGTGCTGCAACATTTTACACAGGAGCCTTTTGAAAACTGCCATTTGCAAGGCCTGTGTGCGCACATTACTGCTACTTTGACTTGGCATATGAAACTACTTGCCAAGCTCTGAACGCCTATTTTTCTACATATAAGTTACCCCTAAGGTAGATGCTAGGTAGCTGATAGGCAGTACTAACAAAAGGTGGGGCATCTATTTTTAATTTTTGTTATGTCCTAGTTGTGTAAAACACACAAATTCGTTTTTCTCTGTGAGGCCTACTCTTTTCCTATTTAGTGCCTTTTTCTAGGTAAAGTTAGTTTTAACATTACCATGTTAAAATTATTATTATTTTTAGTATTATATAGCTCTAGCTCTACCCAAGGGTATCAGAGTGCTTTATTTGTTATGAGATAACATTTACAAACGGTACATAAAACATGAACAACCCTGCATACATCAATCATGTACATAAACAAACACAAAATATCTTCTATGAAACACAGGACAATGTATACAAAGTCCATTCTCTTTTAATATGGAATGCTTGGCATTTCTGCCTCGAGTTTTAATTCTACTTTTTACCATTCTGGGAATATAATAATTGAAGTTTTAAAGATCTATACTTTGTTGCAGCTACACTTTCCATAGTAGCGCGCAACTACTTAACATAGCTTATATAATTTATATTCTTACCTTTATTTGCAGGGCTATCTGGTGATGATTTGTTTTGAACTTTTCTCTCATGCCAGTTTTTAAACAGCTTTCTAGTGAGCTTACCATTATTTTCATCTGAGATCCGCTCTTGTGAAATGTGCTTTTTTTACTCACAATGTGCACTTACACCCTGAAAGATAAATACAAAAGGTCTCCTACAAGGGAAAAGTTGTTAGGTAGTGGATAGACGCAGTGAAAAGAGGAAAATTAACAGTTATGGACTACTCAAAGACATCACATAAAACAATGTTGCTTCTCTAATGCACTAATGCTCTATTTTTCATATAATTCAAAGAAACATTTCAAGGAAACATAGTGGCCCAGTACTGTTGAAGATCAATACACTATTTAAATGCAGTCATTCATCCATGACATAACTACGCATATTTCAAAATCATTTCCCTGTGTTCCGGTGCAACCCGCCAATCAGAAGCTGCACTCACTATACTCTGCTACGGTTTCTTCTTCTGTGGAAAATCAATACCCCATCCTTGCACAGGCTCTTCTGCAGTGGATTTTATAAGGCCCCCCGAAGGGCCCAGCCACTTGTCAGTATTTACTGACATAAAGTAACTTAGTTACTTATCAGTCTCCTGTTTCACTACATCTCATATGTGTAGGTACACCTCAATTCTTTATTTCACTACTAACTATATTCTAAGCAAAGCCTTTGAAAGGCAAGGTGTCCCTGAAAGGCAAGGTATCTCACTTCTGACACCATTCTGTTAGGTAAATACTGTGCACCCTCCCAGGAGCAAATGAATGAAACTCATCAGACACAGCAGGTTGCTCAGAAACAGAGTGAAATTTATTTATTGGTACCAATGCATGCATCATTGCTGATCAGCAAGGAAGAAGTCAGGTCTCCCGCCTTAGGGGCTCTCTGACTGCTTCTTCCCAGAGTGACTGGTTTGTGGGTGCTATATACATTTTAGTAATTCCATGTCAGCGGAACTAGAATAAGGCACCAAGCCAAATATGGCTAACAGGGATGTGCAAGATCTGCACCATGCCAATTATAAACAGCTAGATATGGACAGACCATGAAAGGCTGGCTTGGCCCCGGGTAAGCAAAATGCAAAACCACATAAGCAAACTATCATGAAGTCAGGACAAGCAAAGTGACCTCTAAGGTGGTTCAGAATAGCTGTTGAAGATTGTCCAGTCAAGGTCAGATAGGAAGCCCTTTTGAGCTCCAGGCCTCTTGTTAGTGTGATATATCTAAGCATGATATCTTTGTAGTGCATAAATATGAATTTATATGGATATACATATATATTTTTCAACATGCGCGGGCCTGCTCTGTCTTACCTGCTCGTGGTGAGTCACTTGGACCTTGCTGGTCCTGACACTGCACCTTTTTCTACGACTATGTTGGTTGCCATTGCCAAGGCTTGTTGGTGTCCCTGCCGGACACTGACTCCTTGGCTCTAGACATCCGCCCTGGGACAGCTCATAAACGGCTACTGGTCTTCCACAGCATCGCCCGGTCAACACAGCTGCAACTTAAAGGGCACTGTCAGCTAGCCTGCATCTCCGACATAGGTGGGCATTCGTCTTCCGTGCCTTCTGGTCACTCCTGAGTGGCATAGACTCTGTCCCCTCTGCTTGCAGGTACCTCTCATCCTGAATCCACCTCTGGGGTCCACCGGACTCTTCTCACCTTCTTCATCAGCGGGATCTTCCCGCAGTCTTCCATTGTGGTCTACGGCGGTTTCCAACGCCACTTCGCACCTATGCACCCGACTTCCCTGGTGTAGGTATCCTGGTTCCTGGGGTAACCACGGGTGGGGTGGCTCTCCAACCTTCCGTCCTCCACTGGGTTTCTTTAGGGTCCACTGGGAAGAGTCCTTCTTCTTTAAAATTGCAACCGCGACTTACCCATTGACTTGAATTGAGTACGTGGTTGTGCTCCCATACTGCACACGACCTCTGTGGAGTTCCTAGATACTCACTTTGGGTGGTTCCTTGGGTCCCCGACTCTTCTACGTCTTCTGGCTCCACTTTTGACTTGAGTCGTGGTTTGCATTCCACTATTTTAGTATATGGTTCGGCCTCCCCCTGGAGACCACTGTGTATTCTGTGCTATTTACGTGTTCTATTGTCAAAGTATTGTGTGTATGGTGTTTATATCTCCGGGTAGGAGATAATACATTGTGTTAGTGAGTGTTAATAATAAATATATATTTTTTATAACTACACTCTGTGGTTCTTTTTCACTTAATCTATACCATAAGATTAAGTACTGGTAAAACAAGCTGCTTTACACTCCTTCTGGACTAAGCCTGAAGGCTGCTCTCCACAGCTACCACTTAGAGAGCTTTCTAAGGTTGTCTGAGACCACTAAAATCATCATAAGGGTTGTCTGGATTAGTGCAGGGTGGTACACTTATATCAGTGAGCACCATATACTAAGCCATCCTCCTACAGGCATTTAATGTACCATGCAGATTTTGGTGCATCGAACACCAAAACCTGCATATTTTTCACCGAAAACTCATAAAAGATACCCCGGGTAACATTAATTATTAGGCGTGATAAATATCACCTTCACTCAAAATCAGGCCTTAGACTTCCATTATTATTGCTAGAGGGTAATATCAGCTTTGTTGGGCGAAAGGTGAAACTCTGGCCCATCCCTTATACCTATATGACAGTTTAGATATGGAATGTAAGTGATGTTTGCATGGGCACTCGAAAAGATATGCGTTGGATTAGTGTTTTGATGGACTGAAAAGGCAACTAGTTGGATATGCGGTTAGATTTTGAAATAATGCATTAAGTAAAATAATGTACTGCTGTAAAGATAAGAGTGAACAACACGCATTTTTCTCTAGCTTTAAGGTTTAGAGAAAGGGCTGGATAAACATATATTTAGGGTGTTTGTATTTTGAAGCAGACAATCCTTGGTGGTTAGTACTCTTTGAAATATTTTATTAAATAAGAAAAGCAAATACAAAATCTAATGCAATAATGAATTGCATTCATTTACTCATATTTGATTTAGGGTACCAAGTTAAATTACTATAAGGATTTGTATTCTTTTTTAATACAATTAATTAAAGCATACATGTTATGTCTTGTTATATTACAAAGCTTTTTAATAGCCTATCTACTGCTGTTTCTTTTTAATTGGCACCTAGGCCCGAATGTAGGAAGCCACTTAGCATTTCTTAACCGGCCAAATTGCTATTTTGGCCCGTTAAGAAATGCAAAATGGCCTTTTCAGATGTACCAAGAGCCAAAACCGATCGCAATTTGCGATTTCTACCCGGTAGAATTGTAAATTGCGTCAGTGATTTAGGAATCGCAAATAGGGACTACCCATTTGCGATTCCTAAAGCACATGTACGTAGCATTTCCTAAATGCTAATCAGGCATTTAGGCAATGCTATTACCATCGACTTGAAGTCGATGGTCACCATGTGCAACATTAAAAATGACATGAAGCGCACATATGCACTAGGAAATTTAGGGTGCCTCAAGGGGGGCCTTAAGCCCAGCGGTACCCTTGGCTTTGCATTTCTTAAATTGTAATTTCCTACTAGGAAATCGCAATTTAGGAAATGCAAACCATTTCCTATTTTGCCCATAGGCGGGAATGCAATGGAATTTACTGTTTGCGATTCCCTGATAGTGATTCCTACTTTGTAACTGGAAGCTTTGTACATCTGGGCCCTAGTACCTTTTGGATGAGAGTAGCCCAGTGACCTATTCAGACGTGCATGTTTGCTATGCAATCATACATAAATCATAGATCGCAGAGATGGCTTTATGAAGCTATGTACTTTTAGGCTAGTATAATATATTTCTTTGTAAAACATTAAAAAATGTTAGTGGTCACCTTACGGGGCAGATTTACAAGCCCCTTGCGCCACTTTTGCGTCACTTTTCCCATGTTAAAAGTAACGCAAAAGTGGCGCAAGGGGCTTGTAAATCTGCCCCTACGTGTTTAATGATTTATCTAGTACACAGCAGTATTCCTGTGGAATAACATCCTGCTCTGTTTCGAGTTTAAGTGAAGCTGGAACTGCACACAGTAAATCCAAACATTTTCAGCTGACATTTGCTTCCTGCTGACAGCACTGAAAACTATATAAGATAAATGACACAGTAAGGCGGAGCTCAGCGTCGACATATGAAGAGAAAAAATCAACTAGTAGGAGAATTTGAGTTATTTTTTCTATTGGAATTGTTTAGTATAAATAATGATTTTCCATTGAAATCGTTTATAATAAAGAATTAATCTATACAACACTCTATCAAGCAGTATTGTCTACGTACTTTAAATTACCCACTTTGAATAGATAATGAAGGCTCATCAACAGAAACCTTATGGATCAAAGCAAGGTTTCACAGCAGAAAAATTCAATATATCAAGCCACCCACCCGTACACATTGCTACAGATTATCTGGATTTCATTCTCTCTATCTACTTTATCAAACATTTCTCCCTCTCTTAAGTACAATAGCAAGGTTTTGTTTGCTTTCTACAACTTAAACATCAAAGCTTTCTTCTAGTGTACATCATTTTAGAAGAGGTATACATAGCACCAGGCAGTTAAAATGTATGTAGTTTCGTGTAATCTCTTATTTCTCAAAAATCATCCTCTTGATTTCGGCACTTAAATGTCACTGTCTCCGTTATTGCAAGATTTCCAAATATAACTTTTTTCGTTTTAAGAAGCTTCCAGTGTTGCACAGTAATTCTCTTTAGCACTGTCAAGATTTTTGTAGCCCACAAAACGGTGTGTTTGAGTGGTGTAGTCTGCAGAGATCACTAAAAATAATTCATCTGAGAACTCTCTTGAATTCTTAGTTTGGCACTATCTTAATTCTTTCATATATTGGGATTGTATTGGAACTCCCTATAATTTTTTACCCCTTTACAATTGTTCTGTAATCCCCCTTTTGCATATGTAGCATTCCACTTCTGCACCATAGCCAACTAACGAGCTTTAGAATGCTTCCCCCTACTACCTCACTGTTCCTTTTCCATTCAAAATCCCTACCCAGTGTCTCTGAGTTTACAGACTTCTTCAACATTTCTACTTCCAAATCAGCCACCCTCTCCAGTACATCTCTAAACTGTCAGTCTCCCCCACACTGTAATATCACCCCTTCCCCAAATTCTCATCTCGCCACCACATCGTAGCACTTCATAAACATGATGTGTACAGCAAACAGCAAATGCCAACATTATTATCTCACCTTCTGCCTCTGTGAGTTCCAGTAACAACCTACAGGAGGTAACCCATAAACCCGGTAAAGACCACGGTAGAAGTGTATAACATACAACAATGTCTCTGAGGGTATCGTTTAGAAAGCAATTTTTAAAGAAGCACAATTAATTGCTGTGAGCAAGGAAGGGGGAGCAAGGAGACAATAAATTGAGGAGGCATGTGGTAATGAGAAACTTTTTCATATATTTTAGTCATATACTCAAAGGCAAAACAGCACTGTGTTACATTGAATGTCTTGTAACCTGTGATATACTGTGTACAGGTGCTCCTGCAGGGGTGAACGGCACTGGTGACACGTGAGGGAGTATATACAGTGGAAAAAGGCACAAACAAAACAAATTATATATACAAAGTGTATTTGTAATAATGCCCATACAATGAATGCAGTTAGTACAGGGTAATTTGGGTGGGCAATCACGAAAAAGGCACCGTAAATTGCGCTGTGGAAGTCGACGGTGTTTCGGCCTGTATACAACGTTAGGCCATCAATCAGGACCAGGTTACAGTTAGTTAGGGAACAGTGCTGGGGGTCTGAGGAATCAAGACCATCCAAGGGTGAGAAGCGTGTGAATTAGGAGTCGAGGCAAAAGAATCACGGAGGGGGACCCGAGCCAGAAGCTTTAAGGATCCATTGGGTGTGTGGTGGTTGGCTGGAGCCCCTTGGGGTGAGTGGGTCCGGATGATGGAAATTAATTTGGTAGATATCTGGCATAGGAGAGCCGGGGCGGATAGGGGTTTTACATTCTACAGCAAAAAATATGGCCATCACTCCTACATTGATTACTTTCTGGTGGACCAGAAACTGTATGGCGAGGTGGAGGCTGTAACCCATGTCCCCCCAGTTCTCTTGGATCATTCGCCGGTGGTCCTGTCTTTAAATCATCATCAACAACTGGGGCAAAGAAGGTGGACCTTGGATAGGACTATTTTGTTGGAGGAGGGGGTGGTGTTAGATCTGGCGGATAAGACAGCTGACATTTTCCATCATAATAGGGACTCTACTAGATTACAAATAGTCTGGGATGCATTCAAAGCATATTTACGGGCAGTAATAAGCTCCATTATGACAGGCAAGAGACGTGCGGAGCGGCAGAAAGATGAAGAGGTAATTACAGAAATCAAGATCAAAGAATGCGAACTCCAGAAGGCTTTGCTTGAGGGAACAGCCAGGGTAACAGCGCTCCGAAGGGAACTGGAAGTCTTGCAGGCGGAATATGAAGCTCAGTTAGATAAAAGAATACAGGATCGATGGAAAGTTAGTAAGCTCCAACACTTCTCGTATGGGGAAAAGTGTAGCTCATTATTAGCATGGAAAGCTAAGACAGATAGGGCCAGGAACTCAATACCAAATTTGATGAATTTAGAGACTGGGGTGCTCTTAAATACTAATTTAGATATTAGGGGGAAGCCTGGAGATATGTGTGCAGCCTATACAGAGAGGATATAGAACCAAGGAAAAAATGCACAGAGGCCTGGTTGAGGGAGATAGAGCTCCCGCAACTAATGAGTGAGCAGAAGGGGTTCTTAGAGGCAGAGATTACTGAGCAGGAGATCAGGGCACAATGTAGGAAAATGACCGCCGGGAAAGCGGCTGGGCCAGGCCTTCCAGTAGAGCTCTATACCCAAATTATAGATAAACTAATTCCATCCCTGAAAGATGTATGCAATGCAATTTATATAGGGGGTGAGGGCGCACCCCTGTCTTGGTCAGAGGAAATGGTGGTTCTAATTTTGAAACCAAATAAAGATCCGACAAGAGCAGATTCCTACAGACCATTATCGCTCTTGAATACCGATTATAAGATCTTTTCAGTGATAGAAGCTTTGAGAGTAGCGCAGTCATTAAGGGCATTGTACATTCCGATCAGAGAGGTTTCATTCCAGGGAGGCAGCTAAATGAGCTTACATACTTGATGATGGGAGTGATCGATATGGCGGAGGCTCAGAAATTGCCTTTAACTGTAGTGGCTGTAGATGCAGCAAAGGCCTTTGACCAAGTACATTGGGTATATCTCTGGGAAACTCTCAAGAGCTTTGAATTTCCACACAATACAGTGACGGCTGTGCAGAACCTCCATCACCTCCCTAAAGCTAGGGTGTTGGTTAATGGAGAGCTTCCTGACTGGTTCCACATCACTAGGGGTACGAGACAGGGATGTCCCCTGTCTCTACTTCTTTTTAACCTATATATCGAGCCCTTTGCACAGCAGATTAGAACAGATCCCACTATATTTCCTTTTAAGACACCTGGGTTAGTGGCGAAATTAGCTTTGTATGCGGATGATCTGATTCTTTATACCACCAACCCGCAGGCTGCAATCCCTATCCTGATGGCAAAGGCACAGAGCTTTGGTAAGGTATCGGGGTATAAGGTGAACATAGATAAAACCGAAGTTATGGATTGGAACCAGGGAAACAGTAGTATGGGGGCAAAAACCCAAATGAGATACCTTGGTATCTTAATAACACAGAAGCTCAAAGAAATCCTTAGAGTTAACTGGAAAAAAGTGAGCCGGGCGTGGTCTCGCTGCGCATGGAGTGAGACGTGCGCCGGGGAGCTCTGGCCAGCCGCTGCCGTTCATAGCCAGAATCACGGTACCGGGGCATTAACGGACCCCCTACATCGACCAGCCAGGCACCGGAGGGGCTTGGGAGCCCTCCGACCGCGCACCGCAGCACTGCTGAGGCTGGGAGCTGCAATTACGCCTGTGGGGCCTGAGGTTGCTCGTGGCCGCCATTTTGGCCGTGCCGATTCCCGGGGGTCGAGTGCCGAGTGGGCATGCTTCTCCCCGGACAGCCAGCGAATTCGGCAGACACCCGCTGCACTGACTGTGGCGGTGGTGCACCCGTGGGTGGAGGAGCAGCGGCCCACGACCGGCACCCAGAGGTATAAAGGCACGGCGCCCGGCGGGGAGGAGATCCTCGGCTGGAGCGATCGCACGCCACAGCTCCCCCCTGGGCCATTCCACACATCGCCGGGGCATTGCAGGGCCCGCATCACCAGCACTGCAGGTACCTTAGGGGTGGAGTGACGTTGCCAGAGACTCTGCGCAGCCCGGCCCTTCCCTTGAGGCTGCCGCCATCAGCATCTCGGGGCCCTTCGGAAGCGTAGGCCTTGATTTCACCTCAGCACCGGACTGCTCATTTTTCCCTCGCTGTGCGATGGGGCAGCGCCTCCCTGGGTGGGACTGACACTTGCTGCTCTGGGCTCCTGCCGGGCTGAGGTGCCACTGCGCAGTGCCATAACGAAGGTGGAACACGTGTCTCTTGCACTGTAACGAACTCATTGGGGGGGGTGCTGGCCGGCTAGACTGTGTTGGGGCTCTCCTTGTTGAGTGGAGTACAGGGCTGGAGCGACAGCGGCACTCCGGGGAGCGCCCCACGATGCGGTTTGCTGACACAGCGTATGTGTGGCACCCCGAGGAGAGTCTCTTTACCCTGTGTCCCACTTTTCCCCTGCTGTCTTGAGGACCGTGCCCACCGAGGACAGTGACAGTTGGAGGAAGCGCTGTGGCTGCTGGTGCCCTGGGAGGAGGTAGACCCTTTGCTTATCCACTAACATTTCCCTCGCATGCTCTGTGGAAAAGAGACCTGCGGGGCTGCGGACGTGGTGGGGTGGAGTCATCGCCCCCCTCCTTTCTCCAACCACGCTCTCTATCTGGGGGCGCTTTCCGCTTGCCCCGGTGGTAATGCCTATCTCTATTGCGAGTGCCTGGGCTCCTCATCCTTGGGTGTATTGGGCCCTCTATCCTGCCTTCCAGATCTAAATCTTCACTGGGAGTACTATTGTCTGAAGGGTCATGCGACGCAACAATACAGGGAAAGTTGCCGCTGAGACTTTGAAAGATAATCCTGTCACATCGTTGTGGAGTAAAACTGGCCCTACAGCTTCCGTGACCATGGTGTCCTCACCTGAAGGCCCTGCGGATCCTCACCCAATCCTTCATGGCTCATTTCTCGCAAGAGATCAAGTCGGAAATTGCATCCCTCAAATCTGAAGTTCAAACATGCATCAAGGAACTGAGAAAGGACGTACCAGAAATTGGGGAGAGGGTGGATGACCTTGAAAGGACAGTGGATGCCCGCACGGTGGATCAGGAACATCTTTGGCAACGACTAGCCCTCCTCGAAGAACAAAACATTGAGCTTCAAATAAAGCAAGAGGATTTGGAGAACAGGAGTAGGCGCAACAACCTATGCCTCCGAGGCATACCTAAAGGGGCATAGGGCTCGGATATCATGACCTTTGTTGCGGAGCTACTTCACGAGATCAGAGGGGATGAGGACACCTCCCCGCAAGAGCTTGACATAGCGCACCGAGTGGCTGTGCCCCCTGGACCCTCTGAGCTAGTTCCTGACATACTAACCAGGGTCCATTTCTTTACGGAGAAGGAGGCAATCTTAAAGGCAGCGCGCAGCAAGTCGGAATTGTCCTACAAGGGATTTACTATCCAGCTCTTCCAAGACCTTGCGCTCACCACACTCCGGCGCTGCAGAGACTTTAAACCTGTCACTGATAAGCTTTGTGAAATGGGTATCCAATATCAGTGGGGACACCCCTTTGCTCTAATTTTCAACTGGGAGACCAAACGCCGGGTGGTACCCTCCCTTCAAGAAGCTACCCAGCTGCTACAACTCCTGGTCCCCTCTGAGTCAACCAGCCCTTCACACTTGCCGCCTCTGGACACAGACCCCACACGGCCGCAGTGGGTCAGAGCGCTCAGACAGCGACGACCGGCTAAACATGGGGGGCGGCCCTCCTCCAGAGCCAAGCAGGACATTATCCTATGGATGGCGAGAAATCTCCCACCCTTTCACAAGCGCCATCAGACTGAAGGATCTTTTGTGCTGGATGGTTTGACTGAGCCTTGCCCTTGGCGCTCCCCACTGGGACAGCAGTGGGTCCCCTTACGCAGTAATTGTTTGCCTCTTTGCCTTGGTTGCAGCTTGGTGGCGCGGCTGGTGCTTACTGTTTGGCAACTGTGTTCTGTTTAACGAGACTCACCCCCCTCTCCTATTCCTAAGAGAGTGACATCTTGGAATGGCCTGCGCTATCGTGCCTTGCCAGTTCTTGGACTGGAATAGGACTTGTTGGCCTTGTTGGCCCTTGTTGGTTTTTGAAGTTTTGCTTTGTGTCTCTTCTTCCTTTTCCTATTCTCTTTTCTCTCCTGAAGGGAGGGAGGGTGGCCACACTGGGACTGCGCTGATTCCTCGCTTCTGGCTGCTGCGCTGCATGGTGATTTCACCTCACTTACAGCTGGGTGTTGGGGCATGTCCTTGCGTTGTCCTCTCTGACGGGTGGTCCACTGGGGGAGGACGTGGGGCTCTGGGTTCTGCCTCTGCACTCCAGCGCTTGAGGTACATTAGGTCTTTGCCATGACTACCGTTCCCTGTCTGAAGATTCTTTACCTTAATGTGAAGGGCCTCAATGCCCCCAACAAGCGTCGCCAGATTTGGCGCTATCTGTTGCAACAGAACCCAGACATTATCTTCCTGCAAGAGACACACCTCCTGTGGAAGGACACACAAGGCATGGCTCATCCTAAATATCTCCTTCAGTGTTGGGCATCTGCGCCTACGAAAACGGCTGGGGTGGCTATTCTTTGTAGGGCAGGCATTCATCAGGGAGCTACGCGAGCGGTGAGAGGCAAGGAGGGTAGATGTCTTAAACTAGTGGTCCAGGTCGGAGTACAGACGCTTACTCTTCTTAACAGCTATACTCCAAACCAAGCACAGGATCTTTTCATCATAGACCTCCTACGAGAACAGCTATCACAAAATGATCATCAGCCTATCCTTAGGGGCGACCTCAACTTGGTATGGAATGCAGAGCTGGATCGGAGTGTCAGTACCTTTCAGGGGGCTGGGGCCATGTTCACCTCTTTTAAAGAGAATGTTTAACGATCTCGGACTACTGGATGCCTGGCGCTATCATTCCCCTGATACACAAGACTATTCATACTACTCGCATGTTCACCACTCCTACTCCCGCATTGACTATCTGTTTGTCTCTCATTCCCTGGTGCACGATGACCTATCCGTCTCTATGTCTGATATTTCCGTTTCTGACCACGCGCACCTGGAACTGCTATTGCACAACCACACACATCATGCGCGACACTCCCCCTGCTGGTGATTTCCCCCTCATGTCCTGCGCGATCCAGTAGATGTAGCCGAACTCAGAGAGGCCATCATGTTGTATTTCTTGTCTAACGATCTCCCAGAAACACCATTCCCCGTGGTATGAGATGCTTTTTAAAGCCACTATTCGGGGCCAAATAATTTCCATTGTGATAGCGCGGACCCGGGAAGCCCGTCTGTTTGAGGATAAACTGACTAAAGATATTAAGTCACTCGAGAAACAGGATCAGGACCACCCCCTAGCTATCCATAAACGACGTTTGGCTATGCTTCGAGGCCAGTTACGGGCCCATAGGACCAATAAGGCGGAGCGAGCCTTAATGGCATTGAAGCAGAAGTACTATGATGGGGGGATAAGGCGGGAGAAGTATTAGCGCGCCACTTACGGAAGCGGGCAGCAAGGGCGCATATTGCGAAACTTAAACTGGCAGATGGTACGTGGGCCACCACTGACAAAGCTAAACTAGCGGCCTTCCACGATTACTATACCTCCCTTTATGCACATGAGACTCCTAGCCCAAACCAGATACAGGCGATACTGAAGGATTGCCAGTGGACCCCGATAGATGGGCAACACGCACAGCTCCTTTAGGAACCACTCACGCTAGATGAACTTACCTGTGCACTGAAAGATCTGCCCCTCGGCAAATCCCCAGGCCCGGATGGTCTACCGGTTTCTTTTTATCGCACCTTTCTTCTGCAAATACAAGATCATCTGCTTCGCCTTTTTAACTCCTTCACAGATGCTGTTGGTCCCTACACCTCTATGGCCCTGGCTGAAATTGCACTTCTTCCCAAGCCGGGTAAAGACCCTACACTGTGCTCTTCATTTCACCCCATCGCGCTCCTGAACACAGACTTAAAACTTTACACCAAAATCCTGGCCAAACGCTTGGACCCCCACTTGCCGGGGCTCATTGAGCCTGACCAAGTTGGCTTTATCGGATACCGACAGGGCGCCGACAACGTGCGGCGAATAGCGCACCTGGTTGGGAAGGCACACCACTGAGACATACCTGCCTGCTTGTTGTCACTAGATGCTGTAAAAGCATTTGACCGAGTGGACTGGGATTTCCTACGGGCTGTCCTCCGGAAAATAGGGTTGGGGCCTATGATGGTTTCTAGGATCATGGAGGCATATACCTCCTCCCAAACTCAGGTAAGGGTCAATGGTCAACCCACGAGTCCTATACATATCCATAGGGGCACCAGACAGGGGTGTCCCTTATCCCCTTTACTTTTCGCATTTTTAATTCAACCTCTCGCCATAATGATTCGTCATTCGAAAGATATCAGTGGCATCACTCATGGAGGAGTGGATTACAAAATAGCCCTCTTCGCGGACGACCTCCTTCTTACGTTATCAAAACCGCGTACCTCACTGCCGGCGCTCCACACCTTATTGCAATCTTTTGAGGCTGCTTCGGGCCTTAAAATCAACCATGCAAAATCCTGGACCTTAAACCTCACAATTCCCGCAACCGAAATCCCGGCACTACAGTCCCTAGTTCCATATCAATGGGCTCCTCACTCCATTAGATATCTTGGACTTAACTTAACCTCTACTCTACACACATGGTCACAGGCGAACTGGCAGGAATGTAAAACAGCAGTCATGGAAGATTTGCGAGCCTGGAAATCTCTGCCTCTATCGTGGATGGGGCATCTGAACACGGTTAAGATGTCGGTGCTGCCGAAAATATTATACTTATTCCAAACACTGCCCACTCCTCTACCACAAGGCCAAATTCTGCGTCTACAACGTGAACTCACTACCTTTATCTGGGGAGGGAGGCGACCGCGCTTCTCCAATAAATTGCTTATGTTAACACGGGACGGGGGGATAGCGTGTCCTAATTTGTTGGAATATTATTGGGCTTCACACTTACGCTACATCTCTGAATGGGTTGTGCGGGAGACTGAAAAAACCTGGTTCCATATGGACAGGGCTGTGGCATGCAGGCCCCTGTGGGACCTCGCATGAATTCCACGGGGTGGCAGACTGCGTAGTGGGTACATGGCTATACCCACGAAAACCGTATTGGAGATATGGGATAAACTTGCCCAATCCAAAGGCCTCACTTCCTTCCCTTCTCCCAATACCCCTAATGCCCGTAATCCACACTTTCTACCCGCCCTGCAGCCCCATTCCTTCCTGGCTTGGTCGGAGGGAGACTGCCGAACAATCAGGGATCTTTGTCACGGGAGACACCTTTAAGTCTTTTGATAAATGCAAACGGGAATTTCACCTTTCAGAGGGTGCAAGACTGCAATACCTTCAGCTTAGACACTGGGTGCAGACACCATCCACTGTCCAGGGGGCCACTCGTTCTTTCACTCCATTTGAACTGCTGGTCCGTTCCTACGATGGATCTAGGGGACTGATATCCCGCACGTACCAAGTGCTTCAGCATGCCCCTCGGCTCAATCCACATACTTACCAGTCACAATGGCAATCCAGTAGTCCTGACAAGATCACTCCTAAACAATGGAACAACTGTGGCGTGACATACCAAAGGTCTTTCGCAGCATGCCTCAGTGAGAAACCGCTTATAAAGTCATGACACAATGGTATTACACTCCACAAAGGTTACATAAAATGTTCTCCTACTCCTCTCCCATCTGTTGGCGTTGCACGATCGCATTTGGGGATTTCCTTCATATTTGGTGGCATTGCCCGTTGCTGACCACCTATTGGAAGGAGATTCTCAGTCATATTAAAAAGGTGATTGGCTACCCCATACCCGAAACCCCAACATTAATTATCCTGGGTCTTAAACCTACGAACCTCCTTGCTATGACACAAGCGGACTGGCGCTTAATCTCGCACATGCTTGGTGCGGCTAAACAGACAATAGCGGTGTACTGGAAGAAGGCGGACGCGCCCCCAGTGACCTTGTGGTTCACCCGCTTGTGGCATACCATGGCGATGGAACTCCTCACAGCGCGGCTTAACCTCCGCAAGATTAAGTTTGC
This sequence comes from Calotriton arnoldi, assembly GCA_963921515.1. Classification (NCBI taxonomy): domain Eukaryota; kingdom Metazoa; phylum Chordata; class Amphibia; order Caudata; family Salamandridae; genus Calotriton; species Calotriton arnoldi. The sequence goes on from CAWUFW010012111.1 coordinate 359,990, forward strand.
AAGCACCTGGCAACCAGTGGTAGACTATTTCTGCACACTCAAGTACGCCAACCTCCAGCCCCCGAAGCTTCGGGCCCTGCACCTCTTTGAAGATAACATACTCCCCTCTTGTGCAGAAGGACTTTGGTGGCTAAACAGAGAAAGCACGTAATCGACTTCTTATATAGTACTTGACACCTGCACGGCAGCGACTTTCCACTTTCCACTTCCCTCCTTCCTCCTCCCTTTCCCTCTCCTACAGGGGTCTCCCTCTTTCTAGAGTGACATTGTGCTTCTCCCCCCCTCTCTTCTCTTTTATTACTTTTAGTATAAAATAGCTTACTTACACGGTTTAAAGCTTTTGACCATGTTTGGTGCTCTCTCATGTGTTAATGATGTGTGACGTGCTATTGTACAGTAATTCGGTTTTAGCGTAAATGTAATCCTTGGATTTCAATGCTATGATCTCTGGGACTGTCGCTTTGCATTTATTTTCTCTCCCCTCATTTCTTCCTCCCTTTCTTTTTCTTGTTTTATTTCTCTTTCTATTTTTTCTTTATGTTCATTGTTTTTATTGTTTATATACTTGCGATTTCAATAAAATAGATTTGAAAGAAAAAAAAACTGCTATGCTAAAAAAGTGAGCCAGGAGGTAGAGAGACTGCTAGTAAAATAGGCCAATTTACCATTAAATATATATGGTAGAGTTAATCTGATTAAGATGATCATTCTTCCAAAAATTACCTTTCTTTTTAACTCCATACCATTGACATTCCAGAGAAAGGATATAGCTAAGCTCCAGGGAAAAATAGGCAGTTTTATTTGGGCCTCAAAGAGACCCAGGATAGCATGGAAAAACACTGAGGAGAAGGCTGGAGGTGGGTGGACTGGTTCTCCTGGATTTGCTTATATATTGTCATGCTTTCCATTTTAAGAACTTTCGTATGTTAGCGAACAAACCAGACTGCTCACCAATGGGGAGGCTCTTTGAGGCATTGCTTGGAGATCTGAGTCAGGGGCAGTGCCACTTTTTGTTTAAGTATGGGGATCCTAAATATATTTAAAAAAGCTGAGGTCAAAGATCTTGAAAACGGCCTTAAAAACATGGGTATATTTTCGGAGAATGCTGGGTGTACCATACTATTCATCCTTGGCACCAATTTGGGACTCCCCGGGCACCCCTGACTGTTTGATAGACCAGCTAAGACAACCCTTAAAATCTGTGAGTTTAAGCTACTGGGCAGATCTCAGAATGGGATCTAGTTTAGTGGGCTGGGAAGTCTTAAGCAACTGTACCAAGGGACAACTAACGAGATTTAAATATTACCTGCTACGCTCCTGGTGGGCCGCCTAAGAGTGGGGTGAAGAGGAAGATGAGCCATGGTTAGAACAGGCAATGATAACTGGCCCATTAAAAAAGGAAGTCTCAATGTGGTACTGGGCCTTTTTGGAGGTTGATGATAAGAGCTTGTCAGACATCTCCAACCTGTGGGAAGAGGGTTATGGGGAGGGAGACTTAATGCAAGCATGGCAAGCTTCCTTCTTCATTCTACGTGCAGTGGCAAAACCCACCTCACTTAAGAGAAATCACCTGTTTACCACCCATAGGGTATATTGGTCTCCGGCCTGGCTCTCAAGAGTGACTGGGAATGTATATGCATGTCCGAAGTGTATGCTCCCATCGGCAGATGACCTGCATATGTTTATGCAGTGTACGAAAATCGCCTCCTTCTGGATGTCAGTATGTAACTTTATAGAGGAAGTGATTGGTCAACGGATAGAGGTAAGCCCTCGACTTATATTCTTTGGGCTGTATCCAGAAGCATGTTTACGAGCAAATCTTGTCATAACAAAATTTGTTTTTTATGTGATTTTGTTGGCGAGGCGGGAGATATGTAGTATTTGGAAATCTGAAAATGACCCACTGACTGTTGACTGCCTCAGAAGTATCAAGTATATGAGCCAGACTGATATTGCTTGTGACGTTAAACTTTGGAGAAGGTCTGGGCACCGTATGTAGTTTGGAGACAACAGCTAAGTGGGTCCAATGATTAAGCCATGCATGCTGGAGGACCCGGCTCCCCTCCGTCCTTGTCTTTATGGGAGGGAGATGAATGTGGAAACAGCAGCATTCTTTGCGGGGACATGCTTATCTACCCCTCCTTCCTTTCGAGGGGTGAGAGCTATACCAGCAAAAAAGTTGGCGGAATGAGGACACAAAACAAAAAAAAAGCTGATTGACCCAAATTAAGCCTTTTTTTCTCGAGGATGTCTAGTAGATGGGTTTGTTGTTAATTAGTATGAATCTATTATCCCAAATGGTAGAATTAAGAAAAGTTTGGCGATCCGTGGGAGCGTAGGATAATACAGAGTCTAACAACTGACATGAGTATTTAGGAATAGGAGTGGGGAGGGTTTGTGGTTTGCGAGTAAAAGACAACTATTCTTGAAAAGAGAAAGGGGAAAGAAAATCTTTTTCAATGTCAACCCATAGAGGACAAAGCCTTGTGGTATTTATGAAAATCAAGGAAGCTTACACCAACTTCAGATTTTGGACGTATTAGTTTTAACAGCGACATACAGGCGTTTTATTATTCCAAAGAAATGAGGAAAGTATAGAATTCATTTTTTTGAAAGATTTAAAGGGTATAGATAATGGTATATTAGAGATTATATATAATATGATGGGAACTAGCATCATTTTAATGGTGTCAAGGCAGCCCCACCAACAGAGGTATAAGGGGTGCCCTCTACTAGTTAATGTAGTAAACCTATGGATACATTTTTCTATGTTCAAGGAGATTGAAGATTTAATAGATTGAGGGAACCATAAGCCAAGGTATTTCCTATGTTGAGGAATCTACATAAAGTTGGATGCTAAGAATTCATTTTTAAAAGTATATTTAATCAGGGGTAATATCTCACATTTATCATTGCTCAGCTTATAGCAGTACACTGATGTGTACGCGGTAACTTTGCATAAGAAAGTTGGGACTGAGCATTGAGATTGTTAAAGAAATAATAAAACATCATCAGCATACACTGCTAGTTTAATCTGTTGACTGTTAAAAGCAAATCCATGATTGTCTTGATTTTGTCATATTTTAGATCAAAAAGGTTTTAAAGACAAATTAAAAAGAAAAGGTGAAAGAGGACATCCCTGGCGAACACCTGTCCAAAGTAAAATATGAAGAAGTGCGGTCGTGTGCAAAAATGGCTGCTCGTGAAGATGTATAAAGAAGGGGTATCAGAGATTAATTTTTGATCCAAATCCAAACTATTTGAGTGTGTGAAAAATAAAAGCCCAGTAAACCCGGTCAAACCTTTTCTCTTCATCTAGGGCAATTGCTGCAAGGGGTTCAGACAAAAGGGAAGTTTTTGATAGAATTTCAAAAAATAGGTGGATATTATCAGAAACAGGTCGTTCTTTAAAAAAGCCTGATTGTTCTTTACCAATGAGTGTAGGGAGATAGGATTCTAATCGTAAAGCTAGAACTTTAGAAAAAATCTTATAATCAACATTTACCAGTGAGATAGGGCTATAATTCTTGCAGTAGCGAGGACCCTTCCCTTCCTTTGGAATAAGGCACATAAGAGCATCTAAAAAAGAGCCAGAAGATTCGCATGAATGTAAAAAAGAGGTTATGAAAGCATGTCATTTTGGGAGAAGCAACTGGGAAAAGTATGTAAAAAGTTTAACTGTGAATCCATCTGGACCCAGGGCTTTATCTTTTTAGGTCTTGGCTAGGCAGCGCATGCGCTGTCTCGTCGAGAGATGCTGTATACAGTATAGCGGGGGAAGATCCGCCCACTTTGTGGCCATAAATTTGATTGGCTGCAATGAAAAAATCTGCATTTTCATTGGTTTTTGCCTCCTTAGTCCCGCCTCCTGACTGCCATGGCGTCATTTTTCCTCTTCCGAGGCTATCAGCCCCTTTACTTGTAAAACCGTTTTGTTTCCCTGTCTCTCCCCGTTCCCTCCCGCAGTCCGTAACTTTTTGTACCACAACCACCCCCCCACCCCCTCCCGTTCGTGCCTTCTTTCATGCCAGCACTTGCATTTAAAATGCAATAGGTCTCGGGTAAATCCGAGTCCTATTGCATTTTCAATGCTTCTTTGTCGTGTGATTGGTGGATGAGGTCGCACTCTTTGTCTCGCATGAGCGCGATGCCTTACATCGTACGCATGCGCGACAAAACAGTGCCGTTTTCCCAATTCGCCACTTGGTTTTCTTGGCTGTAACAGATGGTGGTTCAGTGATGTCAGTCCTTAGGAACGCACACACAGGGGCAATTGCTGAACTTCGCATACATTGACGAACAGCCTACAATAATGTCAGTGTCTGTGGGGAGCTTGCTTGCTTTCTCGGGTCTGTGCTGAGCATCCCCAGCAGCTCAGCTGCTCAGAGGCCTCAGCAGACGTGGTCCTGCACTGTCTATAAGGACAGCCTCGCGGTTAAGATTTCGCCGAGGCATCCCGCATCCGTGCCCTGCCGTGAGGAGGCAACCCCGTCTCCCAAGTCCGTGAGGAGGAGGTTTCCGCTCTCGGGACCGTGGTAAAACAAACAACCCAACTGTCTTCTCTGGGCAGAGGCAACCTCTACTTCGGCCGTGCCTGTAAAGAGGCAGGTGCACCATTACTCTGTCTGCAAAGGCAACGGGTCTGTGCAGAGGCAGCCCCCCCGCACCCCTCCCCTCTCTATCTGGTCTGTGTTGAGGCATCTTCCTCTGCTGTCGGGTGTGTGCAGAGGCTACGGCCTCCATTACTGTTGCGATACACACGCAGCCTCTTCCACGGCCGGGAGGAGGTGGGGGAAACCCTCGCTGCCATGACGGTACAGAGGTAGCTGAGCACCCACCCCGCTGGGTCTGTGTAAAAGCAGCACCCGCTGTCACGACTGTGCAAAAGCTGCCTGCCTCAGCTGTCGGGACTGCAGCTGCGAAACATCCATGTTGCAAGCGCCCACTGCTTCTCTCCAGCAAGTTTTTGGTGTTAGCTCGCGTGGCTGGTGACGAACGGCTGTGTATGTCCCTTCCTTTGAAGCGCAAAATAACAGCATGGCTTTTCTTTCCTCTGTGTCTGCTACTCACTGTAAGCATTTATTCGTTTTTCTTTGATTTGTAATTGTTGTTTATACCCCTTTTTCTATACATTTAATGTCCCCTTCAGTCTCATCCCTTCTTTTTTCTCTTACACACCCTCATCAATGCAATTGCGTTTAAATGCTTCGTGGCAATGAGACTCACGACTGAGGTCTGTCATTCAGTCTCAAGCGCCGCATCGCAGTACCAGTGAAAGCACAGAGGCGGTCAAACGAAATAAGACACAATGTGGATGTGTGATCTGTGACATCTCAGTGCGCAGTGGGGTCGCATATAATCTCAATACACACGGGTCTACCGGCACAGGAGTTGTTTGCTGTTACAATGATCGGGCCACCTTCACAAGTTTCACAACTAGTCGCTATTCACTGGGAAGGCCGTAAAAGTAAAAAAAAAAAGAGGAGTTAAAAATGAAAATCTCAGGGCACCCACGTGTCCTCCTGTAGCATCACAATGCACAAACGGATCACATATCACCACAATGTCCGGGGGAGCCGAGTGAAATATGAAAGCACAGAGGGGGTCCTACCAAATAAGACACAATGTGGAGGTGGGATCTGTGACATCACAGTGCGCAGTGGGGTCGCATATAATTTCGATACACACGGGTCTGCCGGCACTCTTGAAGGCTGCTGGGCACCGGACACCCACTGGAAGGAGTGGTGCCTGCATCCTGATGACGCTAGCCTCCACTCCCTCAAGGTCTCCTGGAGCATGGAGACCTTCACCTGTTACAGGCTGCGCCGGCTGGAATGCCGCCGGACGTCCACCTAAAAGTGGGAGTCTTTGTGAAATGAAACTGTAGGGGTCGGAAGCTTTCTTATAGTATCAATCTCCGGGCAAGAGATGGTCGAGGGTGCAGCACAGATGAGTGGCGACGTGTTGAGTGGGCAGTCGTGTTATCTGGACGCTGTTGCGCGTGATATCTTGATATATGGCATTAAATATGACCGTACACAATTACCACATGTGTGTGCAGCTCTTTCCTACCTGTGCAGATACATTCGAACATGGCAGCCAAGAACATGCATCTGTGCTCTCTCGTGAGAGGCTATATTACATGTTTGCATGCTGTTCTGTGCACTAGATCAAAGCCAATTAAGGAGGAGGCGCACGCGGTGAGCACCCATATTTTCCTACCCGCCTTATCTCTTGAGGTTAATGGCTGCACCGTGGAGAGCATGTTGTCAACAGATCTCAGCACTGAAGACGTTTGTGCAGAAGGAGTTCGCAGTGTACATATAAGGTCCCAAAGGCGAGACCGATTGCATTGCAAATGCTTGTTTTAGTATATTCAATGCAGTGTGAAGTTCTGTTTGTGTCATGTCAGACTCTAACATCAAAGAATCAAGTTGAGTGTCAGAAGGCTTTTGGATAGTAGCAAGGTATTGAATGATGTCAGAATCAGAAGGTAAATCTTCTGGCATATATAATGACTTATAAAATTGAACAAATTCATCCAATAATTCTGAATCTTTATGTTTCAGTATTTGCTGTGTATCTATGAGCTTATTATTTTTGACTTTAAGATAGTTTGCTAACAGCTTGCCTGACTAGTTTTGACCACTATAAGATGTTGCACTAGATTTTAATAAATAAATTCAAGCATTATCCGTAGATACCTTATTACATTGAAGTTTGATTTTAATCAGTTCTGATAAATACTCTTTCGGTTTAGAAGCATAATAGCTTACACCTTACACCTGCAAGAATTAATAGAATTTTTCATACGACAGACGCAAAATGCCCCAAGTGTGGAGAAGTGGGGACTGAGATTTTCCAAATGCTCTGGTTTTGTCTGAGCCCGGGGTACCTATTGGGTAGACGTTAACGAGACTATTGCAGAAATTATAGACAGAGAAGTTACCTGTGAACCAGGCTATTGTCTACTGAGCACCTTTCCCTGTCTATGCAAAAATGAAGGTCACTAGTAAGTTTCAGGATTTAGCCTACATTCTCGCCAAGAGGGAAATAACCGGACACTGGTAATCAATGAGAGGCCCTAGACTCGATGTGTCTGCTACAGCCTCCCGATGTGTACACATCTAGAAAGTGTGACTACAAGGGTCCCTGTGCCCTTCTTCCTTGGGGCGTAGAAAACCCATCATTGGGGTATTGGATAGCGAGATTAGTTAAGAGGGAGACACAGGTCACTCTGGTTTGGAGGCAAAGCACATTGCCTTATTAGAATTCTGTATGCCCGTCCTGATGAAAGCCACGGACTCAATTAAGCCTCAAGGCAGAAACATGTTGACGGTAATAGTGGTGATAGGGTACTAATTCCCCTTATCTCCACAATTGATTTTAATCACCAAGTGTCATGTCTATCGAATAAATTGTTTTAAGATGCCACATTGGTTTTTAACACACTTATATCACGGATCCATTCTTAATTAGAAGTGCCTCCATTACTCCAGGTGTAGGCCCGCTCTCCATCAAACAGAGGTTTTGGAGAGCGAGGATTGTCCTATGATAAAGCATGACACCTGGTGGTGTGTGAGGACAATCCGTTACATTTTTTGTATGCCCAACACTTGTACTGAGTGGCTTTGGGAGGGATACATCACATATCTCTATAAATTGCAAAATTCTCGGGGAGCTTATTTTGTGTACATATGCTGCAAGATGCAGCACACATAGAAAGAGGAAAAACAAGTTGTCGGAGGGATCCAGCCAGGATTGCCCCCCGCCAAATCATGATATGCCTTTCCGTCGGTACAACTGTGGTGGGGATATCTCCATACTTGTGTTGGCAGATTTGAAGGAAATGAGGTAAAAACATACCTTTTTCAGTTTCCCACTTCCATTTCCACCTTGAACCCCATTGTCCATGTCGGTCCTTTGCTGCTACAACTTGACCATGATGCTAATCAACTCTGTAGTTGCCGGGATCAAAGGTAAGGTTATTACACATGCCTTACTATGAATTGTGTGTTAACATTTCCTTTAGCTTTGTGTATTTTTTACATGGCCCTTACATGCAATTTTATTCTTACACACAATTTTATTCTTATGTGTAATTCATTAGTGTTCATTTTACAACTTACCACTGTAAAATGAGCACACTTGTGTAGAAACATTTTTTTTTGTTGTGGTGGTTGTGGGTATTGTGTTTGTGGTGCACTTGGGTGTACATTCAATAGTGTGTATATGTTTTATGTGTGCTATGCCATATGTAAAAAAAACTGGCATGACACATTACTCACATATATTTTTAAACCACACACATCCTATATCTGTAGTAACACAATATACATTTGGTACTTACTAGTCTCCACTCTACCAGGGACTCACTCCATCAGGAAACAGTTGCTAGGACAATGCCAGCACAACGGGAAAATTTAAAATGGCTTGGTGCAAACCAGCCAGATTTACGGCAATGGAGAACTGTTAGCCAGCAATGGAGTCTGCTGCGTAGACAGCGGTGCACCGCTTATGCAACTGTAAACAGTTTGTCATTGCGGAGGGTGGTTCAGCTAGCACACATCCAAATACAACATGCAGGTCTCTGTCAGCTCAACAGAGTACTTGAAACCGCCACCACGGAGGGACAACGGGAGTCCCACCAAGATCTAAATCAGGCCCTATGTTTTAAGGAAAGAGCACAAGCACTTTAGCACTTTAGCACTGGTTAGCAGTGGTAAAGTGGGTAGAGTCCTAAGGCCAGCAAAAACGAAGTCTGCAAAAACAGGAGGTCTGAAGGCAGAAAGTTAGGGGGAAACCACTCCAAGAATGCCAGGTCTAACACTTGTATACTAGTTCATTACTGCCCTTGTCCTACCCTTTATAATTATTGACCACTAATGGGGTCTGCCAATTGCCATCAACATGCACAAAAATCCCAATCTCTCCTACCTGAGAACTAATTAATTACTTGGTGGCAGATTTACAAGCCCCCTGCGCCACCAGTACGTCACTTTTTGTGACATACTGGTGGCGCATGTTACTGCTCCATATTTACAAGGACAGGAAAAGCCACCCTGCGTGGCTTTTCCTGTCCTTGTAAATATGGCCCCTTTACATGCAGCACTTTGCGTGAAAAGGGCGTTCCATGGGTGTTGCTGTGGGTGTTCCCATGCAACACCCATGGAACAAGACACATTTCCAGATTTATGAGGAATCGTAAATCTGGAAATGCGTCTGAATGCTACGCCACCCTAGGGGTGGCGTAGCGAGGCGCAACGAGGAGAAATGTTTTCATTTCTCCTCGTTTTTTCCTCTTGCAATGCGTGCTGCATTTTACAGCTCGCATTGAAAGGGGAAAACGCCTGTAGTGATTGTTTTTGTGCAGGAAGGTGCCCCTTCCTGCACAAAAACAATCTCCCCATGATGCAGGCATCCTTGCACCATGGTGCAAGGGTGCATGCGCCGGCGCATGGCAGCAGTTTGTGCGCCAGCGCAGGGGAGAGCACAGGAATGCGACATATTATTTTAAATATGTCGCATTCCTGTGCTTTGGAAGTGCTGCAGCGTGTTGCAGCCAAAGGGCTTGCGTTGCCGCGCTGCGGCACTTCCTTGTAAATCTGCCCCTAAGTTCTTAACTAGTTCTTACCAGATTAAGCGATGTTTCCTACCTCTCCCAATATTCACAAACCTTATTGTAAGGTTTCCCAAAGGGGCTTCTTAACCCCTTCGCTGCTAGGCCTTTCCCCCCCCTGTGCTAAGCCTTTTTTTGGCTATTTGGGGTAGTTCGCGCTTAGGTCCCTGTAACTTTTTGACCACATAAGGTATCCATGCCAAATTTGCATCCTTTTCTTCCAACATCATGGGGATTCTAAGGGTACCCAGGGTTTGTGGATTCCCCTGGAGGGGACCCAGAAATTAGCCAAAATATAACTTTTTTTTTTTTTTTTTATGGGAAAAAAGGGCTACAGATGAAAGCGTCTGGTTTTTTCCCTGCAAATGGTATCAACAAAGGGGTTGTGGGACCAGCAGACTTTTGTCAGAAAACCCAAAAATGTATTTACACAGTTTTGGCATTTTTCTTGGACATAGCCTATTTTTGCTATTTTTTGATCTTTCAAGCTCCTTCCAGTTAATGGTAGAAATGGGTTTGAAAGCAATAATGGATCCTGGAAAGCTATACATTTTAGAAAAGTAGACAAAATTCTGAATTCAGCAAGGGGTAATTTGTGTAGATCCTTCAAGGTTTCTTTATAGAAACTAACAGTTGAATATAGGAAAAATTGAAAATTAGTTGAAAAAAACAGCCATTTGTGTCAACGTTTTCACCTGTAACTTCTTTTAATTATGACAGCTGTTTGAAAGCAATATACCGCTACATCTGCTGGACCTTTCTGGTTGTGGGGATATATAGGACTTGTAGGTTCACCAAGAACCAGACGAACCCAGAGCCAATAACTGAGCAGTGTCTTACAATGGTTTTTTATTATGTACCGGGTATATAGCAATTAATTTGGGAAAATATATACATGAAAAAATCGGTATGTATTTCTGAAATTGGAACAAAATATAGAGTTTAGAAACAGTAGATATTTGCACATACAGTCCACTAGACGCCAGGGATTTGTTTTGGGGCAATTTAATTAGGGTAAGGCCTGCCCAAAACAGGCATGCCAATGCCCTCCCCACCCGCCACAATTACAGCCTTTCTGCCCCCCCTGGGAGGCAGATGAGGGCAGCAGCCCCCAATCTGCCCCCCGGGGGGGGCAAAAAGCCCACTAGATGCCAGGGATTTTTTTTTGGGCAATTTTAATTAGGGTGGGGGCTGCCCAAAATGGGCATGCCAATGCCCCCACCCACGCCACAATTACAGCCTTTCTGCCCCCCCTCGGGGGCGGATGGGGCAGTAGCCCCAATCTGCCCCCCCCGGGGGGGGGGCAGAAAGCCCACTAGATGCCAGGGATTTCTTTTTGGGCAATTTAATTAGAGTGAGGGCTGCCCATAACAGGCATGCCAAAGCCCCCACCACCCGCCACAATTACAGCCTTTCTGCCCCCCATGGGGGGCAAAAAACCCACTAGATGCCAGGGATTTTTGGGGGGGCAATTTGAATTAGGGTGGGGGCTGCCCAAATCGGGCATGCCAATGCCCCACCCCCTGCAGCAATTACAGTCTTTCTGCCCCCCCAGTCACGTAGAAAGTGAAACTGAAATGAGCCTAAAGGCTCATTTCAGTTTCTGTTTCAATGAAATGATGTCAGCACGACGTGCGCACTGATCGTCATTTCACAGAAACGGGAGGGGGTCCTCGGGAGCTGGGGAAGCTCTTCCCCAGCTCCCGAGGCTTTAGGGTAGAAAAAGAAATCCCTCTGGTGCCTGCACCAGAGGGATTTCCGGTGCCATGTGCCAGGACGGCCGGGAGCCATCCTGAACACACGAGCACTGTTGCGCATGACGGCTCCCGGCCGTCATGCGCACAGAAGGGGTTAATGTTGGTGGATGTGGGCTACCGCTAACTGGCAAGACATCACAAAATTAGGTCCCATCTATTTTGAATGATGCTTATAAGGTGAACTCCAACTGTAGGAGTATTTAGAAGGATTATCCATCAAAGGCAAATAGACTGAAAGAAAACGCAGAGTCAGTGGATAATCCAAAACTGAGACTACAATGACAAAAAGGTCAAACAAACAACAACAAGCAAGCAATCTGGGAAGGTTGTATTAAATGTTTAAAAAATGTTTTAAATTAAAACTAAATTTACAGAAACCTTGAGTCAGGACTCAGGATATGATTACTCCTTGTTGCATAGATTTTGTAAACAACACAAGGCCTGATACACAATGGTAAAGTTACACTTTTGGTGTTAATTTACTCTTGCAGCGTAAGTTTATGACTAGCAACTTTTCCATAAGTAACTTTACAAGTGGTAACTTTGCGAGCAGTAAGTAACTCCTATTATTGTAAAAGGAGGTACTACTAGCTAGTAACTATTCATAAAGTTACTAATTGTAAAGTTACTGGAAGTACAGTTACACTTCAAGAGTAAAGTTACACCGAAAGTTTAACTTTACCTTTGTGAATCAGGCCATAGTGCACACTAGTACTACCTATCCTTGGACAGACATTGTTTTAAGACTCTGCACTATGATGATGTCCCTTTCATGCCCGGGTGGGTAGTAGGCCTGGCGTGGGCCAGTGTTTAGTTAAGAAGATCTTTCAACAGTTGGCATCGGTTTAACCACATTCACCCCGCAATGTGTGTGATCCAATTATGGTGTAAATTATAAAGTCACACCTCACTAGATCACACAACCTGGAGGAAGATGGTTACAGGTTTCATGAATGGATGGGAAATGGTGAGTTGGGGAAAGGTAAGACAAAACAAACACATTCATCAAGTCAATGAGCAGCACATCATAATCATATCTGTTGTGGAAGGAAGAAGATAGTTCAGTCAACAAAAGCAACCAGTCGTTCAGCCCCAGAGTATTAAGTAATCAAATTGTTATGTTTCCTTTGGTTGAAAAGTGCAAAATGGGAGGTCCCACACAGTTCTATAAATTGCTATTGTTAAGAAAAGTAAATTTACACTTTATATAAATGCCAAAATGGACGGTGAATCTGCATTCTTCTTCTCGGAATGCCCATCTTGGATGTAGGACTGAACCGATCCGGAAAGCAGGAGTGTTATGGAACTTTTGTGCAGAAGAAGAGAAGACCTATGGAATTCAAAAACTTAATTATCAATATTGTGGAGTCAAGGTAATCTTCATGGTGGATGAGGATCAAGAGGGCAGAGCATAGGCTGGTGCAGTCGTGTGCGATTCCTGAGAAGAGAGAACAATCTCTCCACATATCCCACACAAGTAGCTGCATGTACCTGGCTGATCAATCCCAGAATTGTCAATACCATTTAGCTGTGTGCATCCATCATATGACATGTGTCTAGTGACAGTCCCCCCCAGACCATGGCCACTTAGAGTTTTTCATTGGAGCCACTACTCTGCATTTTCCTACAATTAAAGTCGCTGATTCTCCCACCTCTTGCGAGGGTGAGCTCACGGCGGGGTAGTCAACAATCCACTCTTCCAATACGCAAATTCCATACACAAAGAGACAGGCTGCAGCTCAATTTCTTAAGAGTGTTTATTTTGTTTTAAGCTGCAAAAACACCAGACGTGTTTCGGAGCCGACCACTCCTTGCTCACGGGTCAGTTACGTTTGCTCATTCATTACGTTAATACTTGTGATTACACCCCCACGATAAAATTAGGACTACACGGGATTCATTTTATGGATACCTCTGGCGGTCACCTTGTAGCATTATTCTTCATGCTAACACCGGCACATTACAGCTTACGCAGATGCATTTTAAAACCTATTTTAACACGATTTTTAGATCAATTCAAATTAGGAATGCATGATCATATTTATAATATTGTCAAACTTAGGATAATTACAAATCAATTATATATTTTTAACTATCTTGTTTTACCAAATTCTTGCAGCTGGTTTCTCTGCTTATATACCCATGGTATTTAACCCCTTTTGCGGTCATTATTCAACAATTCAGCCCAAGTGGCATATTTACTTATGTTACATCTTATCTTTTGTTGGCTACATAGCCCAGCAGCAATCAACCTTCATATAAACCCAATTCTGCCCCAGTTGTCTATAAATGATTTATGTTTTGGACACTTTCATCGAGCATGAACTGCAAACATTAAAATATTTAAATAGGCCTCCTTCTAATTCGTGACTATTTATATGTATGGAATAAGTGCACTGGGACATAAATTGACTTTGTGATGTTATTTAACACTATTGAGCAGGATTTACATTACATTACAAGTCTAAAGACATGTATTAACAGTACAAGTGCACTTCGGGAAATGTATGCTTTTACTCAAATCACGTGGTATAACTGAATTAAAGGCCACCAATAACGTACATGAAAAGACTACTCATCTGTGATCAAGGCTGATTGGAACAGCCGAAATGCGTAAGGGAAATGACGAGAAAATGCTGCCACTTTGATTGCAATAAAACGCTGGTTCTTGGATTTGGGCTTCGATAATCCTTTTTGTGCGTGATTTGAATTGGCAGGCTGCTCCATGCCTGTCAGAACGAAGCCGCCCGCAAGGATTGGGGCTCCTAGCAAAATGGAGAATTTTGTGGAATTTGAATTTGGGGAGCATGTCCCGCTCACCTCTTCTGCAATATTATGGAATTTTTCCGATTGCACTGGCACCGTTGTGAGAAAGGGAGACAGGAGGAGAAGTGTCTCCTTTTGCCTTTTCTGGGAAACCTGTTTTTCAGGCAAGGAGTGACCTTGGCAGCAATTTCATCTTGCATGAACTACAAACATTAAAATATTTAAATAGGCCTCCTTCTAATTTGTGAATATTTATATGTATGGAATAAGTGCACTGGGACATAAATTGACTTTGTGATGTTATTTATCGCTATTGAGCAGGATTTACATTACAATACAAGTCTAAAGACATGTATTAACAATACAAGTGCACTTTGTGAAATGTATGCTTTTACTCAAGTCACGTGGTATAACTGGATTTAAGGACACCAATAAGGTGCATGAAAAGACTGCTCACCTGTGATCAAGACTGATTGGAACAGCCGAAATGCGTAAGGGAAATGAAGAGAAAATGCTGCCACTTTGATTACAATAAAACGCTGGTTCTTAGAACTGGGCTTCGATAATCCTTTCTGTGCATGAGGGGTAGAAATAACTATTCCCACTCCAGTCTGTGCAACAGAAGGGAAGGTACTTCACTTCAAACACATAACTTATATGAAACATAACCCTATTAATGTATACAAAACATAAAACTCTTAATATGAACTTTATTAATCAAACTATATATATATATATATACATATATATACATATATATATACACATAGATATATATATATTTTCTTTTTTTCTTCCGTTTCTGCTCCTTCCGCTTTCCCAAGCCCTGTGCAGAGGATCGTTCCAAGCCGGCGGAGCGCGCCGGACATCATTTCATCAACAAAGTTCCAATTAACGATCACTCAGAGGGTTGTGCAATTACCAAAAGTTGGTTTATTTCCAGGTTACGCGTTTCGCTTGTGAAGCAAGCTTGGTCACACAATGTATTGTGGGGAAGGGCATACCTTACATAGACGGTGTGGAAAGTGAAAAGGGGACAGAAAGTGCAACATACATTGTGTTACAAGGCATCCATTTTGTAGTGTGCAAATTCACTTACCTGTATTCACATTTCATACAGAAATACTCAAATTAAACTTGAATAGGTCTAATGCACACTAGCAATATACATTTTTTTTAACATTTTTGTGTATCTATGATATCTCAAATTGCAAGAAAAGAAAATGAAATAAAGATGAAAGTAAGATACAGAATAAATAAGAGTTTTAAAATTTATGGCATAGTGCCAGAAGTCCTTTTCTATGGATGTTGGAGTACATTATACTCACAAAAGTCCCCTGAGTTCATGTGTGGAGTCAGCCCCTAGTGCTTTGATCTCTACTCTGTTAATTCTGTATCGAGTTTCTTCAAATGGGGGTCCAGAGGTTGACGTTATGTACTGTTCTCGGCCTAGTGCCCACCTTGATCAGTATCCATTTCTTCGTGATCTGTGCAAACGTATGTGGCTAAGTGCCGTTATTGCAACCTGCTGTTCAGTAGACCCCTCCTAGTTTTCATATGTCATGTTCGGCTTAGTGCCAACTGTACCCCACTTATTCATTTGTGAAACACTATGCTAGATTCCTACACCTACTTCCTCTATGTGTTGATGCATCGCACATTCCCCATACCAACACCCCAGTGTCCACCATTGAAAACATAATCTGTAAATTCCATATTACTACATTATAATGATTTCCACACAATCTCTGACCCTAGATATAGAGTTAAAATCAATTAGGAAGATGAGTCTCTTTTATGATGGGTCTGTCCCTCCACCAAAGTGATTGAAGAAAAGGGAAGGGGAATACGTTGGAAGCTGATCTTCTCTGTCCGCCCCTTCCTTTCCTCCTGTGATAGAAAGAAAAAGAACAGGGATAAGATAAGTGATAATGACACAAAGGTATAAAAATAGTTAAAAAATTCTTACATCCCTGAATGATTCCATAGTGTGAGTATAAGATCTAGTCTAGTTCAAATTCAGAAGATTACTATAGTGTGTATATACAGCAACATATACATTAGCATTCAAAATTCTAGTCGGACAATCTAAACTTGGTTATGGATAAGATATCGTCCTGACTACGATATCTACAGCATGTTAACGGCCTCTGCTTCCCTAATGTGGCACTATTCGTGTAGGTGTATACTTATCTCCTCATCCTGATTAAGTCCCTCAGGGTACTTGGTTTGGAGAATTGATTATATGCCACGATTTTTTTCTCCGCAAGGTGAGGGTTCTGTTACCTCCCCTGTGGGTGTGTTCGATCTGTTCTATTGCAAAGAAAGTTAGGAGAGAGCTATTGGACAAGTGGTATTCAGAAAAATGTCGCGCTGCTGGGTACTGGGGGTCTTTGTTATTTATTGCTCTCATATGCTCCAATACCCTTTTCTTAGTAGCTAATGTGGTGCTTCCTATGTACCTCTTTTTACAGGGACATTCAAGGATGTAGATAGTGAACGTGGTGCCACACGTAAGGAATTGATTGATCGTCTTTTCCCCTATTGGTGTTCGGTAGGTTTTTCTCATGGAGCTATTTCTGCAAGCCTTGCAGTGGCCGCATGGGAAGAATCCCTGTAGGCCAATTTGTGTGTTTATGTTCGTAATATCTCCCTTTACAAGGAAATCTCTGAGGTTTCTCCCTTTCCTGTATGTAATATGCGGTCTATCTTGTATTTTATGTCCTATCGTGGGATCACTTGAGAGGACATTCAAATTCTGATTGAGAATTTTAGATACTTTCTTGGAATCTCTGTTATAGTTGAGAATCACTCGTGTGGTGGTATCAATCTCAGTTGTGGGTTTTTCTAGAAGAGTCTCCTCTCTTTTAATCTTCTTCACCTTTTCTTTGGCTAATACCCAGTTTGGATACCCTCTTTCTCGGAATCGTCTCATCATATTTTCTTGTTCAGCAAGGAAGTTTTCCTCTATGCTGCAATTCCTTCTTGCTCTCAACAGCTCCCCAAATGGAATGCTCCATTTGAGTGTTTCTGGGTGGCTGCTGAGAACATGAAGAAGGCTATTTCCTGCTGTCGTCTTTCTGTGGAGTCTGGTGTTTATTGTGTTATTCTCTATTTCTACCAACACATCGAGGAATTCAATTTGTCTCCTGCTCATGGTGTATGTAAGGTTGAGGTTATAGGTATTATTGTTAAGTTCAATGATGGTATCTTTAGCGCTTTCCTCACTCCCTTTCCACACCACAAAAAGGTCATCTATGTACCTATACCATTTCACTACTCTGTTTCCTTCAGGGTTTGTCTTAAGTTTTTTCAGGACCTCATCTTCCCAGACCCCTAGGAACAGATTGGCAAAGCTAGGGGCAAAGCATGTCCCCATAGCAGTACCAAGGGTTTGTTTGTACATGGTGCCCTGGAATAAGAACATGTTGTTAAGGAGGCAAAATTCCATTAATTTCAATAGCATTTCTGTGTGTTCTAAATAACACATTTTACGTTTGTTAAGAAAATATTTGCAGCATTGTAACTCAAGTGAATGGTCAATAATAGAGTACAGTGAGTTCACATCCATCGTTATCATCAGATAGTCCTCTTCCCATGTTATACTCTTTATTTTCCCCAGGAAGTCTTTGGTGTCCCTTATGTACGAAGGGAGACTTTCCACATACTCACGGAGAAAGTGATCTATGTATTTCGAGACATGTTCCGATACACATCCTATTGAGGACACAATGGGTCTCCCTGGTGGTGTTTTTGGGTCTTTGTGTATCTTCGGAAGTAGGTAGAAGATGGGAGTTCTAGGGTAATCGCATTTTAAGTAGCAGTATTCTTCCCACTGGAGGATACCCTTGTCTTTGTACTCAGTGAGCATAGTCCAGATATATAATATACTTTCATTATACTCTCGTATGTTGGTTTTTACATAAAATCTTGTGTCATCTAGTTGTCTTTCTGCTTCAGCAATGTATGCGGCTCTATCCCATAACACAATATTTCCCCCTTTGTCTGCAGGTCGAATTATGATGTTCTCATCATCGGATAGGGATTTTATCCGGTCAGTCAGTCAAACCACTTTATTAGGTTGATAAGAACCATAAAAGTATGCAACATATATCACAATTATACAACTCCATATAGTATAAAAAAATTGTAAAAAGTTCAGATTCATGATACATGGGCATCATAAAAAGGTTAAAAGACACTAGAGACAAAAATTCATATTCATATTCATTAATAAACATCAATAATATATTAAAACATTCAAGAATTAAGATGCTATAATAATTTCCTCAAACGCACTGCTGCCACTAAAAACTCGCGATGTTAAAAATCTCCCATGGGTCATTCAGCATTTGCAGATAAAGAAGAGCTGGTTTAACCTGTATAAAACCTTTTCCTTTCAAAATTGGAACTAAAAACCTCCGTCGAATAATACTAAAGTGCTCACAGAACATAATAAAGTGCATAGTGTCCTGGGTTGAGAAGTTATCACAACTACAGGGGCCTAGATCACACACCCTGCTCCAGCCTTGCGAATTTCCTAAGAGGGTGTGAATTAGGTTAAAACGAAACCTGATTAAAAGCCGGCGGTGATAGGGCTTTGTAACTATTTTCAGATAGGGTTCAATCAGAGTAGTTGTTTTTAACATAAAGTAAGCCTTTACTGTGGGTTTCTTTAGCTCCTTCTCCTCCCTCTCGATCGCCAACATGTTCAGAAATTGGGTTTTAACCCAAGTCACATCACCTTTTCCTATTTCGTGAGGGAAATTAAATAGTTCAGGGCGCCCTAGTTCACTTAAAACAGTCTTTACATAATGTAGCCATGAAATGCTACTCACATTATCCAGGGCCATACAGTCCCTGATAATCTGATGGTTTAACGTTAGCCCGGTGTTAAGCCAAGTTTTCAACCAACAGCTCACTGGGGCTAGTTTCGATAGATCTGAAACATAACTGACCCCAACCTCTTGATGTATTATAAATGTTGGGGAGGACTGTGGGACAGACAGGAGGGCACGTAAAAATTTATTTTCCACTATCTGCGCCCCTTCTCCTGACCTATATCCCCAAATATCGGAACCGTACAGGGCGATGGCCATACATTTAGACTTATAAATATTAAGCATGGCTTCGATCGGCTTAGCCCCCAGCCGATACGCAAAGCAGTGTACAGAAGCAGTTGATCTTGCCATCAGGTTCCTTTTCATCATTAGTTGGGGGCCCCATGTTCCCTTCTCATCAAATAAGACCCCTAAGTAATTGAAAGAAGGTACCCTAGACAACTCAGCACCTTCGCAATAAAACGTTTTTACTTTTTTGTTTTTCCGACCCATGAACATTGTTTGGGATTTTGCTATGTTCACAACAAGGTCCAACGATTTCATATACGCCCCAAATGAGTCCAATAACCTCTGAAGCCCTATTGCTGTGCGGGCTATTAAGACAGCGTCGTTCGCATATAGGAGCACAGGAACACCCATGTCCCCTATACGCGGAATGACCTGGCTGGCTTTTTCAAGGGATTTGGGCAAATTATTGATATATAATGTAAAAAGTAGGGGCGCTAAAATGCAGCCCTGTCGTACTCCCCTACTAGATTTAAAATGCCTTGTGCATTTCCCTTCTTGATTAACCCTTATATTAGCCTGGAGGTCCCTATGTAAATCAGCCAGGAGATGAACTAAACTAGGTTTAATCCCCATATCTAGCATAATCAGCCACAACTTAGACCTGTTAACCAGGTCAAAAGCCGAGCTGAGGTCCATAAACGCTAGGTGTAATGACCCCTTTTTGGCTATTATATATTTCCCGGCTAACAAATGTAGGTTGAGACACTGATCCAAAGTGCTCCTCCCTTTTCTAAAAGCATATTGAAAATTGGTTAAAACCTCTTTCTCGTTCAGCCAGTCCATTAATTTGGTTAAAATAACTCTCCCTAAGACTTTTACTGCTGAATCAATTAGGGAGATTGGCCTATAACATCGTGGGTCCTCTCTCGAGCCTTTTTTAAAAATTGGAATAATTGTTGAGAGTGACCATGATGCTGGGAAGCCCTGGCCGCTAGTTACATTAAAAACATTGGTCAAAATTTTACCCCAAAAAGCCGGGTGTTGTTTATATAAGTCGGCGGGTACGCCGTCAGGGCCATCGGCCTTATTGCTAGTCATTTCTGTTATAGCCCGTTGTACTTCGTCTTCAGTGAAAATAATACTTCTAGGCTCCCGACCTAGATCATGATTACCTGATAAGGCTAGTGTTGTTGTGGCCTCATATATAGATTCAAAGTGGGAAAGCCACTGGGTCTCAGTGATATTGCATTCCAGGGGGCTATTCTCAGTTCCTGAAAAGAATGGTTTATTGACAATAGCCCATAAACTGGAACTGTTTTTTAAAACCTCCACTGATAAAAGCGCCTCCCATGCCTCTTCCTGAATTTCCTTTTTTCGATTTGCCATTGCCTGCTTGTACTGTTTCCTTAACACAGCTATTTTTATTTTGTCTTGTGGGGCCGATTTCAGGGCTATAATTAATTTGCGATGTGCCAATGAGCAATTGTTATCAAACCACCTTTCACCGCTAAATGTTCTAGAGGAGATTTCCATGGTGAGTCCAAATGCTACCTGCGCACATATCCCTTCAAAAGCTGTTAACACATCGGCCCCTTGGCTAGAATAATCACTACAAGTAGCTACCTCGTCCTCCACCCTCACACACAGATCTTTAAAAAAGAGATCAGGGATTACCTTTGCCCATTTTAGCCTGCGGCCCTGGTCTGTTGCTTTCACGCAGTGGTCACTACCTAACTTACACAGGTTCCTCTTTAGGCCACAATCTTTATTCAGAACCAGAATAACTGGGTTATGGTCACTATAAGGAGACCACATAGCATTATAAGAGATTACATTAGGTAAGAGAAGGGGGGAAATAAATATAAAATCTATAATAGTATCCTTCTCTCGACCTTTAAAGGTGGGAACCCTGTCCTTAAAATCCATATGACAGGTTCACTGAGGTCAAATGTAGCCAAAAGATCCTCCATGCATTCTCCATATTGTGTGTGCTCAAAGTGAGGCATTGGGGAAATTACCTGGGCTAAGGGATCAATCACTTGGCAGCTCCTCTCCCAAACATGAATATTAAAATCGCCCATAAGTACAATTACATAAAAGGTGGTTTGCTGTGAACAATAATCCTCTAAAAAACATTTCCAGAAACAAAGGTGTTCATTTATACAGCTTCTTTCCCCGGAGTTATACAAATTAATAAACAGGGTTTTTGTTTGATTAGGGGCAACAACTTCAATTATCAGGAGATTATGGGACCCCGATTCCACCATCCTATAAACACCTACCAACTCAAGGGAAAATAACATCAATAAGCCCCCCTTGGGTCTACCTGCCACGGAAGGGCGTGCCGGGACACTGTATGTTTTGTATCCGTCCATCCAAAAATTATTTTCCATATCCCATGTTTCCTGTAAGCTCACTATGTCATAGAATTTAAGATAATCACACCACCTGGGGTCTTCCTTTTTAGTTCTTAAGCCTGCTATATTCCAGCTAATAAACCTACAGCTGGCTACATCATCCCCTACCACCTTGCCTATAATGGGTTCCTTACTCTGCCCTTGGTAGCGGGGAGACCGCTCCAGTCAATCGTTCTCGTCCAGAGATGACAGCAGATGAAATCTATTTTTGTGCGCCAACTCAAGGGATTTTATAAATTTCCATTGTTTTTTTGTAAAATTAGTGGTAGTGTCTTTTTTATATTGTTTTTGTTTGCGTAATTTCAACAGATCTTTGGTTGTTGTCTCATGGAAAGCGTCAATATTGTCGTGGGGCATTGTGGGGAGAAAGATGGATTTGAGCCTGAACTTGGTGTTAGTTGGAAGGTCAGTTCTGGGTATATTAAGTTCCTCATTGAGGTCTAAACCTCCTTCCTGATAGAGACCCTCCATGTCCAGTAATGTGTTTCTATCTTGAATATTAAGAAACGTGTTGGGATCACTATCAACTCGTTCATTGGCATGTATTTGTTCGGGTGTTCCTTTCAGAATGTGCCATTTTTTTAACTTCACCTTTCTCACAAATTTAAAAATATCAATTCTCGTTTCGGGATAGTTGAAGTAGCTAGTTGGACAAAAGGAAACGCCTAAGCATAGGGTTTGTTTCTCAAACATGGTAAGTGGTCTGTATGATAAGTTAATTATGGTTTTATTTACCATGTTGTCATCCATTATTTCTTGTTTTTCTGGCCCATTTGTCTGGTTCCCATTCGCCGTGTTCCTCTTCCTCTGCCTCTTGTGTTCTCTCTGTCGCTTCTTTCTTCTCCAGTTTCTTCCTGGTTTCTTCCTTGACCTCGTCCCCGACCTCGTCCCTGACCTCTTCCTCTCATTCTCGTGGGTTGTACTGTCTGTGGTATTTCCCTCCTCGTTCTTAGGAGGCGATATTTGTCTAAAAAAGTTGGTTGTTTCTTGGGGCCCCTCTTTCTTTCCATCGATCTGTCCTGTACATGTGGTTGCTCTACTTCCACATCGCTGCTGGTTATGGAGTCTGTTCCACTGGCATTCTCTGTCTCACTCTCCAATGGTTCCCCCATAGCCAGTTTCTCATACAGATGGTCATATTTATGTGAATAGGTTAGAATTCTGCCACTCTCGTAATCTCTGCAGTCGCGATGCAATTTGCGCTGTTTCCGAGCCTTTATATCCTCTTCATAATATTTTAGTCTTGCCTTGAGGTCCTCCATATATTTCTTTATTACGTCTTGTTCTTTATGATTCTTCAATTCGTCTTCCAATTGTTTGATTTCTTGTATTAATGTCTCCCTATCCTCCCAAGCATATTTCACAAGGATGATCAACATTTGTTTAGAGCTTTTAACAGAATTATCAGCCCATTCTTCCAGCATTCTGGGGTTAGTTGATTCATACGAGGGAGTGGTATAGATGCGTAATCCTCGCAGTACCATGTCCTTATCTATGTAATCTTGTAGTGAGATTGCTTCCCACCATTTGGACGTTTCTGCTTTTTTGATTTTTTCAAGTCTTCGTAATTTGCCCTGTAGCGTAGAGTCTTTTGCTGTGGTTTCAATTTTCTTCTGATCTTTATTGGGTGCCCTTGCAAAAAGGCTTAGGGCTGCTGCCCTCCTTTCTGATTCCTCCTCCATCTGTTTTATTGAGAGCAATAGGTCAGGTTGTATGTGCCGTGTTCCACCACTATGTAATTTCCGGGGGAAAAAAATATAAAATGTCTGTGGACTGCGTTTCAATCTGGAGAGTGTCTGGTAATTGCCCCTCCCTTCAAAAGTTAGGAGTTCCTGCTGCTTCAGTATCTTAATATTAGCCGTGTGCTATTCATCCACACGGTCTTTGTCATTTTCTACCCAAAGGTCACCTGTTTTCGAGTACTTGAAGGCAATTCCAAAGAATATATTTTCTCACGGTGCCTTGCGTGTATATATTGTCTGTAACAGTAGAAAATGAGTCCTCAAAGAAACTAACATTAAGTATCCACACTGTTTTCAATTTGTGAGAGCACCAGTAACATGTTCTAGGAGCTACTGTGCGTGTTACTGTTGAAATAGGTTACATTTTTCCGCTGGTAAAGAGATGACAATAGATCAACTCGGCAGGTGGTATTTAGCAAAGAAGACACTGTCTCTGAATCGGCAACACAGGAGTATTATCTTGCCAGTTTATTTCTTTCCTCTGGCCCCAGCCCGCACCACCCATATGTAGCCTCCTTGATGCCACGACCGGGCATGTAGGTGAGAAGGACACGAGTCCTACGACCCATCTCCCTCCCCCTCCCAGTGTACCTGTGCAGCCCAGCTGGAGTGCCTACCTTGGGGGTCCTTGTGACTGCGGGTTCTCGCTTGATTCGTCGGTGTCTCTGCTCCGGTCACGGCACGTCCAGGCGGTGTTACTCGCTCAGTCCTGATGTCGACAGCCGTCGGACGAGATCCAGCATTAAGTGAGTCCGGAGTTTGTTTCTAACATCCAAATGGTTACCAGTCGATTTCTTTGAGTTATTTTGTCGATACTGGAGCCGGGCCCCGGAAAGCTCAACTGTCAATTTCTTCCATTTCTGCTCCTTCCGCTTTCCCACGCCCTGTGCAGAGGATCGTTCCAAGCCGGCGGAGCGCGCCGGACATCATTTCATCAACAAAGTTCCAATTAACGATCACTCAGAGGGTTGTGCAATTACCAAAAGTTGGTTTATTTCCAGGTTACGCGTTTCGCTTGTGAAGCAAGCTTGGTCACGCAATGTATTGTGGGGAAGGGCATACCTTACATAGACGGTGTGGAAAGTGAAAAGGGGACAGGAAGTGCAACATACATTGTGTTACAAGGCATCCATTTTGTAGTGTGCAAATTCACTTATCTGTATTCACATTTCATACAGAAATACTCAAATTAAACTTATATAGGTCTAATGCACACTAGCAATATAAACATTTTTTTACATTTTTGTGTATCCGTCTTTCGTGGTTCCATAAAAAATTGTAACTTCGATACCCCAAGTGGGGGGGTGCACAGTCCTGTCTGCAGAGCCTGCTTCATTCCTGCATGTCATCATGGAAACTTCCTCCCATGTTTCTGAAAGCACCTGACACTGCGTTATCACGGGCTCGCTCTTCAGCGATGGGCGTCATCCCGCGGCTGGGCTCAGCCGCTTTAATCCATCACAAAAGGTAACCCCCATGGGAGACGCCGACTAGGTAGTAAAATATTTCCTTTATTTGAGTTGACACATCTCAAGCAAGCACCCAGCGTAGAACAGGCCTCCTGATTTCTCAATCTGCCAGACGCTGCCAGAAAGCAGGCTCTGCAGACAGGACTGTGCACCCCCCCACTCGGGGTATCGAAGTTACAATTTTTTATGGAACCACGAAAGACGGACTCACTGGAGACTATTACCCCAAACACTACAAGATCCAGAAGGCCGCAAGAGTGGCCACGCCCACAGAGGCGGGGACTATGACATTTAAGTGTTTGGGAGGACCGCCTTTGTTCTTCCAATTAAGCCACTGAAGAAAGGTTTACAACCTGAAACGGGTCTGGCAGATTGAGAAATCAGGAGGCCTGTTCTATGCTGGGTGCCTGCTTGAGATGTGTCAACTCAAATAAAGGAAATATTTTACTACCTAGTCGGCGTCTCCCATGGGGGTTACCTTTTGTGATGGATTAAAGCGGCTGAGCCCAGCCGCGGGATAACCCCCGGGTTACCTTTTGTGATGGATATATATATATATAAAAACAGTTAAGCGATTAACATGATTAGTAAACAAATTAATAATTAATTGTCAATTAAAAACATTTGTCAATTATCACTTACCAAACTATACCCCTAAAAACCTACCAGCCCACACTTAAAATATAACTAAAATAAATATATGTAACACAATTTGCATAATTAAAAATCGCAGCCCGCACCTATTATATAGCTTAAAAAATATAATTACACATTTTAAACAAGTAATAATCAATTAAATAATTAATAATACATTGTTAATTAATTGTTAATTAATTATGTTTTAATTAACTTCCCACCCTATACCCCACAGACCTAAGAGCCTGCACCTACTATATATCTTAAAAAATATAATCATTAAGCAATTTACATATTTATTAAACAATTAAAACATTTATAATAAATTAATAGTTCATTGTTAATTAATCATTACTTAAATAACTTCCCACCCTAAACCCCTACAAACCCAACAGTCCGCACCTAATATATAACTTAAAAAACATAATTATTGCACAATTTACATATGTATTAATCAATTAAATCGTTAATAGAAAATTGTTAATTAATTGTTGATTCATTATTACTTAATTAAATTCCCACCCTATACACCTACAAACCTGGCAGCCCGCACTGATTATAAAACTTTAAAAATATAATCAATACACAATTTACGTAATTAATTTAATCAATTATATAATTAATTATAAATGAATAATTAACTTATAATTAATTATAATTAATTAACTTCCTAACCTACATCCCTACAAACCTAGCAACCCGATTGGACAATATAAATTACTATTAGCAATTAAATTAAAAACGTATCAATCACGTAAAATTGCAAACTATATTTAAAAATATTATTAACAATTATACAAACAACAATAACACATAAAATTAATATATGAACTAACACACATGAAGAAAATTAAAAAACAATATTTTTCACAATTATAGGGATGATTACGATGTCGGGCTGGAACCGCCCGACCATAGATCGGCGATTCCGACCGCACAATTTGGATGCAAACTCCGTATGGGCGGTTGGAAACATCAATTTTTCTATGGCATCTTGTGCGGCGGGCAGAGAAGGCCTGAAGCACAAGCTACCATTGAAAAATGGATGTTTGTAAGCATCCCTGCACCAAGTGGCAGGCCCCATGTGGAGCCTGCCACACAGTGCAGGAGCCCCCCCAGGCCCCATAGCGGTGTCCGTGGAGGGACGGGGGCTCTGGTAGGGGCCACCAAAGTCACTTTTTGACAGCCTTTCCATATCAGAAAGGCCAACAAAGAAAGGCTGTCGGAAAATGACATAATCCCGACAGCGGAGCCTAGGCTGGCTCCACCATCATTATGGGATTGTGATTCTTTCCGATTCTCCGATGGGCTCGAGGTCCAATGGTTCCTCCACCCGATGCCTCGGCTTGCCCCATCGTAATGGGGTGGACAGACCGCAGGAGCAGATGTTGGGTGGACCGCAACTACAAAATATTTCTGGCGTGTGCCTATGAGGTATGAGACACCTATGGCAGGCAGGGAATGCAGGAAAAATCCAACAATTGAAAAAAAGTAATGGCTGATATCTTCTTTGGACTATGAGATATCTTATAGGAGGCAAAGAGGCAAAAGGTAAAATGGAAAGAAATGCCTTGAAAAACCTCTACTACAATCTTCCTCAAGTACAATAAGGTCTTATCAGAGAAAAAAGAAAAAAATGAACAAAAAGGCATAGGCCTCTTCTATAAATGTCACTACAAAATGGCTTTGAAAAGTGGAAAGAAAGGATTTAAACACTGGCTACACAAAATGGCCTTCGGCCACATGTTCAGAACAACAAGCAAGAAGGCATGGACAAGAAAGAACACATTGGAGGCCTATGGCAAAAGCATACTGGCTACACAAAATGGGTGCCTTGACACATGGCCACCAAGGGCAAAGGCATGAACAGCAAAGAACACATGCAGGCCTATGGCAAAAGCAAAGCAAACTACCTACACAAAATGGTTGCCCACATAGGGCCTGTTTATGATGGAGGTCGGACTTTCTTCTGTCCGACATCTTATTGGGGATGGGACTACCCGACTAGCTGTCGGCGGTCCCGCCATAGGGATTACAATGAGACCGCCTTCAAGGCAGTCGCAATATGTATGTTTTGTATTGGAGCATATGCTGAGGGCTGCAAGCACATGCTGCAGTACAAAAAATACACATTTTGCATATCCCTGCACTGCTGCATGGTGCAGGGATATGTAGGGGGGCACCATTGATGCCCCCCAGAACCCAAGGCCTAGAGCAAGGGGGAAAATGGGGCCTGCTAGGTTAACCCCCATGAAACCGCTGGTGGAAAGGGACATTGTAATGCCTACGGCAGTGCCTGAGCAGGCACCGCCACTGTTCCTTGAGCCTGTTGGATCCGTGGCGGCAGTCTCTCCGACCGCCTCCCATCCCTGTTGCCATTGTAATGTGGTGGGCGGTCAAGCGGTGTGCGATGGCAGTGGGACCGCCACCAACGGCCTGACGGTGGCAGTCCCACCGCCATCGTAATGAGGCCCATAGTCACCAAGAGCGAAGGCATGCACAACAAAGAACACACGCAGACTTATGGCAAAATCACAGATCCCTGACTGCACAAAATGGCCACCCTGCCACATGGTCAATAAGAGTGAAGACATGGACAACAAAGAACATATGCAGGTCTGCTGCAAAAGCACACTGACTGCACAAAATGTCCTCCAGCCACATGTTCACAAAAACAAGCATAAAGGCATGGACAACAAAGAACACATGGAGGCTTATGGCAAAGCACACTGTATACACTAAATGACCACCCTGCCACATGGTAGGGAGAACAAAGTAGGCTGAGAACAAAGACAAAATGGTGGCCTATGGCAAACACCCACACACACACACACCCACACACACACTCACACACATTAGTCACACAAAAATGGCCAATTGCCCAACAGTAAAGGAGGCATGATAAACAAAGAAGAAAACACTACCATTAATTCAGCAATGCCAAAAACAAAAACTAAGTCAACTTTAAAAAGTCCCCAACCACAAACATCCCAAGGCATCCAAAAACACGCCATCAAAATAACCTTTAACCCCTTCGATGCTTATGACGAGCTGGACTCGTCATGGCACACAGTGGTCGTGTGCTCATGACGAGTCCAGCTCATCATAAGACCACCCACGCGGGAAGCGCTGGCGCTCCCCCCGTGGGAATCCGATCGTTGGTTTTTTTTGGGGGGAGGCAGGGGAAGGGCTTCCCCTGCCTCCCCCCGCCCCCCACTCAATGACTTCAGCGCGCGAGGCGCGCTGACGTCATTGGGGTTTCCTTTGTTCCCGACGCGCTGGAAGCCATTTGCTTCCAGCGCGTCAGGGAATAAGGTGAGTTTTAGCTCCGGGGAGGGGGGGGTTCAAACAAAAGAGGCATCGAGGGAAAGGAAAGGGTTTTCCTTTCCCCCGATGCCTCTTTTGTGCATTCCTGCTGCACGATCATGCAATCGTGCAGCAGGAATGCCCACTAGACACCAGGGATTTTTTTTTTTTAAAGTGAAACTACTGTTTTGGGGAACGGCCCCTTGGGCAAGGGTCACTCCCCTTTTGGGGGCCATATGTTTTTAGTGGTCTGCCCCCCTGGGGGGGCAGTTTTTTTATTATAGCGCAGGCTTTACCCGAAGGTGTCAGAGCGCTTCACAATAGGAACAGTAACATTACATGAGGAGAAGGTTACAAGTGAGCATAATACAAAAGCAAGCGTTACATTACATGAGGAAAAAGTGACAATTGTGCAAATAAAACAAACAAGATACAAAAAGAGGTATGCGTTACAAGATACATGAGATACAAAAGACAAATAGAGGTATAATACTGCAATAAGTGGCAGTCACTCAGAACACACTGGGAAGGCACTTCTATAGGCACGGAGTACAGAGTTTCCTATAGTGGAAGAACTTCCTTGAGGGAGTAGAGAGGGCGTGAATTAAACAGGAGACTTAAAATGAAGGGTACACAAATGCAGCACAGCACGCAAGGGTGAGGAATGTACAGGAAAAAGTACAAATTTACAATGAAGAGCGAACTTCCGAGAGGGGGCTGAGAGTGAAAGTATTAGTTCTGAAAGTGTCTTTGGAAGAGAAGAGATTTGAGGTCAGCTTTGAAGATCCGGGTAGAGGAGGTGGCACAGAGCAATGGGGAAGCGAGTTCCAGATTCTCACCGCATTGCCTGAGAAGGATTGCGCCATCGATCTTTCCCTTTTGAAGACGGGGGGGGCTCAAGCAGAAGTTTTTCCGCATTGCGAGAAGGGTGAGAGCCACCGGACAATTTCAATTTATTCGCCACGTAACGAGGGGAGGACGTGTGTAAGGCTTTGTGTGTGATGCAGGCAGTTTTGTAAATAGATCTTGCCTCGATCGGAAGCCATCGAAGAGAGGACAGGATAGGAGTGACGTGGTCGCTTCGTTTAGACCCTGAAATGAAGGGAGCTGCTGAATGGAGGATGGATTTGATAGGGGAGAGGTGGGATTTGGGTAGGCCCGTCAGAAGAGAATTGCAATAATCCAGTCTTGAGAGAACCAGAGATTGTACCAAGGTTTTTAAGTCTTTCTCCGGGAAGAACCGACGGATCCCCCATAGAAGGCTCAACTGGTAACGTGCGTTCTTAGCAATAGAGTTGATGTGGGAGATTAGGTTGAGTCTTTTGTCAAGAATGACACCTAGGGATTTAGCACTGTCGACAATGATGGATTTGTTGTTGAGTAGGTTCAGCTGATCCATCCAAGATTGAACAGGAGGAGGTGAGAGAGAGGTAGAGAGGAGGAGGAATTCAGTTTTGGCGGGATTCAGAATGAGTTGGTGAGCTAACATCCAGTTGTGAATAGAGTTGAGAGTAGAGTTGAGTAGGGAGAGATCGTGTGCGGAAGATAAAGGTATCTTCCCACTAGTCCACCAGGCATTTATTTGTGGAGAGTGACCCCTTGGGCAAGGGTCACTCTCCTTTGGGGGCAATATTTGTGGCTGTGTCTGCCCCCAGGAGGGCAGATCGCCATGTTTTTTAAAAATTGGGCCCACTAGACCACTAGGGATTTGTTTGAGGGAGTGGCCCCTTGGGCAAGGGTCGCTCCCCTATGGGGAGCATTAATTTGGCCGTTTCTGCCCCCTGGGTGGGCAGATCGGCTGATTTTTTTTGTATGGCCACTAGGCCACCAGGGATTTTTTTGTGGGGAGTGGCCCTTGGGCAAGGGTCGCTCCCCCTTGGGGGCATTGTTTGTGGCTGTCTGCCCCCATGGGGGGCAGATGTCGCCATTTTTTTATATTTGGCCCACTAGACCACCAGGGATTTGTTTTTGGGGAGTGGCCCCTTGGGAGAGGGTTGCTCCCCTTTGGGGAGCATTAATTTGGCCGTTTCTGCCATCCTGAGGGGCAGATCGGATGATTTGTTTTTTTGTAGGTCCACTAGGCCACCAGGGTTTTTTTATGTTGGGGAGCGGCCCCTTGGGCTAGGGTCGCTCCCCTTTATGGGAGGATGATTGTGGCCATTTCTGCCCTCTTTGGGTGGCAGAATAGCAGTATGTTTTTAGGCCCATCTGCCCCCTAGGAGGGCAGAAGCCACTAGACACCAGGTTTTTTTTAATTTTTGTGTTGGGGAGTGGCCAAAAGGGCAAGGGTTTCTCCCTTTTACGGGGGTGAATATTTTATTTATACTCTTTGGCCCACCTACCCCTTAGCTTGGCTGGTGGATTGTGTGTGGACTGGTGCATTATTTGCATATGTGATTGTAATGTTTTTTTCTCCTTTTTATTCTAGTGTAAAGCTTTTGATTCCTGTTTGCGGTTTCGGCAGTGGTTGTTCTGCAGTTTTGCGTAATTGCATTAATTTGGTAAGAAAAATATTTTTGTTGTGTGTACTCCAAATGAGTATTATTGTCATGCATGAATGAATTTTTTGTAAGTGGTATCATAATGGCAGCATATTTGTTAGTGTTCAGAGCATGAAATTCTTTGCGATGTTTTGCATTGTCTTATGTGTCATTTTTTTTCCTTCTTTTTAGTGGGATATTGTTGATCCTTACTGTGTCTGTGCAGAGTAGGTGGTGGTGAGTCTAGCTGCTTCTGTCACGTGAGTGGTATAGTGTTGGAGTATATAGGTCTTTGTGATAAAGCTACATTTTGTTTATTTCTTTTTTTTACAAAGGGTTTGTTGTTGTTGACTTGTTTGACAAGTAACCTTTATTAGTAAGCATTATGGCTAGCCGTAGAATGACTGCTCAGCAGGTGGTTGGTTTGCTTCTTGAATCTTCCTCTGAGCAGGATTATGAGACTGACAGTGCGTCTGAGGGAGAGGAGGGAGGGGAAGATTCAGGCAGTGAGTTTTCTCTCCACATGGAATCATCGGATGATGAAGGTACTCTCAGTGCAGATGTAGTGCCTGTTTTAGAGGAGGATACTACTGTGCCGATGGTGCAAGAGGCATCTGGATTGCATCCTGGGGCTGCTAGGCTTCCTACTGGAAGTGCTGGACTCTGGGTTGATCCAAACATGGTGCAGCCGGTGTTGCCTGCCTTTAGTGTTTATGCAGGGTGTAGAGTGGATTGTGAACATTATTTGCCTATACAGTATTTTCAGTTGTTTATGGATGATGTATTTTTGGGTGAGATTGTTGAGCAGACTAATTTGTATGCTGAACAGTTTTTGAGGGACAACAGTGCCAGACTTAGGTCCCATTCTAGAGCTACCCGGTGGAGTCCCACAAATCTGGAAGAGATGAAGAAGTTTTTGGGTTTGACTTTTTGATGGGTTTGATAAGGAAGCCGTCCATGGGTTCATATTGGTCTACCAGTCCCTTGATGGCAACGGCCATATTTCCTGCAGTTATGACTCGTGATCGGTATTTACTTTTGCTTCGGATGCTGCATTTTGTTGATAATGGTTTGGCGTTGCCACGAGATCACTCTGAATGTGACCGTCTTTTTAAGATTCGGCCTGTTCTTGATCACTTTGTAGATCGATTTTCAGAGATCTATACTCCAGGGAAAGAAATATCTATTGATGAGTCTTTGGTCCTGTTCAAGGGCCGTTTGGTTTTTAGGCAGTACATTCCTAGCAAGAGGGCACGCTATGGAATTAAGCTGTATATGTTGTCTGAGAGTAGGACAGGATATGTTTTTAATTTGCGTGTGTACACTGGTAGGGATTCCACTATTGACCCCCTGGTTGTCCGTCCACTTTTGGAGTTTCAGAGAAAATTGTGTGGGATCTTGCTAGAGGACTGTTTAACAGAGGCCACCATTTGTACCTTGATAACTTCTACACTGCTGTGCAATTGTTTAAGGAATTGTTCAAAGTGGACACTTTTGCTTGTGGCACAATCCGCTCTAACCGTAAAGGTTATCCAAAAGAGCTTGTTTGCAAAAAACTTCAGAGGGGACAGTGCAGTTCCTTGCGTAGTGATGAACTACTAGCTGTGAAATTTGTGGACAGGAGGGATGTGTACATGCTGACTACCATCCATGATGAGAGTACTTCATCTGTGGCTGTTTGGGGTCAGATTGCTGAAGTGCGCAAACCTGTGTGCATTTTAGACTACAATAAGCACATGGGTGGTGTTGATAGAGTAGATCAGAGGTTGGAACCTTACACTGCTATTCGTAAGGCTTACATTTGGTATAAGAAGTTGGCCATCCATCTCTTCAATTTAGCAACTTTCAATGCTTTTGTTGTGTTCAAGGAGTGTTCTCCTGCGTCAAAGTTGACTTTTGTTCAGTTTCAGCAGTCTGTCATAGGCAGCCTTGTTGTTGTGGAACAGGCAAGTGTTCCTAGAGTTGGAGTGGTGGAGGATGTGGCTCGATTGAAAGATCGCCACTTTCCTGATCACATTCCTCCTACACCCTCAAAAGACTTTCCCACTAGGAGATGTAGAGTCTGTTGGCGAAGAGGTGCGCGGAAGGAGACTCGTATGTACTGCCCTGAGTGTCCTTCTAACCCTGGGCTGTGTGTGCCTGCTTGTTATAGAGCGTACCACAAGCAAAAGAATTATTGGGAGCAACCATGAGTGGTAAAGTGAACTGCCTGGTCTGTAATGTTTAAGAATTGTTGTTCTGTTTCAAGGTTGGCATTAGTGCAATGTATTTAGTTTCTGATCTTGTGTTAGTAGATTTGTGTCTATTTGCAATTTGTTTGTGTTTTCTTTTTGTATAAAAAATCCTAAATGTGATGGTGGTGTGTGTAGGCTGGTGCTTGGCTGGCGGTGTGCGTGGAGTGGCGCTTGGCTGGCGGTGTGCGTGGAGTGGCGCTTGGCTGGCGGTGTGCGTGGAGTGGCTCTTGGCTGGCGGTGTGCGTGGAGTGGCTCTTGGCTGGCGGTGTGCGTGCAGTGGCGCTTGGCTGGCGGTGTGCGTGGAGTGGCGCTTGGCTGGCGGTGTGCGTGGAATGGCACTTGGCTGGCGGTGTGCGTGGAGTGGCGCTTGGCTGGCGGTGTGCGTGTAGTGGTGCTTGGCTGGCAGTGTGCGTGGACTGGCGCTTGGCTGGCGGTGTGTGAGGAGTGGCGCTTGGCTGGCGGTGTGCGTGGAGTGGCGCTTGGCTGGCGGTGTGCATGTAGTGGCGCTTGGCTGGCGGTGTGCGTGGACTGGCGCTTGGCTGGCGGTGTGCGTGGAGTGGCGCTTGGCTGGCGGTGTGCGTGGAGTGGCGCTTGGCTGGCGGTGTGCGTGTAGTGGTGCTTGGCTGGCGGTGTGCGTGGACTGGCGCTCGGCTGGCGGTGTGTGAGTTGTGACTTGTTGCTGGTCACTACACACACTGCTAGCCGAGCGACACTCCATGCAATCCATCAGCTTGTGTGGTTGCTCTGTTAGGAATGTGGGCGTGTGAAAGTGATGGGCCCTTGAATGGCGCTGTCTGCTGGTGTGAGTGTTGTAATGTGATGGGCCCGCGGCTGGTGGTGTGAATGGTTTTGTATGTGTCACACGTATGAAAGGTGTATGAATGGCCTGTAAAGAGGTTGGTGCCTTGTCGTGGCTTTACAGCTCACGAGCTGTGAGTCAATGGTTCAGTTTCTCGTCCTTTCAATTATTAACAGTGCATTTCATTTTTGTGAAATCACTTGTTAATACAATTGTATATACTGAACCATCACTCACCCTCGTGCCAAATCCAACCAGTATGTGTGTGTGCTTGAGGATTAGATGGCTGTGCAGTAATATTTTTTTTGTCTTTCTCAAGCAGGGTGTACCTTGTCCCTTTTTGTGAATGTTGTAATGTGTTTATTTCGTGCCTGGTGGTGTGAATGGTCTTGTGTGTATCACGTATGAAAGGTGTGTGAATGGCCTGTAAAGCGGTTGGGGCCTTGACGTGGCTTTACAGCTCATGACCTGCGAGTCACTGGTTCAGTTTTTTGTCCTTTCAATTATTGACAGTGCATTTCATTTTTGTGAAATCTCTTGTTAATAAAATTGTATATACTGAACCATCACTTGCCCTCGTGCCAAATCCAACCAGTATGTGTGTGTGCTTGAGGAATAGATGGCTGTGCAGTAATCTTTGTCTTTTTAGTCTGTCTGCCAAGGTGTACATTCCGTCTAAGAATAACCTACCAACTGTAGATCTTGTCGTAAACGAAACACCCATGGGAGTACATGGTGATATCTCTCTTGTGGATCCCAACAAGTTATGTTACCCACAATGTCCTGCAAACCTCAAAATGTCTGTCACATTTTCCTTACAATATTGTGCCAAAATCTTCACGCTGCAGAAATAAACAACACATTATCTCAAAACGACCTGGTTTTGCAAGGGGGGTCACCTGGGTTTTTGGCCCGGGGCTCGGCGGCCACCTAGGGAAACCTACCAAACCCACACATTTCTGAAAAGTAGACACCCGGGGGATTCCAGGGAGGTATGGCTTGCGTGGATCCCCCAACGTTTTCTTACCCAGAATCCCCTGCAAACCTGACATTTTGCTGAAAAAATCCTTTTTTTCACACATTTTTTGTGTGGTAAAGTTGTGGCATCACCGGGCTGACACAAATTTCCTACCACCCAGTGTTCCCCCAGGTCTCCCGATAAAAATGGTGCCTCACTCGGGTGGGAGGCCCAAGTACCCGCGACAGGCAAGGGCCCACAACGTATTGAGGCAACCTCAAAATGTCCTATCACAAAACGACCTGGTTTTGCAAGGAGGGTCCCATGACGTTTTGGCCCGGGGCTCGGCGGCCACCTAGGGAAACCTACCAATCCCACACATTTCTGAAAAGTAGACACCCGGGGGATTCCAGGGAGTTATGGATTGCGTGGATCCCCCAACGTTTTCTTACCCAGAATCCCCTGCAAACCTGACATTTTGCTGAAAAAATCCCTTTTTACACACATTTTGTGTGGTAAAGTTGTGGCATCACTGGGCTGACACACATTTCCTACCACCCAGCGTCCCCCCAGGTCTCCCGATAAAAATGGTGCCTCACTCGGGTGGGAGGCCCAAGTACCCGCGACAGGCAAGGGCCCACAACGTATTGAGGCGACCTCAAAATGGCCTTTCACAAAATGACCTGGTTTTGCAAGGGGGGTCACCTGGGTTTTTGGCCCCGTGCTCGGCGGCCATCTAGGGAAACCTACTAAACCCACACATTTCTGAAAAGTAGACACCCGGGGGCTTCCAGGGAGGTATGGCTTGCGTGGATCCCCCAATGTTTCCTTACCCAGAATCCCCTGCAAACCTCACTTTTAGCTGAAAAAATCACTTTTTTCAGAAATTTTTGTGTGGGAAAGTGTGGCATCACCGGGCTCATACAAATTTCCTACCACCCAGCGTTCCCCCAGGTCTCCCGATAAAAATGGTGCCTCACTTGTGTGGGAGGCCCAAGTACCCGCGACAGGCAAGGGCCCAAAACGTAGTGAGGCGACATCAAAATTGCCTATCTCAAAACCACCTGGTTTTGCAAGGGGGTCACCTGGGTTTTGGCCCCGTGCTCGGCGGCCATCTAGGGAAACCTACCAAACCCACACATTTCTGAAAAGTAGACACCCGGGGGCTTCCAGGGAGGTATGGCTTGCGTGGATCCCCCAACGTTTCCTTACCCAGAATCCCCTGCAAACCTCAATTTTAGCTGAAAATATCACTTTTTTCAGAAATTTTTGTGTGGGAAAGTGTGGCATCACCGGGCTCACACAAATTTCCTACCACCCAGCGTTCCCCCAGGTCTCCCGATAAAAATGGTGCCTCACTTGTGTGGGAGGCCCAAGTACCCACGACAGGCAAGGGCCCAAAACGTAGTGAGGCGACATCAAAATTGCCTATCTCAAAACCACCTGGTTTTGCAAGGAAGTCACCTGGGTTTTTGGCCCCGTGCTCGGCGGCCATCTAGGAAACCTACCAAACCCACACATTTCTGAAAAGTAGACTCCCGGGGACTTCCAGGGAGGTATGGCTTGCATGGATCCCCCAACGTTTCCTTACCCAGAATCCCCTGCAAACCTCAATTTTAGCTGGAAAAATCACTTTTTTCAGAAATTTTTGTGTGGGAAAGTGTGGCATCACCGGGCTCACACAAATTTCCTACCACCAGCGTTCCCCCAGGTCTCCCGATAAAAATGGTGCCTCACTTGTGTGGGAGGCCCAAGTACCAGCGACAGGCAAGGGCCCAAAACGTAGTGAGGCGACATCAAAATTGCCTATCTCAAAACCACCTGGTTTTGCAAGAGAGTCACCTGGGTTTTGGCCCGTGCTCGGCGGCCATCTAGGAAACCTACCAAACCCACACATTTCTGAAAAGTAGACACCCGGGGCTTCCAGGGAGGTATGGCTTGCGTGGATCCCCCAACGTTTCCTTACCCAGAATCCCCTGCAAACCTCAATTTTAGCTGAAAAAATCACTTTTTTCAGAAATTTTTGTGTGGAAAAGTATGGCATCACCGGGCTCACACAAATTTCCTACCACCCAGCGATCCCCGGGTCTCCCGATAAAAATGATGCCTCACTCGTGTCGGAGGCCCAAGTAACCGCAACAGGCAAGGGCCCAAAACATTTTTTGATAGGCAATGTTGATGTTGCCTCAAAACGTTTTGTGTCCTTGCATGTCGCGGGTACTTGGGCCTCCCACACAAGTGAGGCACCATTTTTATAGGGAGACCTGGGGAACGCTGGGTGGTAGGAAATTTGTGTGAGGCCAGTGATGCCACACTTTCCCACACAAAAATGTGTGAAAAAGTGATTTTTTCAGCTAAAATTGAGGTTTGCAGAGGATTCTGGGTAAGGAAACGTTGGGGGATCCA
Organism: Calotriton arnoldi; assembly: GCA_963921515.1. NCBI lineage: Eukaryota > Metazoa > Chordata > Amphibia > Caudata > Salamandridae > Calotriton > Calotriton arnoldi. The sequence goes on from CAWUFW010012111.1 coordinate 397,648, forward strand.
CGCAAGCCATACCTCCCTGGAAACCCCCGCGTGTCTACTTTTCAGAAATATGTGGGTTTGGTAGGTTTCCCTAGATGGCCGCCGAGCACAGGGCCAAAACCCAGGTGACCCCCTTGCAAACCAGGTGGTTTTGAGATAGGCAATTTTGATGTCGCCTCACTACGTTTTGGGCCCTTGCCTGTCGCGGGTACTTGGGCCTCCCACACAAGTGAGGCACCATTTTTATCGGGAGACCTGGGGGAACGCTGGGTGGTAGGAAATTTGTGTGAGGCCAGTGATGCCACACTTTCCCACACAAAAATGTGTGAAAAAGTGATTTTTTCAGCTAAAATTGAGGTTTGCAGGGGATTCTGGGTAAGGAAACGTTGGGGATCCACTCAAGCCATACCTCCCTGGAAGCCCCCGGGGTCTACTTTTCAGAAATGTGTGTGTTTGGTAGGTTTCCCTAGGTGCCCGGCAGAGCTAGGGTTCACAAACTACAGCTAGGCACTTTGCCAAAAAGGGTCATTTTTCACTGCGAAATTGAGGTGTGACCACGTTGCGTTTTGCGCCGTTTCCTGTCGCAGGCACTAGGCCGACCCACACAAGTGAGGTACCATTTTTCTCGTAAGACTTTGGAGAACGCGGGGGGGTGGAAATTTGTGGATCCACGCAGATTCCAGAACTTTCCACCACAGAAATGTGGGGAAAATGTGTTTTATTTGACAATTATTTAGGTTTGCGAGGGATTCTGGGTAACAGAACCTGGTGGGAGGCAGTCAAGTCACCCCATCCTGGATTCCCCTGGGTGTCTAGTTTTCAAAAATGTATAGGTTTGCTAGGTTTCCCTAGGTGCCGGCAGAGGTAGGGTTAAAAAACTACAGCTAGGCACTTTGCAAAAAAAGGGTAATTTTTCACTGCGAAATTGAGGTGTGACCACGTTGCGTTTTGCGCCGTTTCCTGTCGCGGGCACTAGGCCGACCCACACAAGTGAGGTACCATTTTTCTCGGAAGATTTGGGGAACGCAGAGTGGGTGGAAATTTGTGGATCCACACAGATTCCAGAACTTTCCACCACAGAAATGTGGGGAAAATGTGTTTTTTTTGACAATTTTTTAGGTTTGCAAGGGATTCTGGGTAACAGAACCTGGTGGGAGGCAGTCAAGTCACCCCATCCTGGATTCCCCTGGGTGTCTAGTTTTCAAAAATGTATAGGTTTGCTAGGTTTCCCTAGGTGCCGGCAGAGCTAGGGTTCAAAAACTACACCTAGGCACTTTGCCAAAAAAGGGTCATTTTTCACTGCGAAATTGAAGTGTGACCACGTTGCGTTTTGCGTCGTTTCCTCTCGCAGGCACTAGGCCGGCCCACACACGTGAGGTACCATTTTTCTCGTAAGACTTTGGGGAACGCGGGTTGTGTGGAAAATTGTGGATCCACGCAGATTCCAGAACTTTCCACCACAGAAATGTGGGGAAAATGTGTTTTTTTGGACAATTGTTTAGGTTTGCAAGGGATTCTGGGTAATAGAACCTGGTGGGAGGCAGTCAAGTCACCCCATCCTGTATTCCCCTGGGTGTCTAGTTTTCAAAAATGTATAGGTTTGCTAGGTTTCCCTAGGTGCCGGCAGAGCTAGGGTTCAAAAACTACACCTAGGCACTTTGCCAAAAAGGGTCATTTTTCACTGCAAAATTGAAGTGTGACCATGTTGCGTTTTGCGCCGTTTCCTGTCGCAGGCACTAGGCCAACCCACACAAGTGAGGTACCATTTTTCTCGTAAGACTTTGGGGAACGCGGGGTGGGTGGAAATTTGTGGATCCACGCAGATTCCAGAACTTTCCACCACAGAAATGTGGGGAAAATGTGTTTTTTTGGATAATTTTTAAGGTTTGCGAGGGATTCTGGGTAACAGAATCTGGTGGGAGGCAGTCAAGTGACCCCATCCTGGATTCCCCTGGGTGTCTAGTTTTCAAAAATGTATAGGTTTGCTAGGTTTCCCTAGGTGCCGGCAGAGCTAGGGTTCAAAAACTACAGCCAGGCACTTTGCCAAAAAAGGGTCATTTTTCACTGCGAAATTGAGGTGTGACCATGTTGCGTTTTGCGCCGTTTCCTGTCGCAGGCACTAGGCCGAACCACACAAGTGAGATACCATTTTTCTCGTAAGACTTTGGGGAACGCGGGGTGGGTGGAAATTTGTGGATCCACGCAGATTCCAGAACTTTCCACCACAGAAATTTGGGGAAAATGTGGTTTTTTGATAATTTTTAGGTTTGCAAGGGATTCTGGGTAACAGAACCTGGTGGGAGGCAGTCAAGTCACCCCATCCTGGATTCCCCTGGGTGTCTAGTTTTTAAAAATGTATAGGTTTGCTAGGTTTCCTTGGTGCCGGCAGAGCTAGGGTTAAAAAACTACAGCTAGGCACTTTGCCAAAAAAGGGTCATTTTTCACTGCGAAATTGATGTGTGACCACGTTGCGTTTTGCGCCGTTTCCTGTCGCAGGCACTAGGCCGACCCACACAAGAGAGGTACCATTTTTCTCATAAGACTTTGGGGAACGCGGGGTGGGTGGAAATTTGTGGATCCACGCAGATTACAGAACTTTCCACCACAGAAATGTGGGGAAAATGTGTTTTTTTGACAATTTTTTAGGTTTGCGAGGAATTCTGGGTAACGGAACCTGGTGGGAGGCAGTCAAGTCACCCCATCCTGGATTCCCCTGGGTGTCTAGTTTCCAAAAATGTATAGGTTTGTTAGGTTTCCCTAGGTGCCGGCAGAGCTAGGGTTCAAAAACTACAGCTAGGCACTTTGCAAAAAAAGGGTCATTTTTCACTGTGAAAATGTGGTGCGTCCACGTTGTGTTTTGCGCTGCTTCCTGTCGCGGGCACTAGGCCTACCCACACAAGTGAGGTACCATTGTTTTCAGAAGACCTTGGGGAACGCGGGGTGGGTAGAATTTTGTGGATCCGCGCAGATTCCAGAACTTTCCACCACAGAAAAGTGAGGAAAATGTGTTTTTTTTACCAATTTTTTAGGTTTGCAAGGGATTCTGGGTAACAGAACCTGGTGAGAGCCAGTCAAGTCACCCCGTCCTGAATTCCCCTGGGTGTCTAGTTTTCAAAAATGTATAGGTTTGCTAGGTTTCCCTAAGTGCCCGCAGAGCTAGGGTTCAAAAACTACAGCTAGGCACTTTGCAAAAAAAAGGGTAATTTTTCACTGCGAAATTGAGGTGTGACCACGTTGCGTTTTGCGCCGTTTCCTGTCGCGGGCACTAGGCCGACCCACACAAGTGAGGTACCATTTTTCTCGGAAGACTTTGGGGAACGCGGAGTGGGTGGAAATTTGTGGATCCACACAGATTCCAGAACTTTCCACCACAGAAATGTGGGGAAAATGTGTTTTTTGGACAATTTTTAGGTTTGCAAGGGATTCTGGGTAACAGAACCTGGTGGGAGGCAGTCAAGTCACCCCATCCTGGATTCCCCTGGGTGTCTAGTTTTCAAAAATGTATAGGTTTGCTAGGTTTCCCTAGGTGCCGGCAGAGCTAGGGTTCAAAAACTACACCTAGGCACTTTGCCAAAAAAGGGTCATTTTTCACTGCGAAATTGAAGTGTGACCACGTTGCGTTTTGCGTCGTTTCCTCTCGCAGGCACTAGGCCGGCCCACACACGTGAGGTACCATTTTTCTCGTAAGACTTTGGGGAACGCGGGTTGAGTGGAAAATTGTGGATCCACGCAGATTCCAGAACTTTCCACCACAGAAATGTGGGGAAAATGTGTTTTTTTGGACAATTGTTTAGGTTTGCAAGGGATTCTGGGTAATAGAACCTGGTGGGAGGCAGTCAAGTCACCCCATCCTGTATTCCCCTGGGTGTCTAGTTTTCAAAAATGTATAGGTTTGCTAGGTTTCCCTAGGTGCCGGCAGAGCTAGGGTTCAAAAACTACACCTAGGCACTTTGCCAAAAAAGGGTCATTTTTCACTGCAAAATTGAAGTGTGACCACGTTGCGTTTTGCGCCGTTTCCTGTCGCAGGCACTAGGCCAACCCACACAAGTGAGGTACCATTTTTCTCGTAAGACTTTGGGGAACGCGGGGTGGGTGGAAATTTGTGGATCCACGCAGATTCCAGAACTTTCCACCACAGAAATGTGGGGAAAATGTGTTTTTTTGGATAATTTTTAAGGTTTGCGAGGATTCTGGGTAACAGAATCTGGTGGGAGAGCAGTCAAGTGACCCCATCCTGGATTCCCCTGGGTGTCTAGTTTTCAAAAATGTATAGGTTTGCTAGGTTTCCCTAGGTGCCGGCAGAGCTAGGGTTCAAAAACTACAGCTAGGCACTTTGCCAAAAAGGGTCATTTTTCACTGCGAAATTGAGGTGTGACCATGTTGCGTTTTGCGCCGTTTCCTGTCGCAGGCACTAGGCCGAACCACACAAGTGAGGTACCATTTTTCTCGTAAGACTTTGGGGAACGCGGGTGGGTGGAAATTTGTGGATCCACGCAGATTCCAGAACTTTCCACCACAGAAATGTGGGGAAAATTTGGTTTTTTGATAATTTTTTAGGTTTGCAAGGGATTCTGGGTAACAGAACCTGGTGGGAGGCAGTCAAGTCACCCCATCCTGGATTCCCCTGGGTGTCTAGTTTTAAAAAATGTATAGGTTTGCTAGGTTTCCCTTGGTGCCGGCAGAGCTAGGGTTAAAAACTACAGCTAGGCACTTTGCCAAAAAGGGTCATTTTTCACTGCGAAATTGAGGTGTGACCACGTTGCGTTTTGCGCCGTTTCCTGTCGCAGGCACTAGGCCGACCCACACAAGTGAGGTACCATTTTTCTCATAAGACTTTGGGGAACGCGGGGTGGGTGGAAATTTGTGGATCCACGCAGATTACAGAACTTTCCACCACAGAAATGTGGGGAAAATGTGTTTTTTTGACAATGTTTTAGGTTTGCGAGGAATTCTGGGTAACGGAACCTGGTGGGAGGCAGTCAAGTCACCCCATCCTGGATTCCCCTGGGTGTCTAGTTTCCAAAAATGTATAGGTTTGCTAGGTTTCCCTAGGTGCCGGCAGAGCTAGGGTTCAAAAACTACAGCTAGGCACTTTGCAAAAAAAGGGTCATTTTTCACTGTGAAAATGTGGTGCGTCCACGTTGTGTTTTGCGCTGCTTCCTGTCGCGGGCACTAGGCCGACCCACACAAGTGAGGTACCATTTTTCTCATAAGACTTTGGGGAACGCGGGGTGGGTGGAAATTTGTGGATCCACGCAGATTACAGAACTTTCCACCACAGAAATGTGGGGAAAATGTGGTTTTTTGGACAATTTTTTAGGTTTGCGAGGAATTCTGGGTAACGGAACCTGGTGGGAGGCAGTCAAGTCACCCCATCCTGGATTCCCCTGGGTGTCTAGTTTCCAAAAATGTATAGGTTTGCTAGGTTTCCCTAGGTGCCGGCAGAGCTAGGGTTCAAAAACTACAGCTAGGCACTTTGCAAAAAAATTGTAATTTTTCATTGTGAAAATGTGGTACGTCCACGTTGCATTTTGAGCCATTTCCTGTTGTGGGCACAAGGCCTACCCACACAAGTGAGGTACCATTTTTATCTGGAGACTTAGGGTAACACAGAATTGTAGAGCAACTGTTATTACCTATTGACTTTCGATGCATTTCTGCCTTCCAAATGAAAGACAATGTGTAAAAATAAGTCATTTTGAAAAATGACCTATAATTCTCATGCTAGTATGGGTACTCCCAATTTCGGAAATGTGCAAATATCTACTGTTTCTAAAATCTACATTTTGTTCCCATTTCAGAAATACATAGGTGTCTTTCATAACAATTTTTCCATGTATACATTTTCCCAAAATAATTGCTATATACCCGGTACATAATAAAAAACCATTGCAAGATGCTGCTCAGTTATTGGCTCTGGGTTCGTCGGGTTCTTGGTGAACCTACAAGTCCTATATATCCGCACAACCAGAAAGGTCCAGCGGATATAACGGTATATTGCTTTCAAATAGCTGTCATAATTAGAAGAAGTTACAGGTGAAAACGTTGACACAAATGGCTGTTTTTTTCAACTAATTTTCAATTTTTCCTTCATTTAACTGTTAGTTTCTATAAGGAAAACTTTAAGGATCTACACAAATGACCTTGCTGAATTCAGAATTTTGTCTACTTTTCAGGATCCATTATTGGTTTCATACCCATTTCTACCATTAACTGGAAGGAGGTTGAAAGCACAAAAAATAGCAAAAATAGGCTATGTCCCAGAAAAATGCCAAAACTGTGTAAAAAAGTTGGTTTTCTGACAAAAGTCTGCTTGTCCCTGAAAGCTGGGAAGATGGTGATTTCAGCACCACAACCCCTTTTTGATGCCATTTGCAGGGAAAAACAAGACGCTTTCATCTGTAGCCCTTTTTCGCATTTTTCCCCCAAAAAACAAAATTTTGCTGTATTTTGGCTAATTTCTGGGTCCCCTCCAGGGGAATCCACAAACCCTGGGTACCTTTACAATCCCCATGATGTTAGAAAAAAAGGACGCAAATTTGGCGTGGATACCTTATGTGGTCAAAAGGTTACAGGGGCCTAATCGTGCACTACCCTAAATAGCCCAAAAAAGGCTTAACACAGGGTGGGGGAAAAGGCCTAGCAGCGAAGGGGTTAACACTTTGCAGGAAAATGTAAAATACAAAAAAAAACTTGTTTTGCATTTAATCGACGACCATCCATAAATCACTAGAAGTTTTCAAAAAAACATATAGCACAGAAACCGCTTATTAATATGCACCCAATGCCTCCTGCTGGCTGGCCAGGGCCTGTGGACAGACTAGGCTACAGATAGTAAAATGAGCAAAATAGTGCAAAATTCACAAACAACACACAAGAAAAATTGAGAAAATGTACTCTAAAACCAGACCTCCAGCTCTTTCAAACATGTGCAAACTTTTTCCCTTAGAAAAAACTAAAAAGATAAATGCAAAATTGGCCCCTACTGCAATTCCAGTTTGCCCACAATCAAATTGGACCTGAAGGTATCCTCGCTCCCACAAATCACACTAGGGGATGCAAAATCTTGCCCGTACTCACCTGTCGCTTGCTGGAGACTCCCGCTGCTCCCATTGTCATTGCTTTGCTCGAAAGGGAAAAAAAAACTGCCATGCAGCGATTGGTGGAATTTGGCTCGAACTCTACTCAAAAGAGTAACACGGAGTCGCCAAATTCCTCCCATTCTGTGAGCAGAATTAACAATTTTGCCCGGGCCTAATAACCTCATGATAGAGGTAAGTGGCATCTGGACACACTGCCTGACCCCAACCTAACCATGGCCAGATGCAACTAACATCTGGACATCTCACCTCCAGACACAACCTTAATAGGTTCAGGTGACGTTTTGGCACACTTCCTGTCACCCAGTCCAAAGTTTGTGAATAGGGGGTAACTCAAACATAATTTGCTTGGCGGAATAGAGGTAGATATAAAAGTTTGAACCCCACTGCCCTAAAGAAAGGAATGTGGAAGAATCAGACAACTAACCACTCCTACCTTGTCAACCCGAACACAGCCCCTCTCCACAGAAGTAACAGAAGAGAGACTTGTGATGCTTTTCAGGTCATGGCTGTACTGCTAAAGGGCCTGCTCTTGGGCACCCAGTGATGGACTTGATTGTACAGCTGTAGTTCTCTGTAACATGAAGGAGGGAGATAAGTGAAGGAAACTACTGTGGTCAGGCCCACTTATGGACAACGTGCCATCCTCTCCTGCTCCGTGTTCAGTCATGGCAGGAGCTCAACAGCAATGCGTAGTAGTAGCCCCACTATACGATTCCCACTTGCAGAGGGCCATAGTCAAATAACCCACAATTGAAAAAGCAGAAAAGGAAATGAAAAGGAAGGGATGGTCCTAGCAAAGCAGATTGTTACTCAAGGTCAAACGCTTAGATAAAGTGTTTTCTGTTTTTCATTTTCTTTAACTGCAAGAAAGGCCTAACTGGGAACCAAAATCAACCCTGGCAAAATGTTTAAACCTGCTTCACACTGTAGGAGGACACCACTAGATGATATTGTACCAGAATAGTGTTGCCTAAATATCATCTAGCAAAAATATCTTGTCCTCACCATAGTTTACAAAGTTAGCACTGCATTAACCCTTAATGCTGAGACAGCCTGCTCTAGTGTTAATTAGCACATTAATTCTATTTCTTTAAACATATATTTAATTATATTGATCAAGTCATGCATAGAAAAGATTGTGATGATAACACAACAGTAATGCTTCAAGATGCGATGAAACTCCAAACTTTAGGCTCCTAGGCAGGAGCCAATGTCAACCGCAATCATTGTGTACACTTCTCTGCCCCACACTACCTTCCTCTAACAACATGTCCCTTCCCGAGCCCAGGGGAAGCACCAAATTGCCCTCAAGAAGTGATGACTAGATCAGGAGGCATTCAGGTCACGACATCTCCCCACTACATAAATATATACTCAACTCATTAAATATTTGTAATGATTAACTCAGGAGGTCTAATGTACCTTTGTGATTGGTCAGACAAATAGGTAATAACAGGTAAGGAAGAGGAGGAAACAGACGATGAGGAAAAGCAAAAAGAAGGACAAGAGTGACAACTGTTGGAAGGTGACTCAGTATTAAGCGTGGCATGATAGAGCCGGGGTTAGGTATGCTCCTGAGCCCGGTCACCTATTCTTCTGAAATAACTTGCTTAAGTCGACACTTCAACCTGTCTCTCCTAACTGAGGGAGATCTATTGGTTATGCAGAGATGATCAATACCAGAGAAGTCCCTTAAGAAACAGAACCGGTGACACGCTAAGAACACCAATAACGAGGCCTGCCATGGCTACGCTATTGACTCACCCAGATAGAGACGAAGAACTACCCGGTGGCTTCCTGACAACTCTATCTGCATAGCTGAGTGCTTGTGTCACCAGGTATTGATCTAACTATCATGCTGGCAAGCCGTTCGGCTCTCCAAGACCCCATCGCAGAGGACGCACTCACAGTACCATTGCTGTGAATGGCACCAACTCCTACCAACGGCTGGGGTAACAGGGTCTCCTCTGAGAACTATGCGTAGTGCCACCTTCAAGAGACCGCAGTAGATCAGCGCGATTTAAAGTTACTCCTTGCTAGGGACACCACAGAGAACGTGAGCCCCTCATCTTGTATCTCGCTGAGTTCACTTTGGTGACACTTTGCCTTTCTGTGGGGGTGGCCACCTTTAAACAGCACAATCATAAATGATAAAAACAGGTGCCACCCAGTGTACAGTGCTCTTACTTTGAGTCAGTGATGTAAAAAACATATGTAAAAAACATAGGAGAAGAAAGGTTATTATTCTCTCGATGGCATATTAATCACTGTTCCACTTAACATTACCAGGCTATGATTCGTCAAATGCACCAGCAATAATATATTATGTATAGACTGCATATTTTCTAGCACCTCGCAGGCACATAGGTCCAAAAACAAAAAGAAAATGTCTCGAAAGCTTGTCTTTTTTTAAGCGATTTCTAGAGGAACTAAAAGCTACTTCAACCCACAACAGAACCAATGGCGATTGTGACACTGGATTCTCTGATGATGAAACTGAAGTGCATAAATGTTTCAATTGACACTGTGGAAGCCTCCACTACATCTGCTAACAAGCAACTCAAAAACATCATGAGAAACATGCAGATTTCAAGTTGCAAATACAGAGCTTAGAGAAACGCCTTACCGATCTGAAACAAAAACTTTATAATACACAAGATGATCTCTGGAACTTTAAGAGGAAAGTCATTGTTCTAGAGGACTGTAGCAGAAGAAATAATATTTGTATTTTCAGCCTACTTGAGACAGAACCAGATCAAGAACTGACAAAGATGTTAGCCGACTTTTTATCCATGATCACAGGCCTACCATTTCACCCACAGACTCAAAACACGCTCAGAGAAACTAGACTCACCGACTAAACCAATCATTGCTTGGCTATTAAGGTATCAATAGGTTAGATCACTATTGTCCATCTCTAGGAGACAAAGCCCCTTTGATCACAATGGTGGCAGAATTATTATTGCGGTGAACTAATCATTTGAAACAAATCTCAATAGGAGTCAATTCCTGACACTCTTCCCACAGTTGAAAAAACTGAATAGTTGCTATGTCCTCAGCCATGACCATCACCATAGATGGCAGAACCAAAGAATTCACAGGCCTGAGTGTACTAGAACAATTCATCTCAGACAACTCAGATAACAAGAATGCCAGATGGAGTCCAGCACAATCACACAAGCAAAAGTATCTTAACAATTGGATCGAGGCAATGCTTCTGACAGCCATCATAGAGGCCCCTCTATGCTCAAGATCTGCACTGCATAGAGACACTCTCCAAGATCACAGTACTGATATTGCACCTCAATCGTCAAGGGACAAATCACGATCGCCTTTCAAGATCGGAATAAACTGTCAGTTAGTTTACCACTGCCATTCACCAAGACTTTCATATCCTTGCTGATCTCTACATAACCTGGGTATGCCAAGTAAAATAGATCTACTCTGCCAAATGTGACTGGCACCACCAAGAAGTACAGCACACCAGTTACAAGCTACAGTTCAGAACTAACAGCTTTTTCCTATTCTACTCCCCCTGACAAGACTCCTCCTGTGCTTCATACGGTTACCATCATTCAAGATGGCTAATCATGACGCGGCTCATCCGGTTGTGACCACTCAGAAAATGCCTTTATATAACTGGACTCTTAACGTCAATGGTCTATCATCGTATATTAAAAACAAAAAGATTGTAACATACTTTGCACATCAAAAACTAGACATTGTACTTATACAAAAAAATGCCTATCTAATGCAGAGTTTGAAAAACTTAAGAGATATTTGGTAGGGAATGTCTTTTTCTTGTCAACAGAACACGCATCAAAACAGCAAACAAATGACCAACCCATGTCCTACAGAAAGTGGAGAGTGGTCATACATGTCCATAAATAGCTAGAAGCCAGAAGGATACAGACCTGGTCAGATCCCGACGGGAGGTTTGTTTTTGCCAAACGTTCAATTCAGAAACACACTCTTTTTGTAGGGTCTGTGTATGCCCTGAAAAGACTTAGCAACATCCTTTCATCTCCAGGATCAGCAGATTATGAATAGACTTTGGACAAACACAGCTCTTTATAAGAGGAGACTGAAACATGACCCTAGATCCAGTTCTATATAGATCAGGAAGACTGGACTTCAACATGTTTAAAGACTTAATGACTGAAAAAGGCCTGACTCATCCTTGGCACCTGCAGTAGCCGGTAGAAAGAGAACCTTCTTCTGCCCCTGTGAAACAGAAACACCAATTGATTTCTTCCTGGTGAATATCAAAAGTACAGAGGAGTTCTAGCAGAGCACCAGGCGTATTCGGCCACACTCAAATTTAAATATCTTTGAATCCACTGTATTATGTGCATCAAGAACAAGAAACATTTATATTCCCTGATCCAAGACTGTCTCAATATTAATAATGGACCACTAACCTCTATGCAAAACCCACGGACTGCTTAAAAAGTTTAGCTGAGAAGCATGCTTATAAGAGATGCTGCCATAAAATGAACCTCACTTCGCAATCAGAGAGAACTACTAACCAAGTGATCACAGATCTCCAACAACAATGCAGAGCTAAACCATTGGAGGATAGACTCAGACTTCTGACCAGAAAAATATATGATTTGAATACAATGTATTCTACCGCAGTGGCTCAGGGGCAACCTCCTGTTTTTGCTGACTTTGCTTTTACTGGCTTTAGGACCATGTGCACTTTACGCCTGCTAACCAGTGCTTAAGTGCTTGCATTCTCTCCTTTAAACATGGTGACTTTGGCTTACACCGAATTGCAACATTCATTTACTTACAAGTCCCTAATAAAGTGTTAGTATATGTATCCAGGGCCAGTAAATTAAATGCTACTAGTGGGCCTGCAGCACTGATTTGCCACCCACTTAAGTCACCCTTTGAACATGACTCAGGCCTGCCATTACAGCCTGCGTGTTCAGTTGTTAACTGCTATTTCTACTTTGCAAAGTAAACTTTTTGCTAGGCCTAACCCTTCCTTTTTAATACTCATGCCACCCCTAGGGAAGGCCTTAAACAGCCCATAGGGCAGGATGCAGCTTGCTCAAACAGTTGGACATGTACTTTTACCTTTTACGTGTCCTGGTACTGAAAAACTCTTAAATTTGTTTTTCACTCCTACAAGGCCCACCTCTCCCATAGGATAACATTGGATTACCTTATTTACATTTAATAAGTGATAACTTTAAAATGGGAACAAGTCAGACTGTCTAGCTAGGAGTCTAAAGAATTGTAATTTAAAACCCTGTTTAATGGTAAAGATTTTAAGTCACAATTCTGAATATGCCACTTTTAGAAAGTTGGCATTTTCTTGTCCTAACCATTTGGTGCCTGCAGCCTGTATCCTGGGTCACGTGACTAGGTATTGCTGGCAGTTGGTCTTTGTGTATTACTTCCAGACAGTGAGACAAAAGGGAATAGTGTGCCATCCTGACTTGATAAGGGAAGGAGCTGTCACCTACCACATTTGTACATCACAAAGACTATGCCTGGGCACACACTCAAAGGATTTGGCACTAGCCTTTTGTGATCCCAGACAAGCTAGGGCCAGGGCAGGGAGACAGGAAATTGCAAGCACCTCTGGAGGCGGAGGCCTCTAGAATCTTCCCCTACTTCAAAGCGGGCACTGTGTATAAATAATGGACCCTCAGATCCAACTCTTCAGTACACCTCTGGACCTCTTGAAGACTCATAAGGACTGCTGTGCTGCTTTGCATGAAGGACTGCTGCACTGTTTCCCCGCTGTCTTGCTGCCTAAGTGAGAAAGACTGGACCTGCATGTTGAACCAAGGACCACCATTGTGACTCCAAGGGCTAATTGACTGGCCTCCTTATCAGAGCCTTAAGGACAAAAAAGGTTCCAACCACCTTGAACCCAGCACCTGGACTCTGTTTGCTGTGAGTCCTACCCCCGAAGTGGTGCCACCCCAGTTCTGGAAGCTTGGAGGTGAGCCTGAAGGTGCTCAACTCAGCTGTGGTCCTGTGAGCAGGACCGACGCATCGCATTATCGTAAGCTGGATGATGGGCAATCAAATCTTCCAGTTAGTTCGTTTTTATGGCCCAATTGTTGATGACACAACTGCTCTGGAGGGTCTTCAAGATGCTCTTTCCCAACTTCCAGGCTATATTATTATAGGGGGCGATTTTAACCTAATACAGAATTTGCAGCTCGATTCTTCACGTAAGAATAAGGCTCAAAATAAAGCTAGAGTAGCAAGATGTGCCGCCACCCTTATACAGGAATTCTCTCTTTTAGATCCTTGGCGAATTCAGCATCCTCAGACATGTGAATATACTTGTTTTTCGAAAAAATACAACTCTGCCTCGAGAATAGATTTTTCTTTATTTCACATTACTGGGAATGAGGTAAGACTTATATCCTTGCAAACCCATTTTCAGATCATTCGGTTCCGGTAATAGAAATTAAGGTCAATTCGGCTAGACGTGAGCATCCTCGTTGGACTTTAGATAAGACTCTCTTAACTGAGGAAGAATGGGTCACGAACATGCAAATAAAAATCAAGGACTTTTTAGAAAAAAACAAGGGGTCTGCTCCTCTTATCTTTGTTTGGGAAGCCTGTAAAGCTTATATTAGGGGGTAGATAATATCATACAAGACCAACATATCCAAAATAAGAAGGGCTACAGCTTTGGCGTTACAGCGCAAATTAGATCAAGCAGTCCAGAGACATATAATCGACTATTCTCCAAGCACAAAAAACTAAATTGGAAAAAGCTCGAAGCGATTTAAAAACCTTATACGTTTCTACTACCATTGTGAACCAAAATACATGCTTTCATAAACTTTATGAGGAAAGTGAATATGCTGGTAAGCTTCTGGCATGGTCTTTGAAAAAGAGAACTAATAAAGCAACGATTAAAACCATCTTTGACGAAAATAGAAAACAAGTAGTAGACCAAATGGCTGATATTGGAGCGTTTTTTCTTTCACACTATAAGAAAATATATTTATCTTTATCTTTAACCCCTTCCTCCTCCATAGATGAATTTCTTAATTCTATAGAACTACCTAAACTTAACGAATTCTCAGCAAGCTCTTTTAGTAGCCCCAATTACAATTGAAGAAGTTCAGGAGGTGATCATGGGGTCCTCTAATGGGAAAGCATGTGGCTGTGATGGTTTTCCAGCAGAATTTGATAAGGTTTTCTGCCTCAATTAACGGAAATCTTAGTCAAGTTATTTAACGTGATAATAGAAGGAAGCCATCACCCTAAATCTTTCTCTGAGGCAGTTATTATAAGCTTCATCAAAAAAGGCAAACCACCCGACAATCCGGGCTCGTATCGCCCGATCAGCCTGCTAAACGTCGACTACAAATTATTTACCAAAATTATGGCATTAAGAATAACTACTGTTGCCCAATTAGTGGTCCATAGAGATCAGTCAGGTTTTTTGCCTGGTAGAATGTTGGCAAGCAATACCAACTTTCTAACCCAGGCAATTGATTATTATATACATGAAAACATAGAAGCTACTATAATTATGATAGACGCTGAAAAAGCTTTTGATTTAGTTCCTTGGGAAATCTTGTTTGCAATTTTAAGAAAATTTAATTTTCCCCTACAACTCGTCAATCTATTAAACAACCTTTACAATAATGCAAAGAACATAATAAATAATCTAAACCATTGGAACACTACAAATCAAACGAGGTACTCGGCAAGGGTGCCCAATGTCTCCAGTGCTCTTTGCGCTATTTATAGAGCCTCTTGCATCTTTACTATGACAGGACCCGCAAATTAGAGCACCCCTCCCGGGTGCTCCAAAACTAAAACTTTTTGCAGATGACTTAATTCTATATCTGTCTGCTGAGCAACATAACATTTTGAATGCCTTTAAAAAAATTAAATTGTTTTCGGACCTGGGGGGATACAAGATCAATCGTTCCAAAACTGAAATCTTGCTCTTTAACTGCTCTGACCAGGTCCTTCCGTTACAAATGCGCAATCAGGTTCGGTCTACCGGCCCAATTAGATATTTAGGGATATATGTGTCACAGGACCCTTCTCAGTTATACCAGCTTAATTATCTAAGCACGCTTATGAAGGCTAGAAATCTTTTAAAGCAGTGGCAGAATTTACCTCTCTCATTGATAGGGAGAATTGCTGTTGTCAAAATGATGATTTTGCCTTTATTTCTCTTTATTCTATCCTATTTATTAATTAAAGTCCCCCAAAACTTTTTAACGAGGTAGACCAAATACTTCGGTATTTTGTCTGGTCTGGCAGGAAACCTCGTACGAAATTAGAGACTCTACAATTACCAATTACAGATGGCGGACTCGTATTCTGGGCTGCAATTTTTACTTGGAGCAAATGATTATGGAATCCGGCTCCCAACTTGTTCCTTTTATTAAAAGTCCGAGGCTCCCTAAGCGAAGTAGATACAAGATACCTCAAATTATTTCTGATAGGTTTTTTCAATTGAAGCTGGAATATCAGTTTATCTCTTTTCATCCAGAAATACTAATCTCACACAGTAGGGGGATAGGTCTTCAAATAAGTGAAAGAAATATAAAAGCTTGGAGGAGATTAGGAGTAATTCGTTTTAAGGGATCTCTTCGTAGGAGATCAAATTAAATCCTGGAATCAAATTAAACAGTCCTATCTAGGACTTCCATCTTCATTAATTTTTTCATTTTTTCAGCTTAGGAACTTTTTAAGACGTTCTCAAGTCTCCTCAGATCCACAAGTAAATCTGATCAGTCTCAATTTTTATGTAAAAGAAAGCTGAGGGACAGGCAATTGGTACAAAATTTTACTTAGCGATCTTTAGGCTAAAACTGCGCCTCAAACTCTACAAATTATCCAAAATTCTATCGGTTGTAGGCTGGATATGCAAACTTCAAGAGCTTATAACATTAGGGCTCATAAAGCCATAAGGGGCCCTAATTTTAAACGTATGGCTTTTCTTTCCAGATGGCAACTTTATTCCACTCCTTTTAGACTCTCCAAAATGTATTCTTCTATTTCGGGAGCATGTTTTAGATGCAAGCATCCTATTGGGGATTGGTTCCATATCTGCTTTGCATGTCCGGTTTTAGCTAAATTTTGGAACCAAGTGCATCAGTGGCTTAGCAACAAGCTCGAAATAAATTTAGTGCCCGAACCAAGTACGGCTCTTCTCGGAATGACTAATACACTTGGGCTACCAATACGACAACAACAGTATGTTTTTATTGCTTCACTTGTTGCTAAATCACTGATCTTGCAAAGATGGAAGGAGGCTGATCCTCCAACATTTTCACAATGGCTGTTTAAGATGTCTCAAATCAAGGTGAAAGAAAAGCCTTAAGTACATTTTTATAAAATATGGGGTGGGAACTAGGTCTATGCATGCCCTTATCTACGAAAAGTCAGCTTTCATATACCCAAGTATAGATTTTGTATTTATGTTAATAGATGAGTATTTATCATGTATATTAATGATAATTCTATTCTGATGAATTGTTTATTTATGTCTGCCTTTACTAACTGCAAATAAAAATAAAATAAAAAAAACAATGCTAAGGACTCAGGGTTATCTATCAACCACTTAAGATGGGGAGAGACCCTACTAACCCGTTATTACTAAACTCAATCCAGCTATTGAAAGCACAGCATAAAGTCTTTAAACGGGACACCCTTTTCCATCTTAGCACACCCATCTGGCATAACTCAGCAATAATTATTGATTACTCCATTGTCTGCTGGAATACCTGGTCCTTTCAGGGGATTACTACATTCCAACAATTGTTTAAAGATGGGCTGTTTAAAAGCCTCCTGGGGCTTCGGTCAGAACTTGGCCTCCCTGAAAATAAAGCTTTGATATATATGCAACTAAAAAGTTGTTTATCCCCAAAAATTGGACAGCCGTACATATCACCACCACCCACCATCCTTCATGATTACCTAGAGAAATGACGCTCATTCAAGAAGTTAATATCTTTTATCTACACTGTGATTATAATCGAACTGCTCTCTAACCCAACACAGAAATATCTACAAAGGGTATGGTTTTGAACAAGCCAGAAAAAGTATGAAGATGAAGAATGGTCATATCTAATGCAACTACATGATATGAGCCTTTGAGAGGCACGTCTGAAGTTTAGCTATTTCAAAATATTGCATGACTCACACTGGTCCCCACACAAGCAATTGCTGGTGCTGTGGACAAATTGGGGCTGACCTTATACATGCCCTGTGGGCATGTCCCGCTATCTCTGATTTCTAGAAGGAGATAAGGAGTGCATTGCAAAACACTCAATGGATACAAGTTCAACCTTCTCTCAAGGAAGCACTGTTGCATGATACTGACTCCATAAAAGGTCTCAATTCACATGGACGGAAATAGCTTCCTCCACCATTGGCAACAGCAAAAGCTTGCATACTAAGGAAGAGGAAATCAACCATCCCACCCTCATAGCTGACTGATCGCTAGCGGCTTTTGAAAAATCAATTTATAAAAAAATGCTCTGATGCTAGAGTATGAGTCTATTTGGAGTCTCTGTTTCTGGAGAACCTAACAGGTGTTTCTGATGTGAACTTGTATGTAATAACACCTTAGTGATTGTGAGTAAGGTCTGTAAAATACGATGAATGTGGGATGAGCCATGTTCTTGGAAATTAGCTCGTTCAGAGGTGTGGGCTGTTCGATACATACCCAATAGCTTAGCAGAAAGTGACTAAATGTGAAGTGGAGCATACTGGAGATGGAAGACACTTTTGGCTTAGAGGTACTACAAAGAGGAGGGTTGTTTTTGATTATTATTATTTGAATAATATTACTAATATTTTCTTGCAGACAAAACTGTGATATTGTTTGTTATTTCATTTACTTGCTGATGATTTGTTTTTGGTAGATGTTCTTTTTCTATTGTTATAAAGTTAATAAAAAAAACAAAAACAAAAAAGAGTGGTTCACTGTTTGCCACAGGATTATCTAGGTTGACCTAGACAGTCGTTATCTGGATCAGCTTTACAGTACACGTCGGAGTCACAAGATTCCTCAGCTGTGAACAGTTTGCATGAATCACCTTGGAGAGTTTTGAAATAAGATAAATTCCTTGTGATAACATGATCATCTCTCCAGACTGTAACCATGGATTCTTTTATATTGGTGACAACATATAGCTGAGGACCATGGTTTGGGTCATCCTTACAAACTCCACACTGTTTCACTAATACTAGTTCTCCTTGTTAGAGGCAAGCTGCCTGAACTCGCCAACATATATGTGTGTAAGATTCAGTTTTGTCTTTCTTGCAGCGAATTGAGACTTCTACTCCAGGGACACTTTAGGATTGCTCAAGTGTCATCTTTTGAAAAGGGTCCTTACACTAAAAGTATAAGTAAGTGGGCATCCAAAACTTTGTTTTGCATTTTTACTATGTCACCTCAGTCCTTCAACTATATTTCCTGATCCCCCCACAGAGTACCCACACCAGCCCCTGTCGTGAGCAGACCTCAGAAGCGTAGGAGGTCGCAACGCGTAAACAACATAAGGAACAAGAGAATTGGACCCAAAAGATGGGCAATTAAATTTCTCCAGCGGCTAAACTTCATTGAATGGAAGGAGCCATTGATTCAGTTTGGTCAATATCTTGACCACTGGACATTAAAAGTGGGGCATTAAATAATATTGAATCAATTCCCACTTGAACACTTTTTTGAATGACGGATTGGTGTTCCTGAATAAGATTTGATGTTTGAATTCTCCTTTTTCAGCTATTGTAACCCTTATTTATTCGAGTACAACTGGTCACTTTGGTGTATTGTCACACACAACCTTTGTCCACTCTGTTTTGTTGGTAGCACAACCAAGCACAACCTGAGTTATACTTGTGCATTTACGATATCAATCTTATATGTGCTTGTTCCGATTTTTCAGAACCTGATAAAAATGAATACATGGAATGAAAAAATATAATGTGAGGTGTGTCACGAGGTATAATAGCTTTTGGTGTAATGTACCATATAAAGTTGTAAAATTGAGCCGGATAGGCTCCCAGTTCCGCATACATAAGCAAGGCTAGAAGAAGCAATTTACATTAGACTCAAGGCAGGATACTATCTCATTTGCAGTTAACTAGCATAGTATATTATCATTGGGAGTGGATATTGTTCAAACACTGCTGCATGTTACGCCATGGTAAAACATAAGTAGTTTTAGCTGTTTGCAGTTTAAGTGATGTTTTATGTAGAGCTTTGGCTACGATAGCTTTATAGCCATAAGGGCCTAAAAACATGCTTTCAGAAAGCTCCTTGTTAACTTTTTTCTAACACTGTCTAAGCTGATAAGAGAAAGGAAGATGTTTTCTATAGAATAGATCTAAATCTGTATTTCTCGTTGCATCAGGTTTACACCCATATGTAGCTTGTGTGCTTGGCCATGAGAAAGTACCATGAAATGAAATGAAAATAAAATTTCTAAAGTGCACTGCTACACGAGGGAATCTAGGCGCTAACCCTAAAGAAGGAGAACTGCCATATGGAGCATAAGAAAAGGCCAAAAAATGAGTCCTTAATGATTAAATAGCCAGGGTTTTAGAATCTTTCTAAACTCAAGCAAGTCTGATTTCCCCTTAAGCCCCTGAGTCAGGGAATGCCATAACCTGGCAGTACATGCCACAAAACGTCTGTCACCCCCTTTAGGTCTTTTACATGTGGGAACCACCCAGTTTCCACTAGAAGAGTCCTGGCAGGGTTATAGCGTTGGAAGTGTTGTGCCGAGTAGGCAGAACCTAGATTATGTAAGGATTTAAAAGTGATACACAGGGCTTTAAAATTAATACACTTTCACATAGGAAGCCAGTGCAATTCGATCAAGGCTTGCGAGGCAGCCCTTTGTTTAGGTATACCCAGGAGCAGACGGGCAGCCGGATTTGGAAGGATCTTTAACTTGCTCTGGAACCTTTTTTAGATGTTAATTAACAGCGCGTTGCAATGGTCCAACATAGAGGTAATAAGAGCTGTGACTACAGTTTTCTGCAAGGCCTGTGGAATGTAAGGAAGGACCTTCCTGCATGCATTTTTCAATGATCTACATACATTTCCCTGACTAGACTACACCAAGTTAAATTAAATGAAAAAAGCGTGAATCAACAAAATATGTACATTTACCAACTTCTTGTAAGCACGTTTTGTTTTCAGATTCTTGCATTTTACGCCCAAAACATTTATTTTAAAACTAAACTGTTGCATTTAAAACAATGTTAAGAGACCCTGTCACATGACATAAATTTCACACTCCATCTCCTCTTCTCATTTTTTCACTCATATTTCTCTCATTCATTTTTATTCTTATTTTGGTACCTTATTTGTATCTCGTTAATAACGGTGTGATTAATTCTCATCTCTTCCGCCTCTATCCATCTTGCTTAACAGTTTCGCCTGCCCTCAATATTACACTCCATGGGGCATATTTGCAAGAGTTAACACCACCAGAACATCACTTTTTCCGATGTTCTGGTGGTGTTAACTCCTTAGCATTATTTACAAGGCGGTGTTAAGCCACTTAACATGGCTTAACGCTGCCTTGTAAATAATGCCCGCATTCACGCAGCACTTAGGGTGAGTGCAATGGGTGTTGCAGGGGGTGTTCTGCCGCAACACCCATTGCTTTTTGATGCTGCCCCTTATTTACAAGGTTTGGGGAAGCACTAAAAATACCGCCAGGGAATACCTGGTCTTAAGGAGGTGATACGAGGAGAAATGTTTAATTATACGAGGAGAAATGTTTTATTTCTCCTCGTATTTTGCTCTTTCCTCGTGTGCTGCATTCTGCAGCGCACATAGATGGATCAAATCGCCTGTAAAGATTGTTTATGTGCAGGAAGGTGTCCCTTCCTCATTCTTGTGAATACGACGCATCCCTGCATTTTGAAACTGTCGGAGCTCAGCGTTACCAATTTTGGCATAACTCCACGCTCGGCCAGTTTCTTGTAAATATACCGTTAAATCAGTATGCCTTTGAATTAAAAGAAAAAAAACCTCGTCACTGTGCAATTTCTAGATAAAACAGAACATACAGTAAGAAAATAACCCATATACACATAATACATTCCAAACAAGCCCAACAGCGTTGCTTACGTGACACCTCCCCATGTACAGCTATTATTCTTCCCCTGGCCTGTCGACCTTACAAAGTGAGACACTTTGACACAGGTGGTGTTGTGAAATATACTGTGATAACATGAACATAAACCCTGCTTTCTTCCACGCACTCATTTAGCTACACGGAGCATATAAAGAAATTCACGCAGAAGGTGACACTTTTTATTTACTTACTAGAAGGGATATTTCTGTGCCCTTTCCTCAGCTCAGATCTTTGTCTTTATTCGCTTGATTTAGAAAGAGCTTCAAGGGAAGCTTTATAATTATTCATATGAAGGGAGCAGGAAAAAGGTTCCTTTGTCATGCCTATAAATCTTCGACTCCTCTTTCTGGGGAGGCGGTGTCTCCCCGCGCATTAAGTCTGTGAGAGAGTATATCATAATGTCGCGAGTTGTCAGAGTTTCAGAGCCTTTTCCCATCTGAGATCAAAAGTGGTGATGATTTCTCCACAGTGCTCCCGGTCACAGAATGTAAATACTTGTCGCTCAGCCGCTGAACAGCTTTTTTTTTTTATACATCAAGGAAGTCTTTTGGCTTCTTTTATTTCTTCCTGGGAGTGTCAGCGCTTGAAAAACAATGCATCTAGAGATGTATTTTAGTACCTCGTTACACGCTGACAAGCTGGCTCGTAAAGGAGGTTTTAAACCTCACACACGTTGCATGAAGAAAAACAAGATGCATTTTTATTCAACTGTATGAACAGAAAAAAATACAAAAATGCCTACACTATGAATCTCTTGCTGGCGCCAAAGAAGAATATAAATAACTCATTTAAAAATTAATTTCACGAAATACATGCACTTTAGGCATGCACTTTTAAAAGTAACACATGGGAGTCATATTTTCGAAAATATGTTTATATCACAGTTCTAGTTAATTGGGCACACAGCTTGTATACGGACATCAATGTGTAAGTATAGGTATTTGCTTATCGTGGACCTAGGTGGAGACTTTAAGGGATGGATGGAAGATTCAAGCCCTTTTACATCAAATGGGGATTTACACATACGAATTACTCAATTTCCTGTTATTTCACATATGTACAGTTTGTTGGAATGTAAGATTATTGGTCCCAAAGCCTGCATCTCCACAGTGTTTTGGATGGAAAAGGGCATGACATGAGCACCAACTTCACCCATGATCCCAGAAACTAAAATCCAATGTGTTAGTGTGTGGTTATGTGGGTTGTCTCACCGTCAGGGATTTTGAGGAATATTTTATGGATCATGCCTCCTCACTGGGGATGTAGAGTCACCTACAAAAGAGACTAGGTATGTTTCACAATACATCTGTTAAAGCTCAAAAACACATTCTAGTACAGGAGACACAAGCTGCCAATGTTATCAGGTATCCAATAATTGAGCCTCAAACACCGATACAGTCACCTTTTTTATGATTTTCTACATAATGTTCTACAGGGCATACAGATATGCTGTTATATGTCTCTGTCACTAATTACGAGTTCCACAATACTGGGGCAATTTTGCAGTACAGTCAGTGGCGTTGCAAGGGGGAGCGGTCCGTCCCGGGCAGCACGAGTTTTGAGGGCGGCAGCCTCCCCCCAGCCTTCACCTGTCGTCTCAGGGTGGCAATCGCCAGCATCCCCACCTTCAGTGCGGCCATCGTGGGGCGGCAACAATTCAAGGAATCCGCCAGCACAAACCCCCGCTCTTTAATACGGCCGCTGCGGGGCGGCAAACGCAGGGACCGCCCTAGGCAGTTTAAGGTCTAGCTACCCCACTGGGTACATTTAAATGGGATGCTCCTACTACCATGAGCAGGTGGTAAATGTATGCAGGGGCCTGTGTGAGGGGTGGGGAGTGAGGGAGAAGGATGGCAGGGATGAGGGAAAGTGAGAGGAAGTTTTTAAATGGAGGGAAGCATTGTGGGTTTCCGCCTGATAGAAAAAAAGGGGCATGAGTCTTGCCTGCTACTGCATTCACAGCTATATCTAATTTTTCCAAAATTCGTTAAGGTTCTTCCACACCTGGTAAATCCTGGTGCCCAAAAAACCTAACCACTAATACCCAGGCATGCATTCATTTTTTTCTGCCTGACTTATAATCAGGCCATTTGAGTCTCCGATGAGGGTAACAGAGATTTGTTTCGGAGTGTGAGTGCATAAAATTCACTGCGCCGACAAGCACAGGGATCCGTCAACAATGATATGACGGAGTGCAAGGGTGCTTGCATTGAAGGGAATGATTGTTTATGTGCAGGAAGGTGTCCCATCCTGCACATAAACAATCTGAAATGGTGTTTTGAAACTTCTATGTGTGCTGCTTAATGCAGCACAAATAGAAGTTGCAAAATGTCATTTTTAATGATTGGTTGTGAGCAGGAAGGGACACCTTCCTGCACATAAACAATCACAGGAGGTGATTTCCTCGTTCTATGAGTGCTGCAGAATGCCTCCCTACGCCACCCCTGGGGAGGCATAGTATTCTGACGCATTTCCATGTTTACGATTTCTTGTAAATCTGGAAATGTGGCAGAAGCCATGGGTTTTGCGTGGGAACACACACAGCAACACCCATGGCACACCCCTTTCACACAAAGTTTTGCATGTAAAATGGCCATATTTACAAGGACACGAAAAGCCACGCAGGGTGGCTTTATGTGTCCTTGTAAATATGATGCAGCAGGTTGCGCCACCGGTACGTCACAAAAAGTGACGCAGCGGTGGAGCAAGGGGCTTGTAATTGAGCCGCTAAATATTTATTGATGAGTCAAGAAGGTTTTCAGGGCTGGCGATCCCAAAGAGGGTGACACTCTTCAAATGAGGGTGAGTTCTCATCAATATGACATGTTGCCCAGTTTTGTGGAAGAACTATGCATTACTAATGGCGGCACTAGCGTCAGTCATGGTGTCACATGTGAGCTGTGATGTCAGAGGTTAAGTAAGGTTGCGTGTCTTAACTATCATGCATTCTCACTCCTGACATATGACGGCATGTTAGTAGTGGATAATAGCTTTGTTTTTGAATAGCTTTTGATTTTTCTCAATGTAACTATGAAACAGAACACAAATTCTGAATGTGGAAAACACACTATGTGGATTCTGCCCTGTGCAATGACAGAGTCTGACAGGACGCTTTCATCATTGGAGTCTCCTGAGAAATGAGTATTTTTTTCAAAAATGGAAGTGTGAGGGACTAACATCAGTTCTGATAAAGTAGCTGGGCAACCATGCTAGTGAATCAAAATCTGATTTGAAATATTCTGTATTTAAACTGAGCAACAAATTGTGTCCTCACATTTATAACGAGAAGCAAAGCCTTTTTCAATTGCATCTCTAATGATTTCTCTCTCATTGTCTAATGTTTAACCACTGGAAGACACAGAAAGTCACTTCAAATTTGAATGCAAACTTTAGTTTTTCTGTTCAAACAGGTGTGTTAGACCTGGCATCTTTTAGCGTGTCTCCCCTGTCTTTTTGCTTCTTACCTCCCGGTTTTGACTCTGTTTTTGCTGGTTTAGTTTCTCACTGATGTTCATTGTTAAAGTGCAAGTGCTCCTATTGTAAATTATATTATGGATTGGTAATTCTAAGATTGGCATATTTGATTTACTAGTAAGTCCCTAGTAAAGTGCACTGAGGGTGCCAGGGCCTGTAAATCAAATGCTGCTAGTGGGCCTGCAGCACTGGTTGTGCCACCCACACAAGCAGCCCTGTAAAGGGTTCTCAGACCTGCCACTGCAGTGTCTGCGTGCTGTTTGTAACTTGCATGTCAGCCTGGCAAGTGCACCCACTTGCCAGGCCCTAACTTCCCCTCTGCTGACATGTAAGTCACCCCTAAGGTAGGCCCAAGGTACCCCTGTGGGCAGGGTGTTGTGTAGGTTAAAGGTAGCACATGTACTGGTGGGGGTGGCATGTCCTGGTAGTGAATTACAGTGCATTTCGTTTTTCACAGCTGAAAGGCTATCTGTCCAATAGGATAGATTGGGAGTTTGCTTATAACATCTTATAAGCATATCTCCCCATTGGAACAAGTTAGGAAAATGGAGTTTAGTGTGCCTGGGCTTAGAATATAAAAATGCATCTTTTAGTAAAGATGATTTTTATGTTCTGTGTTTGAAAATACTACTTTTAGAAAGTACATATTGTCTTGCTTAGCCATCCTATGTGCCTCTGCTGGGTTTGTGTATTGACTGTCTTGCTTTGAAATGACAAGGGCTGGGGATGTGCATTCTCTTCAGACAGCCAGTGAGGGGTCGAGGTGTGTCCTGCCTTTCCTGGATCAGTCAGGGCTGGGTTGACTAGACATGGGCTGCATTTAGAGTAGTGGGAGGAGATTTCCTTGCACCTGAATGGTCCTGGTCTACCTTGGACAATGCTGTCTCCACCTCCCGCCAGGAAGCCGGGCCAGAGAGGACAGAACTGGTTTGCGCTGGGCGCAGACAGTCTCTGCCCCCAAAGTACAAAGAGAAAAGCAGTATAACTATTGGGGCCCAGACCCCAGAACTTTAGAACTCACTGGAATCATGGAACCTGCCAAGAAGAAGAGCTGGAAGAACTGCCAGTCTAAAATGGCAACCTCTTCAACTTTCCACTTTATCCTCATGAGAAAGGCAGCAAATGAAATCATGTCTTTCATTTTAGACTACTGAATCTCCACTTGTGAATGGTGGGCCAGAGTATCTCCACCCTGACCCCTTATGTGGGCTTTCACAGAGATTTTCAGCCCTGAAAACCATTCACGATAGATAAAATGGTGGCCGCAACTTTCTGTTCAGGTTGCCTCCAACCAATCAGAGCATTCCCGTTGGCGAGTGCATTGGCGATCCATCGCGAAACCTTCGCAAAATATCCGCAGCCAGAGATATCACTATAATTTTAAACTTACATTTCTCAAAAACTACTGAACAGATTTACACCAAATAAGCAAAAGGCACTTCTTGGAACTGACATCTACCTCCCTGCCAAATTTGGTGTAAGTCCGTTCAGCGGTTCGGGCTGTAGAGGTGTAAAGGTTCCTATAGGAATTAACATTACAAACGCAACCTTATTTCACGCACCAAATTTTCGGTCCCCACTGCACGGATCACCCCCAAACTTTCCCAATCAATAGTACGCACTGTGAAACTTTGTTTGGCAAAATGTCATGCAGATTGGTCAAACAACACCAAAGTAATAGCAAAGTCAAAAAATGCTTTTCCCATGGAAACCAGGTCCTAACTATAACTACCTACAGGCGACCGCCAGTAGGTAATATATATATGGAAAGAACAGATCTCATACAGATATGGACTGACCCATGGAGTTATGACACAGTCAGGGAATCATCTAGCCACTACTTGTAGCCTCAGGGAATCACTTAGGCACTACCTATGCACTCATTCAATCATCCAGGGAGTATTGATGTATTCAACCACAAACCCATGTATTTACAAGTTTTATTGAGGAATATGCTATCTTTAGACAATATGGGTGATAGGTTTTCTACAATGGTACTCTCTACGTAATTACATGAGTGCATGAGTAGAGCCTGAGCGTTTCATTAGTGCATGCGTGTGCCTCAATATTTCAATGACTGCATGGGTTGTAAGTGGGTGTTTAGATGGCTGCATAGGTTATGCGCAAATGTTATAATGATTGCATAGTTACAGCCCTGTAAATTTAGTGTTAAATTTAAAAAAGTGTAGAAGAAGGAGAGATGCAGTGAGACAGAAAGAACGAGTTGAGAGAGTAGTTAATAAGGCCTTTGCTTTGAAGAGGAAGCTTTTCATTTTGATTCTAAATAGAATGAAGTCTCTTGACAAAATAGTGTTTTGCATGAGGAGACAAAACCAGAAGAAAATATTAGTGAATAGAAGTAACTGTTGTACAGTTTTTAGTGAACAATGGATATATACTTCTTGCACGGAGGCTTTCTTTGATGAAGAAAGCTATCTCCAGATAATAAATTAGTTCATGCTATGGATTAAAGAGGACGATGTTATGAAATGAAGAAAGGTAGTCCTATAGCAAAAGAGGTGATGGTACCTAGAAATGTAGAAGAAGTTATTGCAGAAGATTTACAAGGAAGGCATAGTCAGGCAACTGTATACAAATGGAATTGGAGTAGT
This sequence comes from Calotriton arnoldi, assembly GCA_963921515.1. Lineage (NCBI taxonomy): Eukaryota > Metazoa > Chordata > Amphibia > Caudata > Salamandridae > Calotriton > Calotriton arnoldi. Next base: position 424,927 of record CAWUFW010012111.1, read on the forward strand.
GTTTCTAGTATTAGACAGCAATCCATTGATATATTGAGAAAATTCCTAAGTATCTTTCGAAGGCGAAGTTTATACCACTCAACAATAGGAACTTTAGGTAGGAAGCTGTATTATGTGAAAACTCTTGCTTTATGTTTAGGAGAAATAAGTAGAGCACTTTTGCATGGTAGTGTGGCACATGAAGAAAAGGTTTGTGGTGATGTGCAGTTTCGTTTCTTTGGTCCTGAGCAGGATTCTAGGGAAAATGAAGAGTTGTTAAGAGGAGGAGTTGCAGAACAAGACACATATATTACAGTTGATAGTTTAAAAAAATAGATTACAAAATTTAACACAGTGTTCTGTAAAAAAACAGAGTATGTTTGTATATGTTGTTGATGCATTTACTAGAAGCTTTAAACACAGACTGTTGACTTATATTTTAAAAGTGAAAAAGTAAAATATGATTACTGGCAAACGTTACCTGTGTATTTATTTGTAGAGGGATGGTTTGACTTGTCTATATGGCAAGTTATATGTAAGTAGTGTTACAATAAATTGGAAGATAATAAAATGAACAACACATAGATATTAGATACCCATTTGGTAAGATAATAAAACGCCTGCTAATGTGGAAAAACTATGAAGACAAAAATAAAAAAAAATCAACATTTATTATTCTTTCCAGCATTGCGAAGGGCTGTTATGGACTGCTCTCCAGCACTAAATACAACTCCTCAAACCATGCAGTATGATGCCATTGGGGAAAACTGTGGAGCCAAATCTTGAAGTTGAGATTGGACTTTTTAATGGACTCTCTGCTTCGGTGTTGTTGTGCTGCTATTGAAGTCGAGGGTCCTTCAGCTTTGAATTGCCTTCTTGCTGCTCACTATGAACTCCTCTTATAAAATGTGCAAAAAATATAAAAGGGTCAAATAAATACCATGTATGATTTTTGGCAGCATTGTGAATAGCTGTAACACACTGCTCACCAGCTGTTATAACAACATTATAGTTAATGCAATACGTGACCATTCTTGAAAACTGTGGAGCCATATCTGTTGTAGCAGTCTGTACCTCTAAAGGGACTTTCTGGCCGGGTATTGTTGCTGCTGCCACTGATGTAGATGGCCCTCCAGCTTCCATTTTGTAGATTGCCAGTTGGAGATGTTTTGTATGATAGGTTTTAAGATAATATGAAATGGACGTCGTCCCACCTGAATATTTTTTGTTCGTCCCTCTAGAGAAGGTCCTGTCACACATTGTGCATTGCACTAGTTTTGCTGCAGTTTTTGAATCCCCATGAGTTTGGGTAACAATGAATAGTTTGATGATTGTTTGAAAGTTATGCTGTGTTCGTGAGTTCAGATGCTGAAATTTATTTTTTGAAACTGTTGTTTTTTTACAAATATGTTGTTAAGATAAAGTTAAACCAATATGTTACTAAACAGCTAGACTGAAACTTTGTGTAAAATATGCCTATATATCAGTTTTACACTTTTTCATTTGTATTCGTGACTACTGATGTCATCGTGACCTCTGGTGTTGCTGTGAAGATCAAAAATGCATTTTTGATGTTGTTATTTTGACAAATGAATACAAAGGGGAAAGTTACATTAGTATCTTACTAAATAGCTACACTGAAACCTTATGTCAAATATGTCTACATATGCGTTTTACTCATTGTCAAAAACACCTGGTATTTGCAGTCTGTCCTTGGCAATGGCACTCATAGAATCATAAAGGCAGTACCTGTGCAATCATCAAGGATGTCCTTTCTGCATCACTCTGCAAACCTGCCTCCTGGCATAGTACTAGTTGGGGGATGAAGTCCCCTTGGCTATTGAGGGTATTTGGGGGCCAAGTATCCCTATTGTTACCTCCAGCAAGTTCTACACAGTCAGTTTGCTAAGAGGTGTTCTGAGGCCACACCCCCCTTTCTGCACCACTCTGCAAACACGTCTCCTGACACACTAGTGGTTGGGGAATAAAGTTGTCTTGGATGCTAAAGGACCTTGGGGACCAAGAAGCCCTCCTGGTACTTTCTATAAGTCCTACTCAGCGGGATTTCTGAGAGCTGGTTAGAGGCCCCGTCCCCTTTCCACACCATTCTGCAAATTCCATTGCTACTTTATAAAACATGGAAATTCACTGAAAAAATCAGAGGTTACAGGTAAGTTATAGTTAGGAATTAGCATTTAAAAAACCTTAGAAATTCACTGAAAAACAAAGATTACAGGGACGTTATAGTTAGGACGTTATAGTTAGGAAATAGCATTAAAAAACTTTAGCTATTCACTGAAAAAAACAAAGGTTACAGGGACGTTATAGTTAGGCTGATATTTCACTCGTACAAAACCAGAGAAATTCTGCGGTTATAGTTAGCTGAGCTAACTATAACTCGCGCCCCCACAATGCACTGCTTATGATCTCACGTATTACTTCACTCGTGACATGGTCAGTGACATCACTGATGACATCACTGATGACATCTCAAATGACATCACTGATGACTTCACTGATGACGTCATCCAGTGACTGTGAGTGTTTCTAAAATGTTTATGAGTGTTAAACATATAACTCGCTGTGGAAGTGCATGTATGGGTAAGTGGGTGGGTGTGTAAGTGGTGTATAGAAGAGTGGCTGGGTATATAAGAGACTGTATACATGAGATAGTGAGTGTGTGAGTTTTTGTATAGGTGAGCGATTGTGTGTGTCAGTGCATGTATGAGTGAGTGTGTAGCTATGTGAGTATCTGTATAGTTGACTGAGTTGGTGTATTAGTGGTTATAAATGGTGAATGAGAGGTGCATGAGTGACTGAATGGATGTTTGAGGAGATACATAAGTGTCTGTATGGGTTAGTGACAGGGTACATGAGTGTCTGTTTTGGTGTATCAGTGGGTGTCCAAGCGGGTGTATGGGTGAGTGGGTGTATGAGTGGCTGTATGTGTGAGTGAATGGGTGTTTGAGTGATTGTATGGATGAGTAAGTGAGTGTGAGAGAGATTGTATGGGAAATAATGTGGTTCTCTCAGTCACTGTATTGGTGAGTAAGTATATGTAATAATATATGTATAAGTAACTGAGTGGCTGTGTGAGTAATAGTATGGGTGTTAGTGGCTGTGTGACTGACTGCATGGGTGACTGAGTAGGTGTGTGAGTAGGTGTATGATTAACTCATTTACAGTGTCATTAACTGTACGGGTGTATGAGTGGGTGTTTAAGTGTGTCTATGTCTCTATAATTGAATCTGTGAATGGCTGTATTGATAAGTGAGTAGGTGCATGACTGTCTGTATATGTGAGTTAGTGGTTCTGCTAGTGGCTCTATGGGTGAGTTGTATTACTGGCTGTATGGATGAGCGATGATATGTATGAGTGTTTGCCTGGGTTCTGAGAATGATTTTGTTTGTGATTGTGTGGGAGTGGTTGTATGACATTTTATGGGGGTGTAAATGGGTGTGTCAGTTTTTCTCTGGATGAAGTCATCAGTGTTGTCATTTCAGATGTCATGAGAGAGTCATCAGTGATGTCATCTGAGATGTCATCAGTGATGTCACTGACCACGTCATGAGTGATGTAATGTGTGAGGTCATAAGCAGGGCATTGTGGGGGCACGAGTTATAGATAGCTCAGCTAACTATAAGTGCTGAATTACTCTGGTTTTGTATGAGTGAAATGTCAGCCTAACTATAACATCCCTGTAAACCTTTGGTTTTTTCAGTGAATTTCTAAGGTTTTTTAAATGCTAATTCCTAAGTATAATGTCCCTGTAATCTTTGTTTTTTCAAAGAATTTCTAAAGTTTTTTTCAATTCTATTTCATAATTGTAACATCCCTGTTTTTTTTCTATAATTAGATGTGGAACGTTACATTTGCATGGTGCACCAATTATTGTCGTATTTGTCATCTATTCATTTAAAAAAGTACATTAATCATCTTATTTCCAGATATTTTTGATTTTCACGATGATGACACAATTGCTGAGGACACACAACGAATACCGCATATTTTTCACAAAGTGTAAAACTAATATATAGACATATTTTACATAAAGTTTGAGTCTAGCTGTTTAGTAAGATATTAATTTAGCTTTCTCCTTTGTATTCATTTGTCGAAACAAGCTACATCAAAAACGCATTTTCCTTCTTCACAGCAACACCAGAGGTCGCAATGACGTCAGTAAGTCTGGGCGGTGAACTCTGGTCCGCTTGCGGAGTTTGCAGAGTTTTCCACACTCCGTGTTATGCGGAGCTCGTGGAGTTTGGAAAAACTCTGCTTCGCATTGCGGAGCAGAGGTTTTTTCCTCGCTTGCGTTCGTCAACGTCAAGTTGGCGAGCACAAGCGATGAAAATCTACCCCCAGCAAGATTTTTCCTCGTTCGCGATCGTCAACATCAAGGTGAGATTTCTCAATGCGGACGGTCAGATTTCTCATTGCGAGTGGTCGCCTATGCTCGCAACCGCTCGTGTTGAGAAACCATCCGTTCGTGTTGAGAAAGCTGCCACTCAAGTAAAAATCTACTCGAGCGGCAGAAAGGAAGCAGCGCCGGCTTGCGCTGTGCGTGGTGCCATTCGCGATGATTGCACAGTGCGGACAAGCACCTGGCACTGAATATCACCGCGAACAGCATTTATCTAGCCCGGCGGAATTTTTTGTACACTTCGCAAAACTCCGCCCAGGCTTAGACGTCAGTAGCCATGAATACAAATACCAAAGTGTAAATGATGGAGTGCATTTTACACACGAAGGCAACAGGGTGTTTCTAAGTAAACTGAGACTCTGCATCTGGTCTTATGTGAAGCTGTCATATACAGACTCTCAACACAAAGGCTCTTGTTAGAGCCACTCAAGAGCCCAAAATGTTGTTCATTTTCTTGTAAAATATTTTTTTGTGTGAATTTGTTTAATCCACTACGACATCGCGATCATCGCAATCACTTCGCGAAATCGCACAACAAATTCAGACCTTCAACGACCACCACATTCAATAATTATAACTTAAAAAATTCATTCTATTACAATAATTACATTACTAACTTAAAGACCATGTTTTCACATATATATTTGTAGTAACTTTTTTAAAAACTGTGTTTGAACCCTACTTCCTGTGCTCACGATTATGCCGAGAGTCGCAATGACTTTGGTAACCGTGAAGATCAAGCCTTTTTTAAGAGGTGTAAAACAGATATATGCACTTATTTTACAGGATTTTAGACAGTAGGAGCCTATGACTGCACTGTTTAAAGTCATATTTTTATGGGGAGTTTGTACAAAAAAAATCATTTAAACCACTTTTTCATTTTTGCTAGTACTCTGAGTATCGCAACGACGTCGGTAACCACGATGATCACACCTTTTTTATCAAGTGTAAAACACATATATGCACACTTTTTACAGTATTTTAGACACCAGGGGTTTCTTACTGCACTGTTTAAAATCATATTTTTCAAGCTAGTTTGTATACAATTCATCTTTAACCGCTTACCTGCGGCAGGAATTCCAGCCAGGTGCTGGACATTCCAATCCCGGGCGTGGTCGTGACGGCACCACGCCGTCATGAACACAGCTCAACCGTGACTCATGACGGCGTGGTGCCGTCATGAGCATCGAAGAGGGTAAAATCGATCTTCTGTTTTCGTGGTGATGCCGGGTGTTGTGAATACGTCGATACCTGCAACGATACACAGAAGCCGCGCTGGCCGTCCCGTCGTCATCGTGAATATCCCGCGATGCATAAATTGTGTAACTAATACCCCCATTTGTCAAACATGGGGTCAGAGTACCTCTACCCTGACCACTTATGTCACTTTGAAAAAAAAAAGTTCAGCCCCGGGAACTGTCCTCGATACATAAAATGGTGGTCGCAACTTTCTGTTCATGTTGCGCCCAGTCAATCACAGCATTCTCGTTGGCGCGCTTTCGCGATTTACCTTGAACATGTTACAATGTAACCACTAGCACCGCGAAACTGCGTAACTTTACTGTTAAGGTTGCAACCAGCCAATCAGAGCCTTCCCGCTGGTGTGTGCTTTCACGATTTTCCTCGAACACCTCGTGATTTAACCGCGATCACCGTGAAACCGATGCGAAATATTTGCAGCCAGAGATATCACTATACAGTTTGGATTTAATTTGACAAAAACTACTGAACGGATTTGCACCAAATAACAAAAAGCACAATTTGCGTAACAACATCTACCTTTCTGCCAAATTTGGTGAAATTCCGTCCAGCGGTTCGGGCTGTAGCTTCGACAACGTGTTACTATGGGAATTAACATTACAAATGCATCCTTTTTTTGTGCCCCTATTTCTTGGCCCCCACTGCACGGATCACCCCCAAACTTTCTACAACACACAAAACCTACTTTGACACATTTTTGGGAAGATTTCATGAAGATTGGTCAAACGAGGCCAAAGTTATAAGCAAGTCAAAAAATGCTTTTCGTATGGAAACTAGGTCCTAACTATAACTACCTACTGGCAACCGCTCCCGTCCTGTCATTGCAAACAGCTTTGGATATTGGAAGCGAGAGCAGGAAACCTGCTCTCGCTTCCAATATCCAAAGCATATTGCTTTTCCACACGGGGAGCTGCATGTTAGCAGCTCCCCATGTGGAAAAGCAATGCCGGCTCCCGCAGGAGGCGGGGAGCCGGCATGGTCCGTGGGGGAGTTGGGGTCCCCCCACGGACCCCAAAGGATAGGGCCAGCCCCAGGGGATGGGGTCCCCGGGGCAAGTAGTGGCCCAAGAAGGGGGCCACATAGCCCCCTTATAAAAAAAAATAAAAAAATAAAAAATCCGGCATCGCGCCGGAGGCCACGCCCCCTCCTTGGCAGCTCTCTGCAAACGTGCCCCCTGGCGCGTTTGCAGAGGGGGAACGAATTCCCCTTCAATACTGGGGTCCCTGAGGCCAACTAGCCCACCAGGAACCTCCAGTATGCGCCAGGGGCTGCGTTGCAGAGAGGTGTTCTGAGGCCACGCCCCTTTTACACCTCTCTGCAACGCAGCTCCGTGGCGCTTAATGGAGGTAGCTGGTGGGCTAGTTGCACCCCAGGGACCCTCAGGATTCAAGGGGAGTTAATCCCCCGACTTAAAACGCGCCACGGGGCGCGTTAGCACAGTGGTGAAGGGAGGCGGGGCCTGAGGTAACATGTGTGCAAACAGGCTCCGTGGCGTGTTTTAAGATGGGGAATTAAATCCCCTTCAATCCTGAGGGTCCCTGGGGGCCAACTAACCCACCAGGTACCTCCAGTAAGCGCCACGGAGCTGCGTTGCAGAGTGTTGTAAAAAGGGGCATGGCCTCTGAACACCTCTCTGCAACGCAGCTCTCTGTCACATACTGGAGGTATCTGGTGGGCTAGTTGGCCCCTAGGGACCCTCGGGATTGAGGAGGAATTAATTCTTCAACTTAAAACGTGCCACAGGGCGTGTTTGCAGACATGTCACCTCAGGCTCCACCCCCTTCCTTCACCATTGTGCAAATATTCCTCTAAAATCAGCCGAACTACGAATTCCGATTTACTCACCTGTTATCAGGAGAGACCTCAGTGCTGCATCTTTGAGCCCAGTACTGATCCTGAAAAGTAATTTTAACCGTACTTACCAGTAACTTGAATTTCCTTCCATAGGCTAACATTGACTGGTTTCACTTGGAAATTCTTCTGGGTGGAGTTTTGGAACTTTATAATATTCCTCTAAAATCAGCCGAACTACGAATTCCGATTTACTCACCTGTTATCAGGAGAGACCTCAGTGCTGCATCTTTGAGCCCAGTACTGATCCTGAAAAGTAATTTTAACCATACTTACCAGTAACTTGAATTTCCTTCCATAGGATATCATTGCCTGCTTTTTGTTGAAAAAGTTTCTAAGTGTCGATTTTTGAAACATACAAATCTTCCTCTAAAATCAGCAGAACTACGAATTCCGATTTACTCACCTGTTATCAGGAGAGACCTCAGTGCTGCATCTTTGAGCCCAGTACTGATCCTGAAAAGTAATTTTAACCGTACTTACCAGTAACTTCAATTTTTTCCATAGGCTAACATTGACTGGTTTCACTTCGAAATTCTTCTAAGTGTGGAGTTTTGGAACTTTATAATATTCCTCTAAAATCAGCCGAACTACGAATTCCGATTTACTCACCTGTTATCAGGAGAGACCTCAGTGCTGCATCTTTGAGCCCAGTACTGATCCTGAAAAGTAATTTTAACCATACTTACCAGTAACTTGAATTTCCTTCCATAGGATATCATTGACTGGTTTCACTTGGAAATTCATCAAAGTGTGGAGTTTTGGAACTTTATAATATTCCTCTAAAATCAGCCGAACTACGAATTCCAATTTACTCACCTGTTATCAGGAGAGACCTCAGTGCTGCATCTTTGAGCCCAGTACAGATCCTGAAAAGTAATTCTAACCGTACTTACCAGTAACTTAAATTTCCTTCCATAGGCTAACATTGACTGGTTTCACTTGGAAATTCTTCTAAGTGTGGAGTTTGGAACTTTAGAATATTCCTCTAAAATCAACAGAACTACGAATTCCAATTTACTCACCTGTTATCAGGAGAGAACCCAGTGCTGCATCTTTTAGCCCAGCACTGACCCTGAAAAGTAATTCTAACCGTACTTACCAGTAACTTGTATTTCCTTCCTTAGGAATCCATTGTCTGGTTTTCAGCAGAAAAGTTTCAAAGTGTCAATTTTCACAAACTACAAATATTCCTTAAAAATCGCCTGTATGACTTAAACGCATTCTTTCAACTGTTTACAGGAGATGCACCAGTGCTGGATCCAGGATCCACCACTGAGTAAGAAAAAGTAACGATAACACTACTTACCTGCTAAGTGAATTTCCTCCCATAGGATAACATTGGTGATTCTATGTGAAAAAGTTTCTGTCAACTTTTAAAATACAATAATATTCCTTAAAAATCACTACTGTAACCAAAACGCTTTTACTCAACTGTTTACAGGAGATGTCCCAGGACTGAATCTAGGATCCAGTCCTGTGGTTAGAAAAGTAATCCATAAAGTAACTAATTGCATTTAACTAGAAATTCACATTGAGCTCAATGTTGCATTGTGTTTGAAATTGTGTTGCCCATTGCAACAACTGTAACTACTGTACTTAAAAGTCTATTGCCTATTTGCAAAGTATTTAAACTAAAGTAAATCATTCTGAGAAAGTATATTTTGTAATGTAATGTATAATGTATTTACAATGTAATTTAAAAAATAAAATATCTAAAAATAAATAGTTTAAAAAATGTAGTAAATCAGTATCAAAAAATAAATATAACAATTAATACATTTAAAAATTGTCATTTACAAAACCTTTGAAATTCACTGAAAAAAACCATAGGTTTCAGACATGTTATAGTTAGGAATTAGCATTTAAAAAACCTTTGAAATTCACTGAAAAAACCATAGGTTTCAGGCACGTTATAGTTAGAAATTAGCATTTAAAAACCTTACAAATTCACTGAAAAACCATAGGTTTTAGGGACAGTTATAGTTAGTTGGACATTGCACTCGTACAAAACCCGTGAAATTCCCCGTTATAGTTAGTTCGCGAACTATAACTCGCGCCCCGCAATGCACTGCTGATGATGTCACATATTACATCACTCATGACATGGTCAGTGACATCACGGATGACATCACTGATGACATCTCAAATGACATCACTGATGACATCACTGATGACATCATCCATGTGATAATTTGATGCATCTTCTCACACCCTAATATAACTTTTGATACACCCACTGTAAATTACAGACTGCCATTGTCAAAACCATAGACACTCCAACACCAATTACTATACACACTCACTGATTCTTAGGTCTACACACACACACACATCTACTCACTCACCCATACAGTCACTCATACTTATAGTCACTCAGTACAGGACTATTATATGCACTCATACACCTATATAAACACTCACACACTGCCACTCATCCATAGAGGTACTCACACACCTAGTCAGTCATGCAAAAAATTAAGCACACACCCATTTACTCACCTATACAGTTATACACACACCAGCTCACTTACTCATACAAATACTAGCACATTCTTACGCTCTTATACAATCTCTGATACAAGCACACACTCATCCATACAGTCACTCTCACAATCACACACTCTCGCTTATAGCTATTTATATACTCCAACACACATATATACTGCCTTTCACATATGTAGTTACTCACACATGTACCACTGGGACATACATTCACTCACTAACACACTCTTACACACACTTACCCACCCATACAGTCTATCACAGATGCACTCTTGAAACCATCCACCCAGTGAATCACCCACTCACACATCTATGCACAGAGTCGCACACACCCCACCCACACAAACACTCAGGCACCCATACAGATACTCAGACAACCAATCAATAACTCATATAGACACTCATGTAGCTATTCACAAACCCATGCAGCCACTTACACAGCAACAGACAGACGGATACAGACATTCACCCAGTTTAGTCACTAACCCATGCATTCAGTAAGATACGTTTAATCACTCACTAATAGAGTTAGTCACGCACCTACTAAATCATCCATACAGACACTTATACACCCACTCATTCTTCAATACGCCTTTCCCTATATATATTAAACATATTTAAACTTTACAGAAACACACAATCACTGGATGATGTCATCAGTGATGTCATCAGTGATGTAATTTGAGATGTCATCAGTGATGTCACTGACCATGTCATGAGTGATGTAATATGTGACGTCATCAGCAGTGCATAGCGGGGGCGCGAGTTTTAGTTCGCCGAACTAACTATAAAGGGGGAATTTCACGGGTTTTGTACGAGTGCAATGTCCAACTAACTATAACTGTCCCTAAAACCTATGGTTTTTTCAGTGAATATATATATATATATATATATATATATATATATATATATATATATATATATATATATATATATATTGGTTTTTTTCACAGAAAAAAACAAAGGTTACAGAGACGTTATACATAAGCTTAGATTTTGCTTGTACAGCAGCCACAGCCGAGTCTGGTGGCTTTAATGGACTAATGCATCCTCTGTAGGGGCCTGTGTTCGACCTCATGGTCACAGGTTCAAATCCCGGCGGGTCCACTCAGCCTTTCATCCATCTGAGAATGACAAAATGGGTATCATTGAGTTGGGTAACAATAAACATCTGTTATTCAGCGCCTTGATACCCTTGGGTGATACATGCCCTTTACAAATACATGTGTTATGTTATGTTACAAGACCATTGAAATTCATCAGTTAAAGTTACCTGAGCTAACTATAATTTATGTCGCCACAATGCGCTGCTTATGGCCTCGCATCTTACATCACTTATAACATGGCCAAGGTCATGGCATATATAGTCAGTGAATTTCTAAGATTTTTTAAAATTCTATTTTATAACTATAACGTCCCTGTAACCTTTGGCATCTCTCTATGCCTGAAAGGGTATTGTTTTGACTTATACTGTGTGCTCCCTTGTGTTTAGACTAAGCCCGGGCGTAGTTTGCGTAGTAGCACTTCACGTAGCTACGTGAAGTACAGCTTCAACTACACGTAGCTATGCAAATTGCGTAGTGCGTAGCTGTGTGCTTGACTGCACTGTACAATAATTACCAAAAGCAAACTTGTACAGTGCAAGTTAAGATAAAATAAATATCTCTGTCTTTATATGCTAAAAATGCATATAGTCATTTCACTAAAGTGAAAACAAAAAGTTAACAAGCAGTGAGAGAGGTGATGATTTTGGTATCCTCACTAACTTAGGGAGAGAACCAACAACCAAGCAGATGTCTTGAAAACAAAAAGCACATCTTATTGAACGATTCTTCCTAGGACCACCTCAAGCACAGTTATGGGCAAAAATACAATCCCAACTAAAGCTCTGCAAAGCATTATGGGACGAGATTAGCAGTGGGCAGTGAATATTATAGTGTTCAATATCAAAATAATTCTACAAAGAGCTGCAGTTCAACCAGTCGTCACTGGGTGTCGTCCTCAAGAGTGAAATGCAAAAGTATTGAAAACCTTTCATGAAGCTTTTGCATTTGACTCGTGAGGGACGACACCCAGTGACGACTAGTTGAACTGCAACTCTTTGTAGAATTATTTTGATATTGGACACTATAATATTCACTGCCCACTGCTAATCTCGTCCCATAATGCTTTGCAGGGCCTTTGGTTGGGATTGTATTTTTGCCCATAACTGTGCTTGGGGTGGTCCTAGGAGGAAGGGACCACCATTGAATCGTTCACATGATATGCTTTTTGTGTTCAAGGCATCTGCTTGGTCCTCCCCCTAGGTTAGGGGACTCCAAAATCATCACCTCTCTCATTGCTTGATATGTCAAAATTCATTTTTGTGAATTGGTTATATGCTTTTTAGCATAAAAATTGCTTTATCAAAGCATTTGAAGGAGTTTGTTATTATTATTAAGCCTGGGCGTAGTGCTAGCTGTGTGCTTGACTCACTGCACTGTACAATAATTACCAAAAGCAAACTTGTACAGTGCAAGTTAAGATAAAATAAATATCTCTGTCTTTATATGCTAAAATTGCATATAGTCATTTCACTAAAGTGAAAACAAAAGCAGTGAGAGAGGTGATGATTTTGGTATCCTCGCTAACTTAGGAGAGAACCAAGCAGATGTCTTGAAAACAAAAAGCACATCTTATTGAATGATTAGGTGGTGGTCCCATCCTCTTAGGACCACTCTAGCACAGTTATGGGCAAAATACAATCCCAACTAAGGCCTGCAAAGCATTATGGGACGAGATTACAGTGGGCAGTGAATATTATAGTGTTCAATATCAAAATAATTCTACAAAGAGCTGCAGTTCAACTAGTCGCCACTGAGTGTCGTCCCTCACGAGTCAAATGCAAAAGCTTCATGAAAGGTTTTCAATACTTTTGCATTTCACTCTTGAGGGACGACACCCAGTGACGACTAGTTGAACTGCAGCTCTTTGTAGAATTATTTTGATATTGGACACTATAATATTCACTGCCCACTGCTAATCTCGTCCCATAATGCTTTGCAGGGCCTTTGGTTGGGATTGTATTTTTGCCCATAACTGTGCTTGGGGTGGTCCTAGGAGGAAGGGACCACCATTGAATCGTTCACATGATATGCTTTTTGTGTTCAAGGCATCTGCTTGGTCCTCCCCTAGGTTAGGGGACTCCAAAATCATCACCTCTCTCATTGCTTGATATTTTATTGTCAACATTCATTTTTGTGAATTGGTTATATGCTTTTAGCATAAAAATTGCTTTATCAAAGCATTTGAAGGAGTTTATTATACTCCTGCTACGCTACGTTTATTAGTACAGTTATTCACTCTGCTACGTGCAATTTGCGTAGTGCGTAGTAGCACAAACTTTGCATGCTTCGTGAGCGTAGCAAAGTATTATGCCCAGGGTTAGTTTAGACAAAGCTAAACCTCTCTGAAGAGTTATAATGATTGCTAAACATGTGTCAGGGGTTGCTTATATTCCTTTAAGGTTGACTTGTTTGGTATTTTACCAATTCAAAGCTGTAAAACTGTGCCTGAAGTGGTAAAAGGCTTTTGTCATTTTACAGCTCGCCATGGATGGCACTGTGCTAATCCTATGCTTAAAAACGTTGCTGTAAAAATGGCAAAAGACTTTGTCCCTTTCTATCTCGGTGTGGATAGCACTGCGCTAATCCAATGCTTAAAAACTTTGATAGAAAAGCAGACATTTGAGGTGAGCAAACTTAGAGTGTCGATGGTGTTGAGAGTGCTCTTACTGGAGCTGCTTTCCACCTAAACTTGAGAACTACCCAGAGTTTTCTGCTTCTGTTTTTGCATATATATATGTATGTATGCCAAACCACAATATTAGGTATCTAATGGTATGAGATCGTTTTTGTGCAATTCTTATGTAATTTCAAGATCTGAGTCAGCCTTGTTTTTAATGATTGGATATTTTACACAGGGTAGTTTTATCATTGTGTCTTATTTCCGGTCATCTTTTAACAAGGTTTTTACAGTATCTATTTTTATCATTATCATTATTTTAATGATACATATAATTGTTTTCTCGGCACTACCTTGCTGCTCATGCAATCTGTCTAAACTGGAGTTTTAACTAAGCATATATGAATTTATTACTGTATAGCTAATTTTGCACACCTGAATAACTTGAATTGTATTCCTTTCTATATTTGTACTTTAATGGCATTAGGCACTTTAATCAGAGGTACTGTAGCACATTGTCACTTTTGCTCTATCCGGTTATTATAGACTAAGCAGGGGTCCACTGCAGTGCATAATAAGCATTAAGCAATGAGTGAAAACGCAAGGCAGTGGATCATTTTGACTAAGAAAGAGCAATATATGAGCTTATCGGATAAACAAATATATGAGCAATTTATGTCACAGTGAGACCGGTATCTTGGATTTTGATAACTTTTTTATATGGATTTTTTATATAAATTGTTATGCACTTGTTTTTTAGAATATATGTTGATTTATTTTCATTTCCACGCCAGGGGAGCACCAAAACTTTTTTCTGTAATTTTTTAAAGTCAATATAATTCATGAACTTTACACTACTGCTCAAACATGGCATTTAAGCGTGTATATATGTATGAAGGCAGGGGATTATTTATGAAAATATTTATATTGTTAAATTTGTGGTCATATTGCAGGTTTTAATGAAATAGGATGTTTTTCGACCAACCAAATAATATTACTAGCATTTATGCGAATATTATTGAGCAGTCATTAGTATTTTGTTTATGTCCATGAATTTATGAGGCACTAGCACTTTAAATAGCGGTACACTTTTGTGAGAGCTGTCATGTGATCAAGGCCGCTTGTACGGGCGAAACGCGTAATGGCAGAAGTCTAAGCAATAAATAATTTATGCACGAGTGGAGGTCTGCACTCGTCTTTGTTCAGGAAGCGATTTCACGAGGTGCAGTGATATATATATATATATATATATATATATATATATATATATATATATATATATATATATCACAGCAAAAGGGTCCCCCTGCGAGGGTGCATTCAGAAAAAAGGCCGAGTCCTGCAAGTTTCTAGCAGCGCTCTTTATTGTGGAAAACCGGGATTATTTGCCACAGTTCATTAAAAACCCAGCCCGACGCGTTTCGGAGCTCCTGCTCCTTGTTCAGGGGCAATGCAAGTGATTGGGTTGGAAAAGAGTAAGCAGCCGAGTCTCTTAGTTAATTATTTTATCGCCCCCTGGTAGGCCTGATTAATTTCCATACACTTCAGCATTCTGGGACTCGTAGTGCGGTTTCTCTTGCAATTAATTCCTCCAGTGGACTCAGTCCCAATCACATAGATTATCGCATGATCTTGAACTCTCCAGTGAGCCTGTAATACAAAATAACCCAGTTCAGTTTTCTCCCATCTGTTCCTCCTCAACCTCAAGCACAGTCAATCCATGTGAGATGGCCCATATCCTTTTAATAATGGCGGTGCAACCCTCTCGGCCGGGACAGGCCGAATAACATCACAACAAAGGGGTCCCCCTGCGAGGGTGCACTCAGGAAACAGCCGAGTCCTGCAAGTTTGTAGCAGCACTCTTTATTGTGGAAAACCGGGATTATTTGCCACAGTTCATTAAAAACCCAGCCCGACGCGTTTCGGAGCTCCTGCTCCTTGTTCACGGGCAATGCAAGTTATTGGGTTGGAAAAGAGTAAACAGCCGAGTCTCTTAGTTAATTCTTTTATCGCCCCCTAGTGGGCCTGTTTAATTTCCATACACTTCAGCATTCTGGGACTCGTAGTGCGGTTTCTCTTGCAATTAATTTCTCCAGTGGACTCCGTCCCAATCACATATATTATCGCATGATCTTGAACTCTCCAGTGAGCCTGTAATTCAAAATAACCCGGTTCAGTTTTCTCCCATGTGTTCCTCTGCAATCTCAAGCACAGTCAATCCGTGCGAGACGGCCCATGTCCTTTTAATAATGGCGGTGCAACCATCTGGGCCGGGACAGGCCGAATAAAATCACAACAATGGGGTCCCCCTGCGAGGGTGCACTCAGGAAACAGACGAGTGCTGCAAGTTTCTAGCAGCACTCTTTATTGTGGAAAACCGGGATTATTTGCCACAGTTCATTAAAAACCCAGCCCGACGCGTTTCGGAGCTCCTGCTTCTTGTTGACGGGCAATACAAGTGATTGGGTTGGAAAAGAGTAAACATCCGAGTCTCTTAGTTAATTCTTTTATCGCCCCCTGGTGGGCCTGATTAATTTCCATACACTTCAGTATTCTGGGACTCGTAGTGCAGTTTCTCTTGCAATTAATTCCTCCAGTGGACTCCGTCCCAATCACATATATTATCGCATGATCTTGAACTCTCCAGTGAGCCCGTAATACAAAATAACCCGGTTCAGTTTTCTCCCATCTGTTCCTCCGCAACCTCAAGCACAGTCAATCCGTGCGAGACGGTCCATGTCCTTTTAATAATGGCGGTGCAACCCTCTCGGTCGGGACAGGCTGAATAACATCACAACAAAGGGGTCCCCCTGGGAGGGTGCACTCAGTGAACAGCTGAGTCCTGCAAGTTTCTAGCAGCGCTCTTTATTGTGGAAAACCAGGATTATTTGCCACAGTTTATTAAAAACCCAGCCCGACGCGTTTCGGAGCTCCTGCTCCTTGTTCACGGGCAATGCAAGTGATTGGGTTGGAAAAGAGTAAACAGCCGAGTCTCTTAGTTAATTCTTTTATCGCCCCCTGGTGGGCCTGATTAATTTCCATACACTTCAGCATTCTGGGACTCATAGTGCGGTTTCTCTTCCAATTAATTCCTCCAGTGGACTCCGTCCCAATCACATATATTATCGCATGATCTTGAACTCTCCAGTGAGCATGTAATACAAAATAACCCGGTTCAGTTTTCTCCCATCTGTTCCTCCGCAACCTCAAGCACGGTCAATCCACGTGAGACGGCCCATGTCCTTTTAATAATGGCGGTGCAACCCTCTCGGCCGGGGCAGGCCGAATAACATCACAACAAAGGGGTCCCCCTGCGAGGGTTCACTCAGGAAACAGCCGAGTCCTGCAAGTTTTTAGCAGCGCTCTTTATTGTGGGAAACCGGGATTATTTGCCAGAGTTCATTAAAAACCCAGCCCGATGCGTTTCGGAGCTCCTGCTCCTTGTTCATGGGCAATGCAAGTGATTGGGTTGGAAAGAGTAAACAGCTGAGTCTCTTAGCTAATTATTTTATCGCCCCCTGGTGGGCCTGATTAATTTCCATACACTTCAGCATTTTGGGACTTGTAGTGCGGTTTCTCTTGCAATTAATTCCTCCAGTGGACACTGTCCCAATCACATATAGTATCGCATGATCTTGAACTCTCCAATGAGCCTGTAATTAAAAAAAACCCGGTTCAGTTTTCTCCCATCTGTTCCTCCGCAATCTCAAGCACAGTCAATCCGTGCGAGACTGCCCATGTCCTTTTAATAATGGCGGTGCAACCCTCTGGGCCAGGACAGGCCGAATAACATCACAACAAAGGGGTCCCCCTGCGAGGGTGCACTCAGGAAACAGCCGAGTCCTGCAAGTTTCTAGCAGCGCTCTTTATTGTGGAAAACCGGGATTATTTGCCACAGTTCATTAAAAACCCAGCCCGACGCGTTTCGGAGCTCCTGCTTCTTGTTCACGGGCAATACAAGTGATTGGGTTGGAAAAGAGTAAACAGCCGAGTCTCTTAGTTAATTCTTTTATCGCCCCCTGGTGGGCCTGATTAATTTCCATACACTTCAGCATTCTGGGACTCGTAGTGCGGTTTCTCTTGCAATTAATTCCTCCAGTGGACTCCGTCCCAATCACATATATTATCGCATGATCTTGAACTCTCCAGGGAGCCTGTAATACAAAATAACCTGGTTCAGTTTTCTCCCATCTGTTCCTCCGCAACCTCAAGCACGGTCAATCCATGTGAGATGGCCCATGTCCTTTTCATAATGGCGGTGCAACCCTCTCGGCCGGGGCAGGCCGAATAACATCACAACAAAGGGGTCCCCCTGTGAGGGTGCACTCAGGAAACAGCCGAGTCCTGCAAGTTTCTAGCAGCGCTCTTTATTGTGGGAAACCGGGATTATTTGCAAGAGTTCATTAAAAACCCAGCCCGATGCGTTTCGGAGCACCTGCTCCTTGTTCACGGGCAATGCAAGTGATTGGGTTGAAAAAGAGTAAACAGCCGAGTCTCTTAGTTAATTCTTTTATCGCCCCCTGGTGGGCCTGATTAATTTCCATACACTTCAGCATTCTGGGACTCGTAGTGCGGTTTCTCTTGCAATTAATTCCTCCAGTGGACTCCATCCCAATCACATATATTATCGCATGATCTTGCACTCTCCAGTGAGCCTGTAATACAAAATAACCTGGTTCAGTTTTCTCCCATCTGTTCCTCCGCAACCTCAAGCACGGTCAATCCATGTGAGATGGCCCATGTCCTTTTAATAATGGCGGTGCAACCCTCTCGGCCGGGGCAGGCCGAATAACATCACAACAAAGGGGTCCCCCTGTGAGGGTGCACTCAGGAAACAGCCAAGTCCTGCAAGTTTCTAGCAGCGCTCATTATTGTTGAAAACCGGGATTATTTGCCACAGTTCATTAAAAACCCAGCCCGACGCGTTTCGGAGCTCCTGCTCCTTGTTCACGGGCAATGCAAGTGATTGGGTTGGAAAAGAGTAAACAGCTGAGTCTCTTAGTTAATTCTTTTATCGCCCCCTGGTGGGCCTGGTTAATTTCCATACACTTCAGCATTCTGGGACTCGTAGTGCGGTTTCTCTTACAATTAATTCCTCCAGGGGACTCCGTCCCAATCACATATATTATCGCATGATCTTGAACTCTCCAGTGAGCCCGTATTACAAAATAACCCGGTTCAGTTTTCTCCCATCTGTTCCTCCGCAACCTCAAGCACAGTCAATCCGTGCGAGACGGTCCATGTCTTTTTAATAATGGCGGTGCAACCCTCTCGGTCGGGACAGGCTGAATAACATCACAAGAAAGGGGTCCCCCTGGGAGGGTGCACTCAGGGAACAGCTGAGTCCTGCAAGTTTCTAGCAGCGCTCTTTATTGTTGAAAACCGGGATTATTTGCCACAGTTCATTAAAAACCCAGCCCGACGCGTTTCGGAGCTCCTGCTCCTTGTTCATGGGCAATGCAAGTGATTGGGTTGGAAACGGTTCAGTTTTCTCCCATCTGTTCCTCCGCAACCTCAAGCATGGTGAATCCACGTGAGACGGCCCATGTCCTTTTAATAATGGCGGTGCAACCCTCTTGGCCGGGGCAGGCCGAATAACATCACAACAAAGGGGTCCCCCTGCGAGGGTTCACTCAGGAAACAGCCGAGTCCTGCAAGTTTCTAGCAGCGCTCTTTATTGTTGAAAACCGGGATTATTTGCCACAGTTCATTAAAAACCCAGCCCGACGCGTTTCGGAGCTCCTGCTCCTTGTTCATGGGCAATGCAAGTGATTGGGTTGGAAAAGAGTAAACAGCCGAGTCTCTTAGCTAATTATTTTATCGCCCCCTGGTGGGCCTGATTAATTTCCATACACTTCAGCATTTTGGGACTTGTAGTGCGGTTTCTCTTGCAATTAATTCCTCCAGTGGACTCTGTCCCAATCACATATATTATCGCATGACCTTGAACTCTCCAGTGAGCCTGTAATTCAAAATAACCCGGTTCAGTTTTCTCCCATCTGTTCCTCCGCAATCTCAAGCACAGTCAATCCGAGCGAGACGGCCCATGTCCTTTTAATAATGGCGGTGCAACCCTCTGGGCCGGGACAGGCCGAATAACATCACAACAAAGGGGTCCCCCTGCGAGGGTGCACTCAGGAAACAGCCGAGTCCTGCAAGTTTCTAGCAGCGCTCTTTATTGTGGAAAACCGGGATTATTTGCCACAGTTCATTAAAAACCCAGCCCGACGCGTTTCGGAGCTCCTGCTTCTTGTTCACGGGCAATACAAGTGATTGGGTTGGAAAAGAGTAAACAGCCGAGTCTCTTAGTTAATTCTTTTATCGCCCCCTGGTGGGCCTGATTAATTTCCATACACTTCAGCATTCTGGGACTCGGAGTGCGGTTTCTCTTGCAATTAATTCCTCCAGTGGACTCCGTCCCAATCACATATATTATCGCATGATCTTGAACTCTCCAGTGAGCCCGTAATACAAAATTACCCAGTTCAGTTTTCTCCCATCTGTTCCTCCGCAACCTCAAGCACAGTCAATCCGTGCGAGACGGCCCATGTCCTTTTAATAATGGCGGTGCAACCCTCTCGGTCGGGACAGGCTGAATAACATCACAACAAAGGGGTCCCCTGGAAGGGTGCACTCAGAAAACAGCCGAGTCCTGCAAGTTTCTAGCAGCGCTCTTTATTGTGGAAAACCGGGATTATTTGCCACAGTTCATTAAATACCCAGCCCGACGCGTTTCGGAGCACCTGCTCCTTGTTCACGGGCAATGCAAGTGATTGGGTTGAAAAAGAGTAAACAGCCGAGTCTCTTAGTTAATTCTTTTATCGCCCCCTGGTGGGCCTGATTAATTTCCATACACTTCAGCATCCTGGGACTCGTAGTGCGGTTTCTCTTGCAATTAATTCCTCCAGTGGACTCCGTCCCAATCACATATATTATCGCATGATCTTGAACTCTCCAGTGAGCCTGTAATACAAAATAACCTGGTTCAGTTTTCTCCCATCTGTTCCTCCGCAACCTCAAGCATGGTCAATCCATGTGAGATGGCCCATGTCCTTTTAATAATGGCGGTGCAACCCTCTCGGCCGGGGCAGGCCGAATAACATCACAACAAAGGGGTCCCCCTGTGAGGGTGCACTCAGGAAGCAGCCGAGTCCTGCAAGTTTCTAGCAGCGCTCATTATTGTTGAAAAACGGGATTATTTGCCACAGTTCATTAAAAACCCAGCCCGACGAGTTTCGGAGCTCCTGCTCCATGTTCACGGGCAATGCAAGTGATTGGGTTGGAAAAGAGTAAACAGCTGAGTCTCTTAGTTAATTCTTTTATCGCCCCCTGGTGGGCCTGATTAATTTCCATACACTTCAGCATTCTGGGACTCGTAGTGCGGTTTCTCTTACAATTAATTCCTCCAGTGGACTCTGTCCCAATCACATATATTATCGCATGATCTTGAACTCTCCAGTGAGCATGTAATACAAAATAACCCGGTTCAGTTTTCTGCCATCTGTTCCTCCGCAACCTCAAGCACAGACAAAACATGCGAGACAGCCCATGTCCTTTTAATAGTGGCTGTGCAACCCTCTCAGCCGGGACAGGCCGAATAACATCACAACAAAGGGGTCCCCCTGAGAGGGTGCACTCAGGAAACAGCGGAGTCCTGCAAGTTTCTAGCTGCGCTCTTTATTGTGGAAAACCGGGATTATTTGCCACAGTTCATTAAAAACCCAGCCCGACGTGTTTCGGAGCTCCTGCTCCTTATTCACGGGCAATGAAAGTGATTGGGTTGGAAAAGAGTAAACAGCCGAGACTCTTAGTTAATTCTTTTATCGCCCCCTGGTGGGCTTGATTAATTTCCATACACTTCAGCATTCTGGGACTCGTAGTGCGGTTTCTATTGCAATTAATTCCTACAGTGGAATCCGTCCAAATCACATATATTATCGCATGATCTTCAACTCTCCAGTGAGCCTGTAGTACAAAATAACCCGGTTCAGTTTTCTTCCATCTGTTCCTCCGCAACCTGAAGCACAGTCAATCCGTGTGAGACGGCCCATGTCCTTTTAATAATGGCGGTGCAACCCTCTCGGCCGGAACAGGCCGAATTACATCACAATAAAGGGGTCCCCCTGCGAGGGTGCACTCATGAAACAGCCGAGTCCTGCAAGTTTCTAGCAGCGCTCTTTATTGTGGAAAACCGGGATTCTTTCCCACAGTTCATTAAAAACACAGCATTTCGGAGCTCCTGCTCATTGTTCACGGGCAATGCAAGTGATTGGGTTGGAAAAGAGTAAACAGCCGAGTCTCTTAGTTAATTCTATTATCGCCACCTGGTGGGCCTGATTAATTTCCATAAACTTCAGCATTCTGGGACTCGTAGTGCGGTTTCTCTTGCAATTAATTCCTCCAGTGGACTCCGTCCCAATCATATATATTATCGCATGATCTTGAGCTCTCCAGTGAGCCTGTAATACAAAATAACCCTGTTCAGTTTTCTCCCATCTATTCCTCCGCAACCTCAAGCACAGTCAATCCGTGCGAGACGGCCCATGTCCTTTTAATAATGGCGGTGCAACCCTCTCGGCCGGGACAGGCCGAATAACATCACAACAAAGGGGTCCCCCTGCGAGTGTGCACTCAGGAAACAGCCGAGTACTGCAAGTTTCTAGCAGCGCTCTTTATTGTGGAAAACCGGGATTATTCGCCACAGTTCATTAAAAACCCAGCCCGACTGCGCTTCGGAGCTCCTGCTCCTTGTTCACTGGCAATGCAAGTGATTGGGTTGGAAAAGAGTAAACAGCCGAGTCTCTTAGTTAATTCTTTTATCGTCCCCTGGTGGGCCTTATTAATTTCCATACACTTCAGCATTCTGGGACTCGTAGTGCGGTTTCTCTTGCAATTAATTCCTCCAGTGGACTCCGTCCCAATAACATATATTATTGCATGATCCTGAACTCTCCAGTGAGCCTGTAATACAAAATAACCCGGTTCAGTTTTCTGCCATCTGTTCCTCCGCAACCTCAAGCACAGTCAATCCGTGCGATACGGCCCATGTCCTTTTAATAATGGCAGTGCAACCCTCTCGGCCCGGACAGGCCGAATAACATCACAACAAAGGGGTCCCCCTGCGAGGGTTCACTCAGGAAACAGCCGAGTCCTGCAAGTTTCTAGCAGCGCTCTTTATTGTGGGAAACCGGGATTATTTGCCAGAGTTCATTAAAAACCCAGCCTGACGCGTTTCGTAGCTCCTGCTCCTTGTTCATGGGCAATGCAAGTGATTGGGATGGAAAAGAGTAAACAGCAGAGTCTCTTAGCTAATTATTTTATCGCCCCCTGGTGGGCCTGATTAATTTCCATACACTTCAGCATTTTGGGACTCTTAGTGCGGTTTCTCTTGCAATTAATTCCTCCAGTGGACTCTGTCCCAATCACATATATTATCGCATGATCTTGAACTCTCCAGTGAGCCCGTAATACAAAATAACCCAGTTCAGTTTTCTCCCATCTGTTCCTCCGCAACCTCAAGCACAGTCAATCCGTGCGAGACGGCCCATGTCCTTTTAATAATGGCGGTGCAACCCTCTCGGTCGGGACAGGCTGAATAACATCACAACAAAGGGTTCCCCCTGGAAGGGTGCACTCAGGAAACAGCCGAGTCCTGTAAGTTTCTAGCAGCGCTCTTTATTGTGGAAAACCGGGATTATTTGCCACAGTTCATTAAAAACCCAGCCCGACGCGTTTTGGAGCACCTGCTCCTAGTTCACGGGCAATGCAAGTGATTGGGTTGAAAAAGAGTAAACAGCCGAGTCTCTTAGTTAATTCTTTTATCGCCCCCTGGTGGGCATGATTAATTTCCATACACTTCAGCATTCTGGGACTCGTAGTGCGGTTTCTCTTGCAATTAATTGCTCCAGTGGACTCCGTCCCAATCACATATATTATCGCATGATCTTGAACTCTCCAGTGAGCCTGTAATACAAAATAACCCGGTTCAGTTTTCTCCCATCTGTTCCTCCGCAACCTCAAGCACAGTCAATACATGCGATACGGCCCATGTCCTTTTAATAATGGTGGTGCAACCCTCTCGGCCGGGAGAGGCCGAATAACATCACAACAAATGGGTCCCCCGTGAGGGTGCATTGAGAAAACAGCCGAGTCCTGCAAGTTTCTAGCAGCGCTCATTATTGTGGAAAACTGGGATTATTTGCCACAGTTCATTAAAAACCCAGCCCAACGCGTTTCGGAGCTCCTGCTCCTTGTTCACGGGCAATGCAAGTGATTGGGTTGGAAAAGAGTAAACAGCTGAGTCTCTTAGTTAATTCTTTTATCGCCCCCTGGTGGGCCTGACTAATTTCCATTCACTTCAGCATTCTGGGACTCGTAGTGCGGTTTCTCCTGCAATTAATTCCTCCAGTGGACTCCGTCCCAATCACATATATTATCGCATGATCTTGAACTCTCCAGTGAGCATGTAATACAAAATAACCCGGTTCAGTTTTCTGCCATCTGTTCCTCCGCAACCTCAAGCACAGACAATCCATGCGAGACAGCCAATTTCCTTTTAATAGTGGCGGTGCAACCCTCTCGGCCGGGACTGGCCGAATAACATCACAACAAAGGGGTCCCTCTGCGAGGGTGCACTCAGGAAACAGCGGAGTCCTGCAAGTTTCTAGCTGCGCTCTTTATTGTGGAAAACCGGGATTATTTGCCACAGTTCATTAAAAACCCAGCCCGACGCGTTTCGCAGCTCCTGCTCCTTGTTCACGGGCAATGCAAGTGATTGGGTTGGAAAAGAGTAAACAGCTGAGACTCTTAGTTAATTCTTTTATCGCCCCCTGGTGGGCTTGATTAATTTCCATACACTTCAGCATTCTGGGACTCGTAGTGCGGTTTCTCTTACAATTAATTCCTACAGTGGAATCCGTCCAAATCACATATATTATCGCATGATCTTCAACTCTACAGTGAGCCTGTAATACAAAATAACCCGGTTCAGTTTTCTTCCATCTGTTCCTCCGCAACCTGAAGCACAGTCAATCCGTGTGAGACGGCCCATGTCCTTTTAATAATGGCGGTGCAACCCTCTCGGCCGGGACAGGCCGAATAACATCACAACAAAGGGGTCCCCCTGTGAGGGTGCACTCAGGAAACAGCCGAGTCCTGCAAGTTTCTAGCAGCGCTCTTTATTGTGGAAAACTGGGATTATTTGCCACAGTTCATTAAAAACCCAGCCCGACGCGTTTCGGAGCTCCTGCTCCTTGTTCACGGGCAATGCAAGTGATTGGGTTGGAAAAGAGTAAACAGCTGAGTCTCTTAGTTAATTCTTTTATCGCCCCCTGGTGGGCCTGATTAATTTCCATACACTTCAGCATTCTGGGACTCGTAGTGCGGTTTCTCTTGCAATTAATTCCTCCAGTGGACTCCGTCCCAATCACATATATTATCGCATGATCTTGAACTCTCCAGTGAGCATGTAATACAAAATAACCCGGTTCAGTTTTCTCCCATCTGTTCCTCCGCAACCTCAAGCACAGTCAATCCGTGCGAGACAGCCCATGTCCTTTTAATAGTGGCGGTGCAACCCTCTCGGCCGGGACTGGCCGAATAACATCACAACAAAGGGGTCCCCTGCGAGGGTGCACTCAGGAAACAGCCGAGTCCTGCAAGTTTCTAGCAGCGCTCTTTATTGTGGAAAACCGGGATTATTTGCCACAGTTCATTAAAAACCCAGCCCGACGCGTTTCGGAGCTCCTGCTCCTTGTTCACGGGCAATGCAAGTGATTGGGTTGGAAAAGAGTAAACAGCTGAGTCTCTTAGTTAATTCTTTTATCGCCCCCTGGTGGGCCTGATTAATTTCCATACACTTCAGCATTCTGGGACTCGTAGTGCGGTTTCTCTTGCAATTAATTCCTCCAGTGGACTCCGTCCCAATCACATATATTATCGCATGATCTTGAACTCTCCAGTGAGCCTGTAATACAAAATAACCCGGTTCAGTTTTCTCCCATCTGTTCCTCCGCAACCTGAAGCACAGTCAATCCGTGTGAGACGGCCCATGTCCTTTTAATAATGGCGGTGCAACCCTCTCGGCCGGGACAGGCCGAATAACATCACAACAAAGGGGTCCCCCTGCGAGGGTGCACTCAGGAAACAGCCGAGTCCTGCAAGTTTCTAGCAGCGCTCTTTATTGTGGAAAACCGGGATTATTTGCCACAGTTCATTAAAAACCAGCCCGAGCATTTCGGAGCTCCTGCTCCTTGTTCACGGGCAATGCAAGTGATTGGGTTGGAAAAGAGTAAACAGCCGAGTCTCTTAGTTAATTCTTTTATCGCCACCTGGTGGGCCTGATTAATTTCCATACACTTCAGCATTCTGGGACTCGTAGTGCGGTTTCTCTTGCAATTAATTCCTCCAGTGGACTCTGTCCCAATCACATATATTATCGCATGATCTTGAACTCTCCAGTGAGCCTGTAATACAAAATAACCCGGTTCAGTTTTCTCCCATCTGTTCCTCCGCAACCTCAAGCACAGTCAATCCGTGCGAGACGGCCCATGTCCTTTTAATAATGGCGGTGCAACCCTCTCGGCCGGGACAGGCCGAATAACATCACAACAATGGGGTCCCCCGCGAGGGTGCACTCAGGAAACAGCCGAGTCCTGCAAGTTTCTAGCAGCGCTCTTTATTGTGGAAAACCGGGATTATTCGCCACAGTTCATTAAAAACCCAGCCCGACGCGCTTCGGAGCTCCTGCTCCTTGTTCACTGGGCAATGCAAGTGATTGGGTTGGAAAAGAGTAAACAGCTGAGTCTCTTAGTTAATTCTTTTATCGTCCCCTGGTGGGCCTGATTAATTTCCATACACTTCAGCATTCTGGGACTCGTAGTGCGGTTTCTCTTGCAATTAATTCCTCCAGTGGACTCCGTCCCAATCACATATATTATCGCATGATCTTGAACTCTCCAGTGAGCCTGTAATACAAAATAACCCGGTTCAGTTTTCTCCCATCTGTTCCTCCGCAACCTCAAGCACAGTCAATCCGTGCGAGACGGCCCATGTCCTTTTAATAATGGCGGTGCAACCCTCTCGGCCCGGACAGGCCGAATAACATCACAACAAAGGGGTCCCCCTGCGAGGGTGCACTCAGGAAACAGCCGAGTCCTGCAAGTTTCTAGCAGCGCTCTTTATTGTGGGAAACCGGGATTATTTGCCAGAGTTCATTAAAAACCCAGCCTGACGCGTTTCGGAGCTCCTGCTCCTTGTTCACGGGCAATGCAAGTGATTGGGTTGGAAAAGAGTAAACAGCAGAGTCTCTTAGTTAATTATTTTATCGCCCCCTGGTGGGCCTGATTAATTTCCATACACTTCAGCATTCTGGGACTCTTAGTGCGGTTTCTCTTGCAATTAATTCCTCCAGTGGACTCCGTCCCAATCACATATATTATCGCATGATCTTGAACTCTCCAGTGAGCCTGTAATACAAAATAACCCGGTTCAGTTTTCTCCCATCTGTTCCTCCGCAACCTCAAGCACAGTCAATCCGTGCGAGACGGCCCATGTCCTTTTAATAATGGCGGTGCAACCCTCTTGGTCGGGACAGGCTGAATAACATCACAACAAAGGGGTCCCCCTGGAAGGGTGCACTCAGGAAACAGCCGAGTCCTGCAAGTTTCTAGCAGCGCTCTTTATTGTGGAAAACCGGGATTATTTGCCACAGTTCATTAAAAACCCAGCCCGACGCGTTTCGGAGCTCCTGCTCCTTGTTCACGGGCAATGCAAGTGATTGGGTTGGAAAAGAGTAAACAGCCGAGTCTCTTAGTTAATTCTTTTATCGCCCCCTGGTGGGCCTGATTAATTTCCATACACTTCAGCATTCTGGGACTCGTAGTGCGGTTTCTCTTGCAATTAATTCCTCCAGTGGACTCCGTCCCAATCACATATATTATCGCATGATCTTGAACTCTCCAGTGAGCCTGTAATACAAAATAACCCGGTTCAGTTTTCTCCCATCTGTTCCTCCGCAACCTCAAGCACAGTCAATCCGTGCGAGACGGCCCATGTCCTTTTAATAATGGCGGTGCAACCCTCTCGGCAGGGACAGGCCGAATAACATCACAACAAAGGGGTCCCCCTGTGAGGGTGCACTCAGAAAACAGCCGAGTCCTGCAAGTTTCTAGCAGCGCTCTTTATTGTGGAAAACCGGGATTATTTGCCACAGTTCATTAAAAACCCAGCCCAACGCGTTTCGGAGCTCCTGCTCCTTGTTCACGGGCAATGCAAGTGATTGGGTTGGAAAAGAGTAAACAGCTGAGTCTCTTAGTTAATTCTTTTATCGCCCCCTGGTGGGCCTGATTAATTTCCATACACTTCAGCATTCTGGGACTCGTAGTGCGGTTTCTCTTGCAATTAATTCCTCCAGTGGACTCCGTCCCAATCACATATATTATCGCATGATCTTGAACTCTCCAGTGAGCATGTAATACAAAATAACCCGGTTCAGTTTTCTCCCATCTGTTCCTCCGCAACCTCAAGCACAGTCAATCCGTGCGAGACGGCCCATGTCCTTTTAATAATGGCGGTGCAACCCTCTCGGCCGGGACTGGCCGAATAACATCACAACAAAGGGGTCCCCCTGCGAGGGTGCACTCAGGAAACAGCGGAGTCCTGCAAGTTTCTAGCTGCGCTCTTTATTGTGGAAAACCGGGATTATTTGCCACAGTTCATTAAAAACCCAGCCCGACGCGTTTCGCAGCTCCTGCTCCTTGTTCACGGGCAATGCAAGTGATTGGGTTGGAAAAGAGTAAACAGCTGAGTCTCTTAGTTAATTCTTTTATCGCCCCCTGGTGGGCCTGATTAATTTCCATACACTTCAGCATTCTGGGACTCGTAGTGCGGTTTCTCTTACAATTAATTCCTCCAGTGGACTCCGTCCCAATCACATATATTATCGCATGATCTTGAACTCTACAGTGAGCCTGTAATACAAAATAACCCGGTTCAGTTTTCTTCCATCTGTTCCTCCGCAACCTGAAGCACAGTCAATCCGTGTGAGACGGCCCATGTCCTTTTAATAATGGCGGTGCAACCCTCTCGGCCGGAACAGGCCAAATAACATCACAACAAAGAGGTCCCCTGCGAGGGTGCACTCAGGAAACAGCCGAGTCCTGCAAGTTTCTAGCAGCGCTCTTTATTGTGGAAAACCGGGATTCTTTCCCACAGTTCATTAAAAACCCAGCCTGATGCATTTCGGAGCTCCTGCTCCTTGTTCACGGGCAATGCAAGTGATTGGGTTGGAAAAGAGTAAACAGCCGAGTCTCTTAGTTAATTCTTTTATCGCCCCTGGTGGGCCTGATTAATTTCCATACACTTCAGCATTCTGGGACTCGTAGTGCGGTTTCTCTTGCAATTAATTCCTCCAGTGTACTCCGTCCCAATCACATATATTATCGCATGATCTTGAACTCTCCAGTGAGCATGTAATACAAAATAACCCGGTTCAGTTTTCTCCCATCTGTTCCTCCACAACCTCAAGCACAGTCAATCCGTGCGAGACAGCCCATGTCCTTTTAATAGTGGCGGTGCAACCCTCTCGGCCGGGATAGGCCGAATAACATCACAACAAAGGGGTCCCCTGCGAGGGTGCACTCAGGAAACAGCCGAGTCCTGCAAGTTTCTAGCAGCGCTCTTTATTGTGGAAAACCGGGATTATTCGCCACAGTTCATTAAAAACCCAGCCCGGCGCGTTTCGGAGCTCCTGCTCCTTGTTCATGGGCAATGCTAGTGATTGGGTTGGAAAGGAGTAAACAGCTGAGTCTCTTAGTTAATTCTTTTATCGTCCCCTGGTGGACCTGATTAATTTCCATACACTTCAGCATTCTGGGACTCGTAGTGCGGTTTCTCTTGCAATTAATTCCTCCAGTGGACTCCGTCCCAATCACATATATTATCGCATGATCTTGAACTCTCCAGTGAGCATGTAATACAAAATAACCCGGTTCAGTTTTCTCCCGTCTGTTCCTCCACAACCTCAAGCACAGTCAATCCGTGCGAGACAGCCCATGTCCTTTTAATAGTGGCGGTGCAACCCTCTCGGCCGGGACAGGCCGAATAACATCACAACAAAGGGGTCCCCTGCGAGGGTGCACTCAGGAAACAGCCGAGTCCTGCAAGTTTCTAGCAGCGCTCTTTATTGTGGAAAACCGGGATTATTCGCCACAGTTCATTAAAAACCCAGCCCGGCGCGTTTCGGAGCTCCTGCTCCTTGTTCACGGGCAATGCAAGTGATTGGGTTGGAAAAGAGTAAACAGCCGAGTCTCTTAGTTAATTCTTTTATCGCCCCCTGGTGGGCCTGATTAATTTCCATACACTTCAGCATTCTGGGACTCGTAGTGCGGTTTCTCTTGCAATTAATTCCTCCAGTGTACTCCGTCCCAATCACATATATTATCGCATGATCTTGAACTCTCCAGTGAGCATGTAATACAAAATAACCCGGTTCAGTTTTCTCCCATCTGTTCCTCCACAACCTCAAGCACAGTCAATCCGTGCGAGACAGCCCATGTCCTTTTAATAGTGGCGGTGCAACCCTCTCGGCCGGGATAGGCCGAATAACATCACAACAAAGGGGTCCCCTGCGAGGGTGCACTCAGGAAACAGCCGAGTCCTGCAAGTTTCTAGCAGCGCTCTTTATTGTGGAAAACCGGGATTATTCGCCACAGTTCATTAAAAACCCAGCCCGGCGCGTTTCGGAGCTCCTGCTCCTTGTTCATGGGCAATGCTAGTGATTGGGTTGGAAAGGAGTAAACAGCTGAGTCTCTTAGTTAATTCTTTTATCGTCCCCTGGTGGACCTGATTAATTTCCATACACTTCAGCATTCTGGGACTCGTAGTGCGGTTTCTCTTGCAATTAATTCCTCCAGTGGACTCCGTCCCAATCACATATATTATCGCATGATCTTAAACTCTCCAGTGAGCCTGTAATACAAAATAACCCGGTTCAGTTTTCTCCCAACTGTTCCTCCGCAACCTCAAGCACAGTCAATCCGTGTGAGACGGCCCATGTCCTTTTAATAATGGCGGTGCAACCCTCTCGGCCGGGACAGGCCGAATAACATCACAACAAAGGGGTCCCCCTGTGAGGGTGCACTCAGAAAACAGCCGAGTCCTGCAAGTTTCTAGCAACGCTCTTTATTGTGAAAAACCGGGATTATTTGCCACAGTTCATTAAAAACCCAGCCAGTGCATTTCGGAGCTCCTGCTCCTTGTTCACGAGCAATGCAAATGATTGGGTTGGAAAAGAGTAAACAGCTGAGTCTCTTAGTTAATTATTTTATCGCCCCCTGGTGGGCCTGATTAATTTCCATACACTTCAGCATTCTGGGACTCATAGTGCGGTTTCTCTTGCAATTAATTCCTCCAGTGGACTCCGTCCCAATCACATATATTATCGCATGATCTTGAACTCTCCAGTGAGCATGTAATACAAAATAACCCGGTTCAGTTTTCTCCCATCT
The DNA here is from genome assembly GCA_963921515.1 of Calotriton arnoldi. Classification (NCBI taxonomy): domain Eukaryota; kingdom Metazoa; phylum Chordata; class Amphibia; order Caudata; family Salamandridae; genus Calotriton; species Calotriton arnoldi. Next base: position 456,172 of record CAWUFW010012111.1, read on the forward strand.
GTTCCTCCGCAACCTCAAGCACCGTCAATCCGTGCGAGACGGCCCATGTCCTTCTAATAATGGCGGTGCAACCCTCTCGGCCGGGACAGGCCGAATACCATCACAACAAAGGGTTCCCCCTGGAAGGGTGCACTCAGGAAACAGCCGAGTCCTGTAAGTTTCTAGCAGCGCTCTTTATTGTTGAAAACCGGGATTATTTGCCACAGTTCATTAAAAACCCAGCCCGACGCGTTTCGGAGCTCCTGCTCCTTGTTCATGGGCAATGCAAGTGATTGGGTTGGAAACGGTTCAGTTTTCTCCCATCTGTTCCTCCGCAACCTCAAGCACGGTGAATCCACGTGAGACGGCCCATGTCCTTTTAATAATGGCGGTGCAACCCTCTTGGCCGGGCAGGCCGAATAACATCACAACAAAGGGGTCCCCCTGCGAGGGTTCACTCAGGAAACAGCCGAGTCCTGCAAGTTTCTAGCAGCGCTCTTTATTGTTGAAAACCGGGATTATTTGCCACAGTTCATTAAAAACCCAGCCCGACGCGTTTCGGAGCTCCTGCTCCTTGTTCATGGGCAATGCAAGTGATTGGGTTGGAAAAGAGTAAACAGCCGAGTCTCTTAGCTAATTATTTTATCGCCCCCTGGTGGGCCTGATTAATTTCCATACACTTCAGCATTTTGGGACTTGTAGTGCGGTTTCTCTTGCAATTAATTCCTCCAGTGGACTCTGTCCCAATCACATATATTATCGCATGATCTTGAACTCTCCAGTGAGCCTGTAATTCAAAATAACCCGGTTCAGTTTTCTCCCATCTGTTCCTCCGCAATCTCAAGCACAGTCAATCCGAGCGAGACGGCCCATGTCCTTTTAATAATGGCGGTGCAACCCTCTGGGCCGGGACAGGCCGAATAACATCACAACAAAGGGGTCCCCCTGCGAGGGTGCACTCAGGAAACAGCCGAGTCCTGCAAGTTTCTAGCAGCGCTCTTTATTGTGGAAAACCGGGATTATTTGCCACAGTTCATTAAAAACCCAGCCCGACGCGTTTCGGAGCTCCTGCTTCTTGTTCACGGGCAATACAAGTGATTGGGTTGGAAAAGAGTAAACAGCCGAGTCTCTTAGTTAATTCTTTTATCGCCCCCTGGTGGGCCTGATTAATTTCCATACACTTCAGCATTCTGGGACTCGGAGTGCGGTTTCTCTTGCAATTAATTCCTCCAGTGGACTCCGTCCCAATCACATATATTATCGCATGATCTTGAACTCTCCAGTGAGCCCGTAATACAAAATTACCCAGTTCAGTTTTCTCCCATCTGTTCCTCCGCAACCTCAAGCACAGTCAATCCGTGCGAGACGGCCCATGTCCTTTTAATAATGGCGGTGCAACCCTCTCGGTCGGGACAGGCTGAATAACATCACAACAGAGGGGTCCCCCTGGAAGGGTGCACTCAGAAAAACAGCCGAGTCCTGCAAGTTTCTAGCAGCGCTCTTTATTGTGGAAAACCGGGATTATTTGCCACAGTTCATTAAATACCCAGCCCGACGCGTTTCGGAGCACCTGCTCCTTGTTCACGGGCAATGCAAGTGATTGGGTTGAAAAAGAGTAAACAGCCGAGTCTCTTAGTTAATTCTTTTATCGCCCCCTGGTGGGCCTGATTAATTTCCATACACTTCAGCATCCTGGGACTCGTAGTGCGGTTTCTCTTGCAATTAATTCCTCCAGTGGACTCCGTCCCAATCACATATATTATCGCATGATCTTGAACTCTCCAGTGAGCCTGTAATACAAAATAACCTGGTTCAGTTTTCTCCCATCTGTTCCTCCGCAACCTCAAGCATGGTCAATCCATGTGAGATGGCCCATGTCCTTTTAATAATGGCGGTGCAACCCTCTCGGCCGGGGCAGGCCGAATAACATCACAACAAAGGGGTCCCCCTGTGAGGGTGCACTCAGGAAGCAGCCGAGTCCTGCAAGTTTCTAGCAGCGCTCATTATTGTTGAAAAACTGGATTATTTGCCACAGTTCATTAAAAACCCAGCCCGACGCGTTTCGGAGCTCCTGCTCCATGTTCACGGGCAATGCAAGTGATTGAGTTGGAAAAGAATAAACAGCTGAGTCTCTTAGTTAATTCTTTTATCGCCCCCTGGTGGGCCTGATTAATTTCCATACACTTCAGCATTCTGGGACTCGTAGTGCGGTTTCTCTTACAATTAATTCCTCCAGTGGACTCTGTCCCAATCACATATATTATCGGATGATCTTGAACTCTCCAGTGAGCATGTAATACAAAATAACCCGGTTCAGTTTTCTGCCATCTGTTCCTCCGCAACCTCAAGCACAGACAAAACATGCGAGACAGCCCATGTCCTTTTAATAGTGGCTGTGCAACCCTCTCAGCCGGGACAGGCCGAATAACATCACAACAAAGGGGTCCCCCTGAGAGGGTGCACTCAGGAAACAGCGGAGTCCTGCAAGTTTCTAGCTGCGCTCTTTATTGTGGAAAACCGGGATTATTTGCCACAGTTCATTAAAAACCCAGCCCGACGTGTTTCGGAGCTCCTGCTCCTTATTCACGGGCAATGAAAGTGATTGGGTTGGAAAAGAGTAAACAGCCGAGACTCTTAGTTAATTCTTTTATCGCCCCCTGGTGGGCTTGATTAATTTCCATACACTTCAGCATTCTGGGACTCGTAGTGCGGTTTCTCTTGCAATTAATTCCTCCAGTGGAATCCGTCCCAATCACATATATTATCGCATGATCTTCAACTCTCCAGTGAGCCTGTAGTACAAAATAACCCGGTTCAGTTTTCTTCCATCTGTTCCTCCTCAACCTGAAGCACAGTCAATCCGTGTGAGACGGCCCATGTCCTTTTAATAATGGCGGTGCAACCCTCTCGGCCGGAACAGGCCCAATTACATCACAACAAAGGGGTCCCCCTGCGAGGGTGCACTCATGAAACAGCCGAGTCCTGCAAGTTTCTAGCAGCGCTCTTTATTGTGGAAAACCGGGATTCTTTCCCACAGTTCATTAAAAACCAGCCAGCATTTCGGAGCTCCTGCTCATTGTTCACGGGCAATGCAAGTGATTGGGTTGGAAAAGAGTAAACAGCCGAGTCTCTTAGTTAATTCTATTATCGCCACCTGGTGGGCCTGATTAATTTCCATAAACTTCAGCATTCTGGGACTCGTAGTGCGGTTTCTCTTGCAATTAATTCCTCCAGTGGACTCCGTCCCAATCACATATATTATCGCATGATCTTGAGCTCTCCAGTGAGCCTGTAATACAAAATAACCCGGTTCAGTTTTCTCCCATCTATTCCTCCGCAACCTCAAGCACAGTCAATCCGTGCGAGACGGCCCATGTCCTTTTAATAATGGCGGTGCAACCCTCTCGGCCGGGACAGGCCGAATAACATCACAACAAAGGGGTCCCCCTGCGAGTGTGCACTCAGGAAACAGCCGAGTACTGTAAGTTTCAAGCAGCGCTCTTTATTGTGGAAAACCGGGATTATTCGCCACAGTTCATTAAAAACCCAGCCCGACTCGCTTCGGAGCTCCTGCTCCTTGTTCACTGGCAATGCAAGTGATTGGGTTGGAAAAGAGTAAACAGCCGAGTCTCTTAGTTAATTCTTTTATCGCCCCCTGGTGGGCCTTATTAATTTCCATACACTTCAGCATTCTGGGACTCGTAGTGCGGTTTCTCTTGCAATTAATTCCTCCAGTGGACTCCGTCCCAATAACATATATTATTGCATGATCCTGAACTCTCCAGTGAGCCTGTAATACAAAATAACCCGGTTCAGTTTTCTCCCATCTGTTCCTCCGCAACCTCAAGCACAGTCAATCCGTGCGATACGGCCCATGTCCTTTTAATAATGGCAGTGCAACCCTCTCGGCCGGGACAGGCCGAATAACATCACAACAAAGGGGTCCCCCTGCGAGGGTTCACTCAGGAAACAGCCGAGTCCTGCAAGTTTCTAGCAGCGCTCTTTATTGTGGGAAACCGGGATTATTTGCCAGAGTTCATTAAAAACCCAGCCTGACGCGTTTCGGAGCTCCTGCTCCTTGTTCATGGGCAATGCAAGTGATTGGGATGGAAAAGAGTAAACAGCAGAGTCTCTTAGCTAATTAGTTTATCGCCCCTGGTGGGCCTGATTAATTTCCATACACTTCAGCATTTTGGGACTCTTAGTGCGGTTTCTCTTGCAATTAATTCCTCCAGTAGACTCCGTCCCAATCACATATATTATCGCATGATCTTGAACTCTCCAGTGAGCCTGTAATACAAAATAACCCAGTTCAGTTTTCTCCCATCTGTTCCTCCGCAACCTCAAGCACAGTCAATCCGTGCGAGACGGCCCATGTCCTTTTAATAATGGCGGTGCAACCCTCTCGGTCGGGGCAGGCTGAATAACATCACAACAAAGGGGTCCCCCTGCGAGGGTGCACTCAGGAAACAGCCGAGTCCTGTAAGTTTCTAGCAGCGCTCTTTATTGTGGAAAACCGGGATTATTTGCCACAGTTCATTAAAAACCCAGCCCGACGCGTTTCGGAGCACCTGCTCCTAGTTCACGGGCAATGCAAGTGATTGGGTTGGAAAAGAGTAAACAGCCGAGTCTCTTAGTTAATTCTTTTATCGCCCCCTGGTGGGCATGATTAATTTCCATACACTTCAGCATTCTGGGACTCGTAGTGCGGTTTCTCTTGCAATTAATTGCTCCAGTGGACTCCGTCCCAATCACATATATTATCGCATGATCTTGAACTCTCCAGTGAGCCTGTAATACAAAATAACCCGGTTCAGTTTTCTCCCATCTGTTCCTCCGCAACCTCAAGCACAGTCAATACATGCGATACGGCCCATGTCCTTTTAATAATGGTGGTGCAACCCTCTCGGCCGGGACAGGCCGAATAACATCACAACAAATGGGTCCCCCTGTGAGGGTGCATTGAGGAAACAGCCGAGTCCTGCAAGTTTCTAGCAGCGCTCTTTATTGTGGAAAACTGGGATTATTTGCCACAGTTCATTAAAAACCCAGCCCGACGCGTTTCGGAGCTCCTGCTCCTTGTTCACGGGCAATGCAAGTGATTGGGTTGGAAAAGAGTAAACAGCTGAGTCTCTTAGTTAATTCTTTTATCGCCCCCTGGTGGGCCTGATTAATTTCCATTCACTTCAGCATTCTGGGACTCGTAGTGCGGTTTCTCCTGCAATTAATTCCTCCAGTGGACTCCGTCCCAATCACATATATTATCGCATGATCTTGAACTCTCCAGTGAGCATGTAATACAAAATAACCCGGTTCAGTTTTCTGCCATCTGTTCCTCCGCAACCTCAAGCACAGACAATCCATGCGAGACAGCCAATGTCCTTTTAATAGTGGCGGTGCAACCCTCTCGGCCGGGACTGGCCGAATAACATCACAACAAAGGGGTCCCCCTGCGAGGGTGCACTCAGGAAACAGCCGAGTCCTGCAAGTTTCTAGCTGCGCTCTTTATTGTGGAAAACCGGGATTATTTGCCACAGTTCATTAAAAACCCAGCCCGACGCGTTTCGGAGCTCCTGCTCCTTGTTCACGGGCAATGCAAGTGATTGGGTTGGAAAAGAGTAAACAGCTGAGTCTCTTAGTTAATTCTTTTATCGCCCCCTGGTGGGCCTGATTAATTTCCATACACTTCAGCATTCTGGGACTCGTAGTGCGGTTTCTCTTACAATTAATTCCTACAGTGGACTCCGTCCAAATCACATATATTATCGCATGATCTTCAACTCTCCAGTGAGCCTGTAATACAAAATAACCCGGTTCAGTTTTCTTCCATCTGTTCCTCCGCAACCTGAAGCACAGTCAATCCGTGTGAGACGGCCCATGTCCTTTTAATAATGGCGGTGCAACCCTCTCGGCCGGAACAGGCCAAATAACATCACAACAAAGGGGTCCCCCTGCGAGGGTGCACTCAGGAAACAGCCGAGTCCTGCAAGTTTCTAGCAGCGCTCTTTATTGTGGAAAACCGGGATTCTTTCCCACAGTTCATTAAAAACCCAGCCTGATGCATTTCGGAGCTCCTGCTCCTTGTTCACGGGCAATGCAAGTGATTGGGTTGGAAAAGAGTAAACAGCCGAGTCTCTTAGTTAATTCTTTTATCGCCCCCTGGTGGGCCTGATTAATTTCCATACACTTCAGCATTCTGGGACTCGTAGTGCGGTTTCTCTTGCAATTAATTCCTCCAGTGGACTCCGTCCCAATCACATATATTATCGCATGATCTTGAACTCTCCAGTGAGCCTGTAATACAAAATAACCCGGTTCAGTTTTCTCCCATCTGTTCCTCCACAACCTCAAGCACAGTCAATCCGTGCGAGACGGCCCATGTCCTTTTAATAGTGGCGGTGCAACCCTCTCGGCCGGGATAGGCCGAATAACATCACAACAAAGGGGTCCCCTGCGAGGGTGCACTCAGGAAACAGCCGAGTCCTGCAAGTTTCTAGCAGCGCTCTTTATTGTGGAAAACCGGGATTATTCGCCACAGTTCATTAAAAACCCAGCCCGGCGCGTTTCGGAGCTCCTGCTCCTTGTTCATGGGCAATGCTAGTGATTGGGTTGGAAAGGAGTAAACAGCTGAGTCTCTTAGTTAATTCTTTTATCGTCCCCTGGTGGACCTGATTAATTTCCATACACTTCAGCATTCTGGGACTCGTAGTGCGGTTTCTCTTGCAATTAATTCCTCCAGTGGACTCCGTCCCAATCACATATATTATCGCATGATCTTGAACTCTCCAGTGAGCATGTAATACAAAATAACCCGGTTCAGTTTTCTCCCATCTGTTCCTCCACAACCTCAAGCACAGTCAATCCGTGCGAGACAGCCCATGTCCTTTTAATAATGGCGGTGCAACCCTCTCGGCCGGGATAGGCCGAATAACATCACAACAAAGGGGTCCCCTGCGAGGGTGCACTCAGGAAACAGCCGAGTCCTGCAAGTTTCTAGCAGCGCTCTTTATTGTGGAAAACCGGGATTATTCGCCACAGTTCATTAAAAACCCAGCCCGACGCGTTTCGGAGCTCCTGCTCCTTGTTCACGGGCAATGCAAGTGATTGGGTTGGAAAAGAGTAAACAGCCGAGTCTCTTAGTTAATTCTTTTATCGCCCCCTGGTGGGCCTGATTAATTTCCATACACTTCAGCATTCTGGGACTCGTAGTGCGGTTTCTCTTGCAATTAATTCCTCCAGTGTACTCCGTCCCAATCACATATATTATCGCATGATCTTGAACTCTCCAGTGAGCATGTAATACAAAATAACCCGGTTCAGTTTTCTCCCATCTGTTCCTCCACAACCTCAAGCACAGTCAATCCGTGCGAGACAGCCCATGTCCTTTTAATAGTGGCGGTGCAACCCTCTCGGCCGGGATAGGCCGAATAACATCACAACAAAGGGGTCCCCCTGCGAGGGTGCACTCAGGAAACAGCCGAGTCCTGCAAGTTTCTAGCAGCGCTCTTTATTGTGGAAAACCGGGATTATTCGCCACAGTTCATTAAAAACCCAGCCCGGCGCGTTTCGGAGCTCCTGCTCCTTGTTCATGGGCAATGCTAGTGATTGGGTTGGAAAGGAGTAAACAGCTGAGTCTCTTAGTTAATTCTTTTATCGTCCCCTGGTGGACCTGATTAATTTCCATACACTTCAGCATTCTGGGACTCGTAGTGCGGTTTCTCTTGCAATTAATTCCTCCAGTGGACTCCGTCCCAATCACATATATTATCGCATGATCTTAAACTCTCCAGTGAGCCTGTAATACAAAATAACCCGGTTCAGTTTTCTCCCAACTGTTCCTCCGCAACCTCAAGCACAGTCAATCCGTGTGAGACGGCCCATGTCCTTTTAATAATGGCGGTGCAACCCTCTCGGCCGGGACAGGCCGAATAACATCACAACAAAGGGGTCCCCCTGTGAGGGTGCACTCAGAAAACAGCCGAGTCCTGCAAGTTTCTAGCAACGCTCTTTATTGTGGAAAACCGGGATTATTTGCCACAGTTCATTAAAAACCCAGCCAGATGCATTTCGGAGCTCCTGCTCCTTGTTCACGGGCAATGCAAGTGATTGGGTTGGAAAAGAGTAAACAGCTGAGTCTCTTAGTTAATTATTTTATCGCCCCCTGGTGGGCCTGATTAATTTCCATACACTTCAGCATTCTGGGACTCATAGTGCGGTTTCTCTTGCAATTAATTCCTCCAGTGGACTCCGTCCCAATCACATATATTATCGCATGATCTTGAACTCTCCAGTGAGCATGTAATACAAAATAACCCGGTTCAGTTTTCTCCCATCTGTTCCTCCGCAACCTCAAGCACCGTCAATCCGTGCGAGACGGCCCATGTCCTTCTAATAATGGCGGTGCAACCCTCTCGGCCGGGACAGGCCGAATACCATCACAACAAAGGGGTCCCCCGGCGAGGGTGCACTCAGGAAACAGCCGAGTCCTGCAAGTTTCTAGCAGCGCTCTTTATTGTGGAAAACCGGGATTATTTGCCACAGTTCATTAAAAACCCAGCACGACGCGTTTCGGAGCTCCTGCTCCTTGTTCACAGGCAATGCAAGTGATTGGGTTGGAAAAGAGTAAACAGCCCAGTCTCTTAGTTAATTATTTTATCGCCCCCTGGAAGGCCTGATTAATTTCCATACACTTCAGCATTCTGGGACTCGTAGTGCGGTTTCTCTTACAATTAATTCCTCCAGTGGACTCAGTCCCAATCACATATATTATCGCATGATCTTGAACTCTCCAGTGAGCCTGTAATACAAAATAAACCGGTTCAGTTTTCTCCCATCTGCTCCTCCGCAACCTCAAGCACAGTCAATCCGTGCGAGACGGCCCATGTCCTTTTAATAATGGCGGTGCAACCCTCTCGGCCGGGACAGGCCAAATACTATCACAACAAAGGGGTCCCCCTGCGAGGGTGCACTCAGGAAACAGCCGAGTCCTGCAAGTTTCTAGCAGCGCTCTTTTTTGTGGAAAACCGGGATTAATTGCCAAAGTTCATTAAAATCCAGCCCGACGCGTTTCGGAGCTCCTGCTCCTTGTTCACGGGCAATGCAAGTGATTGGGTTGGAAAAGAGTAAACAGATGAGTCTCTTAGTTAATTCTTTTATCGCCCTCTGGTGGGCCTGATTAATTTCCATACACTTGAGCATTCTGGGACTCGTAGTGCGGTTTCTCTTGCAATTAATTCCTCCAGTGGACTCCGTCCCAATCACATATATTATCGCATGATCTTGAACTCTCCAGTGAGCCTGTAATACAAAATAACCAGGTTCAGTTTTCTCCCATCTGTTCATCTGCAACCTCAAGCACAGTCAATCCGTGCGAGACGGCCCATGTCCTTTTAATAATGGCGGTGTAACCCTCTCGGCCGGCACAGGCCGAATAACATCACAACAAAGGGGTTCACCTGCGAGGGTGCACTCAGGAAACAGCCGAGTCCTGCAAGTTTCTAGCAGCGCTCTTTATTGTGGAAAACCGGGATTATTTGCCACAGTTCATTAAAAACCCAGCCCGACGCGTTTCGGAGCTCCTGCTCCTTGTTCACGGGCAATGCAAGTGATTGGGTTGGAAAAGAGTAAACAGCCGAGTCTCTTAGTTAATTCTTTAATCGCCCCCTGGTGGGCCTGATTAATTTCCATACACTTCAGCATTCTGGGACTCGTAGTGCGGTTTCTCTTGCAATTAATTCCTCCAGTGGACTCCGTCCCAATCACATATATTATCGCATGATCTTGAACTCTCCAGTGAGCATGTAATACAAAACAACCCGGTTCAGTTTTCTCCCATCTGTTCCTCTGCAACCTCAAGCACAGTCAATCCGTGCGAGATGGCCCATATCCTTTTAATAATGGCGGTGCAACCCTCTCGGCCGGGACAGGCCAAATAACATCACAACAAAGGGGTCCCCCTGCGAGGGTGCACTCAGGAAACAGCCGAGTCCTGTCAAGTTTCTAGCAGCGCTCTTTATTGTGGAAAACCGGGGTTCTTTCCCACAGTTCATTAAAAACCCAGCCTGGCGCGTTATCGGAGCTCCTGCTCCTTGTTCACGGGCAATGCAAGTGATTAGGTTGGAAAAGAGTAAACAGCCGAGTCTCTTAGTTAATTCTTTTATCGCCCCCTGGTGGGCCTGATTAATTTCCATACACTTCAGCATTCTGGGACTCGTAGTGCGGTTTCTCTTGTAATTAATTCCTCCAGTGGACTCCGTCCCAATCACATATATTATCGCATGATCTTGAACTCTCCAGTGAGCCTGTAATACAAAATAACCCGGTTCAGTTTACTCCCATCTGTTCCGCCGTAACCTCAAGCACAGTCAATCCGTGTGAGACGTCCCATGTACTTTTAATAATGGCAGTGCAACCCTCTCGGCCGGGACAGGCCAAATAACATCGCAACAAAGGGGTCCCCCTGCGAGGGTGCACTCAGGAAACAGCCGAGTCCTGCAAGTTTCTAGCAGCGCTCTTTATTGTGGGAAGCCAGGATTATTTGCCAGAGTTCATTAAAAACCCAGCCCGATGCGTTTCGGAGCTCCTGCTCCTTGTTCACGGGCAATGCAAGTGATTGGGTTGGAAAAGAGTAAACAGCAGAGTCTCTTAGTTAATTATTTCATCGCCCCCTGGTGGACCTGATTAATTTCCATACACTACAGCATTCTGGGACTCATAGTGCGGTTTCTCTTGCAATTAATTCCTCCAGTGGACTCCGTCCCAATCACATATATTATCGCATGACCTTGAACTCTCCAGTGAGCCTGTAATACAAAATAACCCGGTTCAGTTTTCTCCCATCTGTTCCTCCGCAACCTCAAGCACAGTCAATCCGTGCGAGACGGCCCATGTCCTTCTAATAATGGCGGTGCAACCCTCTCGGCCGGGACAGGCCGAATACCATCACAACAAAGGGGTCCCCCGGCGAGGGTGCACTCAGGAAACAGCCGAGTCCTGCAAGTTTCTAGCAGCGCTCTTTAATGTGGAAAACCGGGATTATTTCCCACAGTTCATTAAAAACCCAGCCCGACGCGTTTCGGAGCTCCTGCTCCTTGTTCACAGGCAATGCAAGTGATTGGGTTGGAAAAGAGTAAACAGCTGAGTCTCTTAGTTAATTATTTTATCGCCCCCTGGTGGGCCTGATTAATTTCCATACACTTCAGCATTCTGGGACTCGTAGTGCGGTTTCTCTTGCAATTAATTCCTCCAGTGGACTCCGTCCCAATCACATATATTATCGCATGATCTTGAACTCTCCGGTGAGCCTGTAATACAAAATAACCCGGTTCAGTTTTCTCCCATCTGTTCCTCCGCAACCTTAAGCACAGTCAATCCGTGCAAGACGGCCCATGTCCTTTTAATAATGGCGGTGCAACCCTCTCGGCCGGGACAGGCCGAATAACATCACAACAAAGGGGTACCCCTGCGAGGGTGCACTCAGGAAACAGCCGAGTCCTGCAAGTTTCTAGCAGCGCTCTTTATTGTGGAAAACCGGGATTATTTGCCAGAGTTGATTAAAAACCCAGCCCGACGCGTTTCGGAGCTCCTGCTCCTTGTTCACGGGCAATGCAAGTGATTGGGTTGGAAAAGAGTAAACAGCCGAGTCTCTTAGTTAATTATTTTATCGCCCCCTGGTAGGCCTGATTAATTTCCATACACTTCAGCATTCTGGGACTCGTAGTGCGGTTTCTCTTGCAATTAATTCCTCCAGTGGACTCCGTCCCAATCACATATATTATCGCATGATCTTGAACTCTCCGGTGAGCCTGTAATACAAAATAACCCGGTTCAGTTTTCTCCCATCTGTTCCTCCGCAACCTTAAGCACAGTCAATACGTGCAAGACGGCCCATGTCCTTTTAATAGTGGCGGTGCAACCCTCTCGGCCGGGATAGGCCGAATAACATCACAACAAAGGGGTCCCCCTGCGAGGGTGCACTCAGGAAACAGCCGAGTCCTGCAAGTTTCTAGCAGCGCTCTTTATTGTGGAAAACCGGGATTATTCGCCACAGTTCATTAAAAACCCAGCCCGGCGCGTTTCGGAGCTCCTGCTCCTTGTTCATGGGCAATGCTAGTGATTGGGTTGGAAAGGAGTAAACAGCTGAGTCTCTTAGTTAATTCTTTTATCGTCCCCTGGTGGACCTGATTAATTTCCATACACTTCAGCATTCTGGGACTCGTAGTGCGGTTTCTCTTGCAATTAATTCCTCCAGTGGACTCCGTCCCAATCACATATATTATCGCATGATCTTGAACTCTCCAGTGAGCATGTAATACAAAATAACCCGGTTCAGTTTTCTCCCATCTGTTCCTCCACAACCTCAAGCACAGTCAATCCGTGCGAGACAGCCCATGTCCTTTTAATAGTGGCGGTGCAACCCTCTCGGCCGGGATAGGCCGAATAACATCACAACAAAGGGGTCCCCTGCGAGGGTGCACTCAGGAAACAGCCGAGTCCTGCAAGTTTCTAGCAGCGCTCTTTATTGTGGAAAACCGGGATTATTCGCCACAGTTCATTAAAAACCCAGCCCGGCGCGTTTCGGAGCTCCTGCTCCTTGTTCACGGGCAATGCAAGTGATTGGGTTGGAAAAGAGTAAACAGCCGAGTCTCTTAGTTAATTCTTTTATCGCCCCCTGGTGGGCCTGATTAATTTCCATACACTTCAGCATTCTGGGACTCGTAGTGCGGTTTCTCTTGCAATTAATTCCTCCAGTGTACTCCGTCCCAATCACATATATTATCGCATGATCTTGAACTCTCCAGTGAGCATGTAATACAAAATAACCCGGTTCAGTTTTCTCCCATCTGTTCCTCCACAACCTCAAGCACAGTCAATCCGTGCGAGACAGCCCATGTCCTTTTAATAGTGGCGGTGCAACCCTCTCGGCCGGGATAGGCCGAATAACATCACAACAAAGGGGTCCCCTGCGAGGGTGCACTCAGGAAACAGCCGAGTCCTGCAAGTTTCTAGCAGCGCTCTTTATTGTGGAAAACCGGGATTATTCGCCACAGTTCATTAAAAACCCAGCCCGGCGCGTTTCGGAGCTCCTGCTCCTTGTTCATGGGCAATGCTAGTGATTGGGTTGGAAAGGAGTAAACAGCTGAGTCTCTTAGTTAATTCTTTTATCGTCCCCTGGTGGACCTGATTAGTTTCCATACACTTCAGCATTCTGGGACTCGTAGTGCGGTTTCTCTTGCAATTAATTCCTCCAGTGGACTCCGTCCCAATCACATATATTATCGCATGATCTTAAACTCTCCAGTGAGCCTGTAATACAAAATAACCCGGTTCAGTTTTCTCCCAACTGTTCCTCCGCAACCTCAAGCACAGTCAATCCGTGTGAGACGGCCCATGTCCTTTTAATAATGGCGGTGCAACCCTCTCGGCCGGGACAGGCCGAATAAAATCACAACAAAGGGGTCCCCCTGTGAGGGTGCACTCAGAAAACAGCCGAGTCCTGCAAGTTTCTAGCAACGCTCTTTATTGTGAAAAACCGGGATTATTTGCCACAGTTCATTAAAAACCCAGCCAGTGCATTTCGGAGCTCCTGCTCCTTGTTCACGGGCAATGCAAATGATTGGGTTGGAAAAGAGTAAACAGCTGAGTCTCTTAGTTAATTATTTTATCGCCCCCTGGTGGGCCTGATTAATTTCCATACACTTCAGCATTCTGGGACTCATAGTGCGGTTTCTCTTGCAATTAATTCCTCCAGTGGACTCCGTCCCAATCACATATATTATCGCATGATCTTGAACTCTCCAGTGAGCATGTAATACAAAATAACCCGGTTCAGTTTTCTCCCATCTGTTCCTCCGCAACCTCAAGCACCGTCAATCCGTGCGAGACGGCCCATGTCCTTCTAATAATGGCGGTGCAACCCTCTCGGCCGGGACAGGCCGAATACCATCACAACAAAGGGGTCCCCCGGCGAGGGTGCCTCAGGAAACAGCCGAGTCCTGCAAGTTTCTAGCAGTGCTTTTTATTGTGGAAAACCGGGATTATTTGCCACAGTTCATTAAAAACCCAGCACGACGCGTTTCGGAGCTCCTGCTCCTTGTTCACAGGCAATGCAAGTGATTGGGTTGGAAAAGAGTAAACAGCCCAGTCTCTTAGTTAATTATTTTATCGCCCCCTGGAAGGCCTGATTAATTTCCATACACTTCAGCATTCTGGGACTCGTAGTGCGGTTTCTCTTACAATTAATTCCTCCAGTGGACTCAGTCCCAATCACATATATTATCGCATGATCTTGAACTCTCCAGTGAGCCTGTAATACAAAATAAACCGGTTCAGTTTTCTCCCTTCTGCTCCTCCGCAACCTCAAGCACAGTCAATCCGTGCGAGACGGCCCATGTCCTTTTAATAATGGCGGTGCAACCCTCTCGGCCGGGACAGGCCAAATACTATCACAACAAAGGGGTCCCCCTGCGAGGGTGCACTCAGGAAACAGCCGAGTCCTGCAAGTTTCTAGCAGCGCTCTTTTTGTGGAAAACCGGGATTAATTGCCAAAGTTCATTAAAAATCCAGCCCGACGCGTTTCGGAGCTCCTGCTCCTTGTTCACGGGCAATGCAAGTGATTGGGTTGGAAAAGAGTAAACAGATGAGTCTCTTAGTTAATTCTTTTATCGCCCTCTGGTGGGCCTGATTAATTTCCATACACTTGAGCATTCTGGGACTCGTAGTGCGGTTTCTCTTGCAATTAATTCCTCCAGTGGACTCCGTCCCAATCACATATATTATCGCATGATCTTGAACTCTCCAGTGAGCCTGTAATACAAAATAACCAGGTTCAGTTTTCTCCCATCTGTTCATCTGCAACCTCAAGCACAGTCAATCCGTGCGAGACGGCCCATGTCCTTTTAATAATGGCGGTGTAACCCTCTCGGCCGGCACAGGCCGAATAACATCACAACAAAGGGGTTCACCTGCGAGGGTGCACTCAGGAAACAGCCGAGTCCTGCAAGTTTCTAGCAGCGCTCTTTATTGTGGAAAACCGGGATTATTTGCCACAGTTCATTAAAAACCCAGCCCGACGCGTTTCGGAGCTCCTGCTCCTTGTTCACGGGCAATGCAAGTGATTGGGTTGGAAAAGAGTAAACAGCCGAGTCTCTTAGTTAATTCTTTAATCGCCCCCTGGTGGGCCTGATTAATTTCCATACACTTCAGCATTCTGGGACTCGTAGTGCGGTTTCTCTTGCAATTAATTCCTCCAGTGGACTCCGTCCCAATCACATATATTATCGCATGATCTTGAACTCTCCAGTGAGCATGTAATACAAAACAACCCGGTTCAGTTTTCTCCCATCTGTTCCTCTGCAACCTCAAGCACAGTCAATCCGTGCGAGATGGCCCATATCCTTTTAATAATGGCGGTGCAACCCTCTCGGCCGGGACAGGCCAAATAACATCACAACAAAGGGGTCCCCCTGCGAGGGTGCACTCAGGAAACAGCCGAGTCCGTCAAGTTTCTAGCAGCGCTCTTTATTGTGGAAAACTGGGGTTCTTTCCCACAGTTCATTAAAAACCCAGCCCGACGCTTATCGGAGCTCCTGCTCCTTGTTCACGGGCAATGCAAGTGATTAGTTGGAAAAGAGTAAACAGCCGAGTCTCTTAGTTAATTCTTTTATCGCCCCCTGGTGGGCCTGATTAATTTCCATACACTTCAGCATTCTGGGACTCGTAGTGCGGTTTCTCTTGCAATTAATTCCTCCAGTGGACTCCGTCCCAATCACATATATTATCGCATGATCTTGAACTCTCCAGTGAGCCTGTAATACAAAATAACCCGGTTCAGTTTTCTCTCATCTGTTCCTCAGCAACCTCAAGCACAGTCAATCCGTGCGAGACGGCCCATGTCCTTTTAATAATGGCGGTGCAACCCTCTGGGCCGGGAGAGGCCGAATAACATCACAACAAAGGGGTCCCCCTGCGAGGGTGCACTCAGGAAACAGCCGAGTAATGCAAGTTTCTAGCAGCGCTCTTTATTGTGGAAAACCGGGATTATTTGCCACACTTCATTAAAAACCCAGCGCGATGCACTTCGGAGCTCCTGCTCCTTGTTCACTGGCAATGCAAGTGATTAGGTTGGAAAAGAGTAAACAGCTGAGTCTCTTAGTTAATTATTTTATCGCCCCCTGGTGGGCCTGATTAATTTCCATACACTTCAGCATTCTGGGACTCGTAGTGCGGTTTCTCTTTTAATTAATTCCTCCAGTGGACTCCGTCCCAATCACATATATTATCGCATGATCTTGAACTCTCCAGTGAGCCTGTAATACAAAATAACCCGGTTCAGTTTACTCCCATCTGTTCCGCCGTAACCTCAAGCACAGTCAATCCGTGTGAGACGTCCCATGTACTTTTAATAATGGCAGTGCAACCCTCTCGGCCGGGACAGGCCAAATAACATCGCAACAAAGGGGTCCCCCTGCGAGGGTGCACTCAGGAAACAGCCGAGTCCTGCAAGTTTCTAGCAGCGCTCTTTATTGTGGGAAGCCAGGATTATTTGCCAGAGTTCATTAAAAACCCAGCCCGATGCGTTTCGGAGCTCCTGCTCCTTGTTCACGGGCAATGCAAGTGATTGGGTTGGAAAAGAGTAAACAGCAGAGTCTCTTAGTTAATTATTTCATCGCCCCCTGGTGGACCTGATTAATTTCCATACACTACAGCATTCTGGGACTCATAGTGCGGTTTCTCTTGCAATTAATTCCTCCAGTGGACTCCGTCCCAATCACATATATTATCGCATGACCTTGAACTCTCCAGTGAGCCTGTAATACAAAATAACCCGGTTCAGTTTTCTCCCATCTGTTCCTCCGCAACCTCAAGCACAGTCAATCCGTGCGAGACGGCCCATGTCCTTCTAATAATGGCGGTGCAACCCTCTCGGCCGGGACAGGCCGAATACCATCACAACAAAGGGGTCCCCCGGCGAGGGTGCACTCAGGAAACAGCCGAGTCCTGCAAGTTTCTAGCAGCGTCTTTAATGTGGAAAACCGGGATTATTTCCCACAGTTCATTAAAAACCCAGCCCGACGCGTTTCGGAGCTCCTGCTCCTTGTTCACAGGCAATGCAAGTGATTGGGTTGGAAAAGAGTAAACAGCTGAGTCTCTTAGTTAATTATTTTATCGCCCCCTGGTGGGCCTGATTAATTTCCATACACTTCAGCATTCTGGGACTCGTAGTGCGGTTTCTCTTGCAATTAATTCCTCCAGTGGACTCCGTCCCAATCACATATATTATCGCATGATCTTGAACTCTCCGGTGAGCCTGTAATACAAAATAACCCGGTTCAGTTTTCTCCCATCTGTTCCTCCGCAACCTTAAGCACAGTCAATCCGTGCAAGACGGCCCATGTCCTTTTAATAATGGCGGTGCAACCCTCTCGGCCGGGACAGGCCGAATAACATCACAACAAAGGGGTACCCCTGCGAGGGTGCACTCAGGAAACACCCGAGTCCTGCAAGTTTCTAGCAGCGCTCTTTATTGTGGAAAACCGGGATTATTTGCCAGAGTTGATTAAAAACCCAGCCCGACGCGTTTCGGAGCTCCTGCTCCTTGTTCACGGGCAATGCAAGTGATTGGGTTGGAAAAGAGTAAACAGCCGAGTCTCTTAGTTAATTATTTTATCGCCCCCTGGTAGGCCTGATTAATTTCCATACACTTCAGCATTCTGGGACTCGTAGTGCGGTTTCTCTTCCAATTAATTCCTCCAGTGGACTCCGTCCCAATCACATATATTATCGCATGATCTTGAACTCTCCGGTGAGCCTGTAATACAAAATAACCCGGTTCAGTTTTCTCCCATCTGTTCCTCCGCAACCTTAAGCACAGTCAATACGTGCAAGACGGCCCATGTCCTTTTAATAGTGGCGGTGCAACCCTCTCGGCCGGGATAGGCCGAATAACATCACAACAAAGGGGTCCCCTGCGAGGGTGCACTCAGGAAACAGCCGAGTCCTGCAAGTTTCTAGCAGCGCTCTTTATTGTGGAAAACCGGGATTATTCGCCACAGTTCATTAAAAACCCAGCCCGGCGCGTTTCGGAGCTCCTGCTCCTTGTTCATGGGCAATGCTAGTGATTGGGTTGGAAAGGAGTAAACAGCTGAGTCTCTTAGTTAATTCTTTTATCGTCCCCTGGTGGACCTGATTAATTTCCATACACTTCAGCATTCTGGGACTCGTAGTGCGGTTTCTCTTGCAATTAATTCCTCCAGTGGACTCCGTCCCAATCACATATATTATCGCATGATCTTGAACTCTCCAGTGAGCATGTAATACAAAATAACCCGGTTCAGTTTTCTCCCATCTGTTCCTCCACAACCTCAAGCACAGTCAATCCGTGCGAGACAGCCCATGTCCTTTTAATAGTGGCGGTGCAACCCTCTCGGCCGGGATAGGCCGAATAACATCACAACAAAGGGGTCCCCTGCGAGGGTGCACTCAGGAAACAGCCGAGTCCTGCAAGTTTCTAGCAGCGCTCTTTATTGTGGAAAACCGGGATTATTCGCCACAGTTCATTAAAAACCCAGCCCGGCGCGTTTCGGAGCTCCTGCTCCTTGTTCACGGGCAATGCAAGTGATTGGGTTGGAAAAGAGTAAACAGCCGAGTCTCTTAGTTAATTCTTTTATCGCCCCCTGGTGGGCCTGATTAATTTCCATACACTTCAGCATTCTGGGACTCGTAGTGCGGTTTCTCTTGCAATTAATTCCTCCAGTGTACTCCGTCCCAATCACATATATTATCGCATGATCTTGAACTCTCCAGTGAGCATGTAATACAAAATAACCCGGTTCAGTTTTCTCCCATCTGTTCCTCCACAACCTCAAGCACAGTCAATCCGTGCGAGACAGCCCATGTCCTTTTAATAGTGGCGGTGCAACCCTCTCGGCCGGGATAGGCCGAATAACATCACAACAAAGGGGTCCCCTGCGAGGGTGCACTCAGGAAACAGCCGAGTCCTGCAAGTTTCTAGCAGCGCTCTTTATTGTGGAAAACCGGGATTATTCGCCACAGTTCATTAAAAACCCAGCCCGGCGCGTTTCGGAGCTCCTGCTCCTTGTTCATGGGCAATGCTAGTGATTGGGTTGGAAAGGAGTAAACAGCTGAGTCTCTTAGTTAATTCTTTTATCGTCCCCTGGTGGACCTGATTAGTTTCCATACACTTCAGCATTCTGGGACTCGTAGTGCGGTTTCTCTTGCAATTAATTCCTCCAGTGGACTCCGTCCCAATCACATATATTATCGCATGATCTTAAACTCTCCAGTGAGCCTGTAATACAAAATAACCCGGTTCAGTTTTCTCCCAACTGTTCCTCCGCAACCTCAAGCACAGTCAATCCGTGTGAGACGGCCCATGTCCTTTTAATAATGCCTGTGCAACCCTCTCGGCCGGGACAGGCCGAATAAAATCACAACAAAGGGGTCCCCCTGTGAGGGTGCACTCAGAAAACAGCCGAGTCCTGCAAGTTTCTAGCAACGCTCTTTATTGTGAAAAACCGGGATTATTTGCCACAGTTCATTAAAAACCCAGCCAGTGCATTTCGGAGCTCCTGCTCCTTGTTCACGGGCAATGCAAATGATTGGGTTGGAAAAGAGTAAACAGCTGAGTCTCTTAGTTAATTATTTTATCGCCCCTGGTGGGCCTGATTAATTTCCATACACTTCAGCATTCTGGGACTCATAGTGCGGTTTCTCTTGCAATTAATTCCTCCAGTGGACTCCGTCCCAATCACATATATTATCGCATGATCTTGAACTCTCCAGTGAGCATGTAATACAAAATAACCCGGTTCAGTTTTCTCCCATCTGTTCCTCCGCAACCTCAAGCACCGTCAATCCGTGCGAGACGGCCCATGTCCTTCTAATAATGGCGGTGCAACCCTCTCGGCCGGGACAGGCCGAATACCATCACAACAAAGGGGTCCCCCGGCGAGGGTGCCTCAGGAAACAGCCGAGTCCTGTAAGTTTCTAGCAGCGCTTTTTATTGTGGAAAACCGGGATTATTTGCCACAGTTCATTAAAAACCCAGCACGACGCGTTTCGGAGCTCCTGCTCCTTGTTCACAGGCAATGCAAGTGATTGGGTTGGAAAAGAGTAAACAGCCCAGTCTCTTAGTTAATTATTTTATCGCCCCCTGGAAGGCCTGATTAATTTCCATACACTTCAGCATTCTGGGACTCGTAGTGCGGTTTCTCTTACAATTAATTCCTCCAGTGGACTCAGTCCCAATCACATATATTATCGCATGATCTTGAACTCTCCAGTGAGCCTGTAATACAAAATAAACCGGTTCAGTTTTCTCCCTTCTGCTCCTCCGCAACCTCAAGCACAGTCAATCCGTGCGAGACGGCCCATGTCCTTTTAATAATGGCGGTGCAACCCTCTCGGCCGGGACAGGCCAAATACTATCACAACAAAGGGGTCCACCTGCGAGGGTGCACTCAGGAAACAGCCGAGTCCTGCAAGTTTCTAGCAGCGCTCTTTTTTGTGGAAAACCGGGATTAATTGCCAAAGTTCATTAAAATCCAGCCCGACGCGTTTCGGAGCTCCTGCTCCTTGTTCACGGGCAATGCAAGTGATTGGGTTGGAAAAGAGTAAACAGATGAGTCTCTTAGTTAATTCTTTTATCGCCCTCTGGTGGGCCTGATTAATTTCCATACACTTGAGCATTCTGGGACTCGTAGTGCGGTTTCTCTTGCAATTAATTCCTCCAGTGGACTCCGTCCCAATCACATATATTATCGCATGATCTTGAACTCTCCAGTGAGCCTGTAATACAAAATAACCAGGTTCAGTTTTCTCCCATCTGTTCATCTGCAACCTCAAGCACAGTCAATCCGTGCGAGACGGCCCATGTCCTTTTAATAATGGCGGTGTAACCCTCTCGGCCGGCACAGGCCGAATAACATCACAACAAAGGGGTTCACCTGCGAGGGTGCACTCAGGAAACAGCCGAGTCCTGCAAGTTTCTAGCAGCGCTCTTTATTGTGGAAAACCGGGATTATTTGCCACAGTTCATTAAAAACCCAGCCCGACGCGTTTCGGAGCTCCTGCTCCTTGTTCACGGGCAATGCAAGTGATTGGGTTGGAAAAGAGTAAACAGCCGAGTCTCTTAGTTAATTCTTTAATCGCCCCTGGTGGGCCTGATTAGTTTCCATACACTTCAGCATTCTGGGACTCGTAGTGCGGTTTCTCTTGCAATTAATTCCTCCAGTGGACTCCGTCCCAATCACATATATTATCGCATGATCTTGAACTCTCCAGTGAGCATGTAATACAAAACAACCCGGTTCAGTTTTCTCCCATCTGTTCCTCTGCAACCTCAAGCACAGTCAATCCGTGCGAGATGGCCCATATCCTTTTAATAATGGCGGTGCAACCCTCTCGGCCGGGACAGGCCAAATAACATCACAACAAAGGGGTCCCCCTGCGAGGGTGCACTCAGGAAACAGCCGAGTCCGTCAAGTTTCTAGCAGCGCTCTTTATTGTGGAAAACTGGGGTTCTTTCCCACAGTTCATTAAAAACCCAGCCCGACGCTTATCGGAGCTCCTGCTCCTTGTTCACGGGCAATGCAAGTGATTAGTTGGAAAAGAGTAAACAGCCGAGTCTCTTAGTTAATTCTTTTATCGCCCCCTGGTGGGCCTGATTAATTTCCATACACTTCAGCATTCTGGGACTCGTAGTGCGGTTTCTCTTGCAATTAATTCCTCCAGTGGACTCCGTCCCAATCACATATATTATCGCATGATCTTGAACTCTCCAGTGAGCCTGTAATACAAAATAACCCGGTTCAGTTTTCTCTCATCTGTTCCTCAGCAACCTCAAGCACAGTCAATCCGTGCGAGACGGCCCATGTCCTTTTAATAATGGCGGTGCAACCCTCTGGGCCGGGAGAGGCCGAATAACATCACAACAAAGGGGTCCCCCTGCGAGGGTGCACTCAGGAAACAGCCGAGTAATGCAAGTTTCTAGCAGCGCTCTTTATTGTGGAAAACCGGGATTATTTGCCACACTTCATTAAAAACCCAGCGCGATGCACTTCGGAGCTCCTGCTCCTTGTTCACTGGCAATGCAAGTGATTAGGTTGGAAAAGAGTAAACAGCTGAGTCTCTTAGTTAATTATTTTATCGCCCCTGGTGGGCCTGATTAATTTCCATACACTTCAGCATTCTGGGACTCGTAGTGCGGTTTCTCTTTTAATTAATTCCTCCAGTGGACTCCGTCCCAATCACATATATTATCGCATGATCTTGAACTCTCCAGTGAGCCTGTAATACAAAATAACCCGGTTCAGTTTTCTCCCATCTGTTCCGCCGTAACCTCAAGCACAGTCAATCCGTGTGAGACGTCCCATGTACTTTTAATAATGGCAGTGCAACCCTCTCTGCCGGGACAGGCCAAATAACATCGCAACAAAGGGGTCCCCCTGCGAGGGTGCACTCAGGAAACAGCCGAGTCCTGCAAGTTTCTAGCAGCGCTCTTTATTGTGGGAAGCCAGGATTATTTGCCAGAGTTCATTAAAAACCCAGCCCGATGCGTTTCGGAGCTCCTGCTCCTTGTTCACGGGCAATGCAAGTGATTGGGTTGGAAAAGAGTAAACAGCAGAGTCTCTTAGTTAATTATTTCATCGCCCCCTGGTGGACCTGATTAATTTCCATACACTACAGCATTCTGGGACTCATAGTGCGGTTTCTCTTGCAATTAATTCCTCCAGTGGACTCCGTCCCAATCACATATATTATCGCATGACCTTGAACTCTCCAGTGAGCCTGTAATACAAAATAACCCGGTTCAGTTTTCTCCCATCTGTTCCTCCGCAACCTCAAGCACAGTCAATCCGTGCGAGACGGCCCATGTCCTTCTAATAATGGCGGTGCAACCCTCTCGGCCGGGACAGGCCGAATACCATCACAACAAAGGGGTCCCCCGGCGAGGGTGCACTCAGGAAACAGCCGAGTCCTGCAAGTTTCTAGCAGCGTCTTTAATGTGGAAAACCGGGATTATTTCCCACAGTTCATTAAAAACTCAGCCCGACGCGTTTCGTAGCTCCTGCTCCTTGTTCACAGGCAATGCAAGTGATTGGGTTGGAAAAGAGTAAACAGCTGAGTCTCTTAGTTAATTATTTTATCGCCCCCTGGTGGGCCTGATTAATTTCCATACACTTCAGCATTCTGGGACTCGTAGTGCGGTTTCTCTTGCAATTAATTCCTCCAGTGGACTCCGTCCCAATCACATATATTATCGCATGATCTTGAACTCTCCGGTGAGCCTGTAATACAAAATAACCCGGTTCAGTTTTCTCCCATCTGTTCCTCCGCAACCTTAAGCACAGTCAATCCGTGCAAGACGGCCCATGTCCTTTTAATAATGGCGGTGCAACCCTCTCGGCCGGGACAGGCCGAATAACATCACAACAAAGGGGTACCCCTGCGAGGGTGCACTCAGGAAACAGCCGAGTCCTGCAAGTTTCTAGCAGCGCTCTTTATTGTGGAAAACCGGGATTATTTGCCAGAGTTGATTAAAAACCCAGCCCGACGCGTTTCGGAGCTCCTGCTCCTTGTTCACGGGCAATGCAAGTGATTGGGTTGGAAAAGAGTAAACAGCCGAGTCTCTTAGTTAATTATTTTATCGCCCCCTGGTAGGCCTGATTAATTTCCATACACTTCAGCATTCTGGGACTCGTAGTGCGGTTTCTCTTGCAATTAATTCCTCCAGTGGACTCCGTCCCAATCACATATATTATCGCATGATCTTGAACTCTCCGGTGAGCCTGTAATACAAAATAACCCGGTTCAGTTTTCTCCCATCTGTTCCTCCGCAACCTTAAGCACAGTCAATACGTGCAAGACGGCCCATGTCCTTTTAATAATGGCGGTGCAACCCTCTCGGCCGGGACAGGCCGAATAACATCACAACAAAGGGGTACCCCTGCGAGGGTGCACTCAGGAAACAGCCGAGTCCTGCAAGTTTCTAGCAGCGCTCTTTATTGTGGAAAACCGGGATTATTTGCCAGAGTTGATTAAAAACCAAGCCCGACGCGTTTCGGAGCTCCTGCTCCTTGTTCACGGGCAATGCAAGTGATTGGGTTGGAAAAGAGTAAACAGCCGAGTCTCTTAGTTAATTATTTTATCGCCCCCTGGTAGGCCTGATTAATTTCCATACACTTCAGCATTCTGGGACTCATAGTGCGGGTTCTCTTGCAATTAAATCCTCCAGTGGACTCCGTCCAAATCACATATATTATCGCATGACCTTGAACTCTCCAGTGAGCCTGTAATACAAAATAACCCGGTTCAGTTTTCTCCCATCTGTTCCTCCGCAACCTCAAGCACAGTCAATCCGTGCGAGACGGCCCATGTCCTTCTAATAATGGCGGTGCAACCCTCTCGGCCGGGACAGGCCGAATACCATCACAACAAAGGGGTCCCCCGGCGAGGGTGCACTCAGGAAACAGCCGAGTCCTGCAAGTTTCTAGCAGCGTCTTTAATGTGGAAAACCGGGATTATTTCCCACAGTTCATTAAAAACCCAGCCCGACGCGTTTCGGAGCTCCTGCTCCTTGTTCACAGGCAATGCAAGTGATTGGGTTGGAAAAGAGTAAACAGCTGAGTCTCTTAGTTAATTATTTTATCGCCCCCTGGTGGGCCTGATTAATTTCCATACACTTCAGCATTCTGGGACTCATAGTGCGGTTTCTCTTGCAATTAATTCCTCCAGTGGACTCCGTCCCAATCACATATATTATCGCATGATCTTGAACTCTCCAGTGAGCCTGTAATACAAAATAACCCGGTTCAGGTTTCTCCCATCTGTTCCTCCGCAACCTCAAGCACAGTCAATCCGTGCAAGACGGCCCATGTCCTTTTAATAATGGCGGTGCAACCCTCTCGGCCGGGACAGGCCGAATACCATCACAACAAAGGGGTCCCCCGGCGAGGGTGCACTCAGGAAACAGCCGAGTCCTGCAAGTTTCTAGCAGCGCTCTTTATTGTGGAAAACCGGGATTATTTGCCACAGTTCATTAAAAACCCAGCCCGACACGTTTCGGCGCTCCTGCTCCTTGTTCACGGGCAATGCAAGTGATTGGGTTGGAATAGAGTAAACAGCCGAGTCTCTTAGTTAATTATTTTATCGCCCCCTGGTAGGCCTGATTAATTTCCATACACTTCAGCATTCTGGGACTCGTAGTGCGGTTTCTCTTGCAATTAATTCCTCCAGTGGACTCCGTCCCAATCACATATATTATCGCATGATCTTGAACTCTCCAGTGAGCCTGTAATACAAAATAAACTGGTTCAGTTTTCTCACATCTGCTCCTCCGCAACCTCAAGCACAGTCAATCCGTGCGAGACGGCCCATGTCCTTTTAATAATGGCGGTGCAACCCTCTCGGTCGGGACAGGCTGAATAACATCACAACAAAGGGTTCCCCCTGGAAGGGTGCACTCAGGAAACAGCCGAGTCCTGCAAGTTTCTAGCAGCGCTCTTTATTGTGGAAAACCTGGATTATTTGCCACACTTCATTAAAAACCCAGCCCGACGCACTTCGGAGCTCCTGCTCCTTGTTCACTGGCAATGCAAGTGATTAGGTTGGAAAAGAGTAAACAGCTGAGTCTCTTAGTTAATTATTTTATCGCCCCTGGTGGGCCTTATTAATTTCCATACACTTCCGTTTTCTGGGACTCGTAGTGCGGTTTCTCTTATAATTAATTCCTCCAGTGGACTCCGTCCCAATCACATATATTATCGCATGATCTTGAACTATCCAGTGAGCCTGTAATACAAAATAAACCGGTTCAGTTTTCTCCCATCTGCTACTCCGCAACCTCAAGCACAGTCAATCCGTGCGAGACGGCCCATGTCCTTTTAATAATGGCGGTGCAACCCTCTCGGCCGGGACAGGCCGAATAACATCACAACGAAGGGGTCCCCCTGTGAGGGTGCACTCAGGAAACAGCCGAGTCCTGCAAGTTTCTAGCAGCGCTCTTTATTGTGGGAAACCGGGATAATTTGCCAGAGTTCATTAAAAACCCAGCCCGACGCGTTTCGGAGCTCCTGCTCCTTGTTCATGGGCAATGCAAGTGATTGGGTTGGAAAAGAGTAAACAGGCGAGTCTCTTAGTTAATTATTTTATCGCCCCCTAGTGGGCCTGATTAATTTCAATACACTTCAGCATTTTGGGACTCGTAGTGCGGTTTCTCTTGCAATTAATTCCTCCAGTGGACTCCGTCCCAATCACATATATTATCGCATGATCTTGAACTCTCCAGTGAGGCTGTAATACAAAATAACCCGTTTCAGTTTTCTCCCATCTGTTCCTCCGCAGCCTCAAGCACAATCAATCCGTGCGAGATGGCCCATGTCCTTTTAATAATGGCAGTGCAACCCTCTCAGCCGAGACAGGCTGAATAACATCGCAACAAAGGGGTCCCCCTGCGAGGGTGCACTCAGGAAACAGCAGAGTCCTGCAAGTTTCTAGCAGCGCTCTTTATTGTGGGAAGCCGGGATTATTTGCCACACTTCATTAAAAACCCAGCCCGACGCACTTCGGAGCTCCTGCTCTTTGTTCACTGGCAATGCAAGTGATTAGGTTGGAAAAGAGTAAACAGCTGAGTCTCTACGGTAATTATTTTATCGCCCCTGGTGGGCCTGATTAATTTCCATACACTTCAGCATTCTGGGACTCGTAGTGCGGTTTCTCTTATAATTAATTCCTCCAGTGGACTCCGTCCCAATCACATATATTATTGCATGATCTTGAACTCTCCAGTGAGCCTGTAATACAAAATAACCCGGTTCAGTTTTCTCCCATCTGTTCCTCTGCAACCTCAAGCACAGTCAATCCGTGCGAGATGTCCCATGTCCTTTTAATAATGGCAGTGCAACCCTCTCGGCGAGGACAGGCCGAATAACTTCGCAACAAAGGGGTCCACCTGCGAGGGTGCACTCAGGAAACAGCAGAGTCCTGCAAGTTTCTAGCAGCGCTCTTTATTGTGGGAAGCCGGGATTATTTGCCAGAGTTCATTAAAAACCCAGCCCGACGCGTTTCGGAGCTCCTGCTCCTTGTTCACGGGCAATGCAAGTGATTGGGTTGGAAAAGAGTAAACAGCCGAGTCTCTTAGTTAATTCTTTTATCGCCCCCTGGTGGGCTTGATTAATTTCCATACACTTCAGCATTCTGGGACTCGTAGTGCGGTTTCTCTTGCAATTAATTCCTCCAGTGGACTCCGTCCCAATCACACATATTATCGCATGACCTTGAACTCTCCAGTGAGCCTGTAATACAAACTAACCCGGTTCAGTTTTCACCCATCTGTTCCTCCGCAACCTCAAGCACAGTCAATCCGTGCGAGACGGCCCATGTCCTTCTAATAATGGCGGTGCAACCCTCTCGGCCGGGACAGGCCGAATACCATCACAACAAAGGGGTCCCCCGGCGAGGGTGCACTCAGGAAACAGCCGAGTCCTGCAAGTTTCTAGCAGCGCTCTTTATTGTGGAAAACCGGGATTATTTCCCACAGCTCATTAAAAACCCAGCCCGATGCGTTTCGGAGCTCCTGCTCCTTGTTCACGGGCAATGCAAGTGATTGGGTTGGAAAAGAGTAAACAGCCGAGTCTCTTAGTTAATTCTTTTATGGCCCCTTGGTAGGCCTGATTAATTTCCATACACTTCAGCATTCTGGGACTCGTAGTGCGGTTTCTCTTGCAATTAATTCCTCCAGTGGACTCCGTCCCAATCACATATATTATCGCATGATCTTGAACTCTCCAGTGAGCCTGTAATACAAAATAACCCGGTACAGTTTTCTCCCCTCTGTTCCTCCGCAACCTCAAGCACAGTCAATCTGTGTGAGACGGCCCATGTCCTTTTAATAATGGCGGTGCAACCCTCTCGGCCGGGACAGGCTGAATAACATCACAACAAAGGGGTCCCCCTGCGAGGGTGCACTCAGGAAACAGCCAAGTCCTGCAAGTTTCTAGCAGCGCTCTTTATTGTGGAATACCGGGATTAATTGCCACAGTTCATTAAAAACCCAGCCCGACGCGTTTCGGAGCTCCTGCTCCTTGTTCATGGGCAATGCAAGTGATTGGGTTGGAAAAGAGTAAACAGCCGAGTCTCTTAGTTAATTATTTTATCGCCCCCTGGTGGGCCTGATTAATTTCCATACACTTCAGCATTCTGGGACTCGTAGTGCGGTTTCTCTTGCAATTAATTCCTCCAGTGGACTCCGTCACAATCACATATATTATCGCATGATCTTGAACTCTCCAGTGAGCCTGTAATACAAAATAACCCGGTTCAGTTTTCTCCCATCTGTTCCTCCATAACCTCAAGCACAGTCAATCCGTGCGATACGGCCCATGTCCTTTTAATAATGGCGGTGCAACCCTCTCGGCTGGGACAGGCCGAATAACATCACAACAAAGGGGTCCCCCTGCGAGGGTGCACTCAGGAAACAGCCGAGTCCTGCAAGTTTCTAGCAGCGCTCTTTATTGTGGAAAACCTGGATTATTTGCCACACTTCATTAAAAACCCAGCCCGACGCACTTCGGAGCTCCTGCTCCTTGTTCACTGGCAAAGCAAGTGATTAGGTTGGAAAAGAGTAAACAGCTGAGTCTCTTAGTTAATTATTTTATCGCCCCTGGTGGGCCTTATTAATTTCCATACACTTCCGTATTCTGGGACTCGTAGTGCGGTTTCTCTTATAATTAATTCCTCCAGTGGACTCCGTCCCAATCACATATATTATCGCATGTTCTTGAACTCTCCAGTGAGCCTGTAATACAAAATAACCCGTTTCAGTTTTTTCCCATCTGTTCCTCCGCAACCTCAAGCACAGTCAATCCGTGCGAGACGTCCCATGTCCTTTTAATAATGGCAGTGCAACCCTCTCGGCCGGGGCAGGCCGAATAACATCGCAACAAAGGGGTCCCCCTGCGAGGGTGCACTCAGGAAACAGCAGAGACCTGCAAGTTTCTAGCAGCACTCTTTATTGTGGAAAACCGGGATTATTCGCCACAGTTCATTAAAAACCCAGCCCGACGCGTTTCGGAGCTCCTGCTCCTTGTTCACGGGCAATGCAAGTGATTGCGTTTGAAAAGAGTAAACCACCGAGTCTCTTAGTTAATTCTTTTATGGCCCCCTGGTGGGCCTGATTAATTTCCATACACTTCAGCATTCTGGGACTCGTAGTGCGGTTTCTCATGCAATTAATTCCTCCAGTGGACTCCGTCCCAATCACATATATTATCGCATGAACTTGAACTCTCCAGTGAGCCTGTAATACAAAATAACCCGGTTCAGTTTTCTCCCCTCTGTTCCTCCGCACCCTCAAGCACAGTCAATCCGTGTGAGACGGCCCATGTCCTTTTAATAATGGCAGTGCAACCCTCTCGGCCGGGACAGGCCGAATAACATCACAACAAAGGGGTCCCCCTGCGAGGGTGCACTCAGGAAACAGCCGAGTCCTGCAAGTTTCTAGCAGCGCTCTTTATTGTGGGAAGCCGGGATTATTTGCCAGAGTTCATTGAAAACCCAGCCCGACGCGTTTCGGAGCTCCTGCTCCTTGTTCACGGGCAATGCAAGTGATTGGGTTGGAAAAGAGTAAACAGCAGAGTCTCTTAGTTAATTATTTTATCTCCCCCTGGTGGGCCTGATTAATTTCCATACACTTCAGCATTCTGGGACTCGTAGTGCGGTTTCTCTTGCAATTAATTCCTCTAGTGGATCCCGTCCCAATCACATATATTATCGCATGACCTTGAACTCTCCAGTGAGCCTGTAATACCAAATAACCCGGTTCAGTTTTCTCCCATCTGTTCCTCCGCAACCTCAAGCACAGTCAATCCGTGCGAGACGGCCCTTGTCCTTTTAATAATGGCGGTGCAACCCTCTCGGCCGGGACAGGCTGAATAACATCACAACAAAGGGGTCCCCCTGCGAGGGTGCACTCAGGAAACAGCCGAGTCCTGCAAGTTTCTAGCAGCGCTCTTTATTGTGGAAAACCGGGATTATTTGCCACAGCTCATTAAAAACCCAGCCCGACGCGTTTCGGAGCTCCTGCTCCTTGTTCAAGGGCAATGCAAGTGATTTGGTTGGAAAAGAGTAAACAGCCGAGTCTCTTAGTTAATTCTTTTATGGCCCCCTGGTGGGCCTGATTAAGTTCCATACACTTCAGCATTCTGGGACTCGTAGTGCGGTTTCTCTTGCAATTAATTCCTCCAGTGGACTCTGTCCCTAATCACATATATTATCGCATGATCTTGAACTCTCCAGTGAGCCTGTAATACAAAATAACCCGGTTCAGTTTTCTCCCATCTGTTCCTCCGCAACCTCAAGCACAGTCAATACGTGCGAGACGGCCCTTGTCCTTTTAATAATGGCGGTGCAACCCTCTCGGCCGGGACAGGCTGAATAACATCACAACAAAGGGGTCCCCCTGCGAGGGTGCACTCAGGAAACAGCCGAGTCCTGCAAGTTTCTAGCAGCGCTCTTTATTGTGGGAAGCTGGGATTATTTGCCAGAGTTCATTAAAAACCCAGCCCGACGCGTTTCGGAGCTCCTGCTACTTGTTCACGGGCAATGCAAGTGATTGGGTTGGAAAAGAGTAAACAGCAGAGTCTCTTAGTTAATTATTTTATCGCCCCCTGGTGGGCCTGATTAATTTCCATACACTTCAGCATTCTGGTACTCGTAGTGCGGTTTCTCTTGCAATTAATTCCTCCAGTGGACTCCGTCCCAATCACATATATTATCGCATGACCTTGAACTCTCCAGTGAGCCTGTAATACAAAATAACCCGGTTCAGTTTTCTCCCATCTGTTCCTCCGCAACCTCAAGCACAGTCAATCCGTGCGATACGACCGATGTCCTTTTAATAATAGCGGTGCAACCCTCTCGGCCGGGACAGGCCGAATAACATCACAACAAATGGGTCCCCCTGTGAGGGTGCACACAGAAAACAGCTGAGTCCTGCAAGTTTCTAGCAGCGCTCTTTATTGTGAAAAACCGGGATTATTTGCCACAGTTCATTAAAAACCCAGCCAGCGCGTTTCGGAGCTCCTGCTCCTTGTTCACGGGCAATGCAAGTGATTGGGTTGGAAAAGAGCAAACAGCCGAGTCTCTTAGTTAATTCTTTTATCGCCCCCTGGTGGGCCTGATTAATTTCCATACACTTCAGCATTCTGGGACTCGTAGTGCGGTTTCTCTTGCAATTAATTCCTCCAGTGGACTCCCTCCCAATCACATATATTATCGCATGATCTTGAACTCTCCAGTGAGCCTGTAATACAAAATAACCTGGTTCAGTTTTCTCGCATCTGTTCCTCCGCAACCTCAAGCACAGTCAATTCTTGTGAGACGGCCCATGTCCTTTTAATAATGGCGGTGCAACCCTCTTGGCCGGGACAGGCCGAATAACATCACAACAAAGGGGCCCCCCCGCGAGGGTGCACTCAGGAAACAGCCGAGTCCGTCAAGTTTCTAGCAGCGCTCTTTATTGTGGAAAACCGGGATTCTTTCCCACAGTTCATTAAAAACCCAGCCCGACGCATTTCGGAGCTCCTGCTCCTTGTTCATGGGCAATGCAAGTGATTGGGTTGGAAAAGAGTAAACAGCTGAGTCTCTTAGTTAATTCTTTTATCGCCCCCTGGTGGGCCTGATTAATTTCCATACACTTCAGCATTCTGGGACTCGTAGTGCGGTTTCTCTTGCAATTAATTCCTCCAGTGGAGTCCGTCCCAATCACATATATTATCGCATGATCTTGAACTCTCCAGTGAGCCTGTAATACAAAATAACCCGGTTCAGTTTTCTCCCATCTGTTCCTCCGCAACCTCAAGCACAGTCAATCCGTGCGAGACGGCCAATGTCCTTTTAATAATGGAGGTGCAACTCTCTGGGCCGGGACAGGCCAAATAGCATCACAACAGAGGGGTCCCCCTGCGAGGGTGCACTCAGGAAACAGCCGAGTCCTGCAAGTTTCTAGCAGCGCTCTTTATTGTGGAAAACCGGGATTATTTGCCACAGTTCATTAAAAACCCAGCTCGATGCGTTTCGGCGCTCCTGCTCCTTGTTCACGGGCAATGCAAGTGATTGGGTTGGAAAAGAGTAAACAGCCGAGTCTCTTAGTTAATTATTTTATCGCCCCCTGGTGGGCCTGATTAATTTCCGTACACTTCAGCATTCTGGGACTCGTAGTGCGGTTTCTCTTGCAATTAATTCCTCCAGTGGACTCCGTCCCAATCACATATATTATCGAATGATCTTAAACTCTCCAGTGAGCCTGGAATACAAAATAACCCGGTTCAGTTTTCTCCCATCTGTTCCTCCGCAACCTCAAGCACAGTCAATCCGTGCGAGATGGCCAATGTCCTTTTAATAATGGAGGTGCAACCCTCTGGGCCGGGACAGGCCAAATAACATCACAACAAAGGGATCCCCCTGCGAGGGTGCACTCAGGAAACAGCCGAGTCCTGCAAGTTTCTAGCAGCGCTCTTTATTGTGGAAAACCGGGATTATTTGCCACAGTTCATTAAAAACCCAGCCCGACGCGTTTCGGAGCTCCTGCTCCTTGTTCACGGGCAATGCAAGTGATTGGGTTGGAAAAGAGTAAACAGCCGAGTCTCTTAGTTAATTATTTTATCGCCCCTGGTGGGCCTGATTAATTTCCGTACACTTCAGCATTCTGGGACTCGTAGTGCGGTTTCTCTTGCAATTAATTCCTCCAGTGGAGTCCGTCCCAATCACATATATTATCGCATGATCTTGAACTCTCCAGTGAGCCTGTAATACAAAATAACCCGGTTCAGTTTTCTCCCATCTGTTCCTCCGCAACCTCAAGCACAGTCAATCCGTGCGAGACGGCCAATGTCCTTTTAATAATGGAGGTGCAACCCTCTGGGCCGGGACAGGCCAAATAACATTACAACAAAGGGGTCCCCCTGCGAGGGTGCACTCAGGAAACAGCCGAGTCCTGCAAGTTTCTAGCAGCGCTCTTTATTGTGGAAAACCGGGATTATTTGCCACAGTTCATTAAAAACCCAGCCCGACGCGTTTCGGAGCTCCTGCTCCTTGTTCACGGGCAATGCAAGTGATTGGGTTGGAAAAGAGTAAACAGCCGAGTCTCTTAGTTAATTATTTTATCGCCCCCTGGTGGGCCTGATTAATTTCCGTACACTTCAGCATTCTGGGACTCGTAGTGCGGTTTCTCTTGCAATTAATTCCTCCAGTGGACTCCGTCCCAATCACATATATTATCGCATGATCTTGAACTCCCCAGTGAGCCTGTAATACAAAATAACCCGGTTCAGTTTTCTCCCATCTGTTCCTCCGCAACCTCAAGCACAGTCAATCCGTGTGAGACGGCCCATGTCCTTTTAATAATGGCGGTGCAACCCTTTCGGCCGGGACAGGCCGAATAACATCACAACAAAGGGGTCCCCCTGCGAGGGTGCACTCAGGAAACAGCCGAGTCCTGCAAGTTTCTAGCAGCGCTCTTTATTGTGGAAAACCGGGATTATTTGCCACAGCTCATTAAAAACCCAGCCTGACGCGTTTCGGAGCTCCTGTTCCTTGTTCACGGGCAATGCAAGTGATTGGGTTGGAAAAGAGTAAACAGCCGAGTCTCTTAGTTAATTCTTTTATGGCCCCCTGGTGGGCCTGATTAATTTCCATACACTTCAGCATTCTGGGACTCGTAGTGCGGTTTCTCTTGAAATTAATTCCTCCAGTGGACTCCGTCCCAATCACATATATTATCGCATGATCTTGAACTCTCCAGTGAGCCTGTAATACAAAATAACCCGGTTCAGTTTACTCTAACCCTGGGCAAAGCACTACGCTACGCTCGCGTAGTTTGCGAAGTTTGCGCTACTTCGCACAACGCGAAGTGCACGTAGCACAGTGCAAACACGCGTAGCGTAGTGCAGCGGTCATTTTTTGCTTGCTCGCGGTCCTCAACGTCAAGTTGGCGACCGCGAGCAAGCAAAATGACATCCCGGCGAGATTCTCATCGCAGGGAGGTCAGGTTTCTCATTGCGAGTGGTCGCGTATGCTTGCGACCGCTCGCGATGAGAAACTACCAGTTCGCGTTGAGAAAGCTGCCGCTCGAGTAAAAATCTACTCGAGCGGCAGTAAAAGACAGCTCGCACTGTGCAAGATGCCGTTTTCAATGATTGCACAGTGCGGACAAGCATCCGGCACTGTGCAATCATTGCGAACAGTGCACTACGCAGTTCGCGTAGTGCTACGCGTAGTTCGCGTAGTGCGAACTGCACTTTGCGTAGCTTCGCGTAGCGCTACTTCGCGAACTACGCCCAGGCTTAGTTTACTCCCATCTGTTCCTCCGCAACCTCAAGCACAGTCAATCCATGTGAGACGGCCCATGTCCTTTTAATTATGGCGGTGCAACCCTCTCGGCCGGGACAGGCCGAATAACATCACAACAAAGGGGTCCCCCTGTGAGGGTGCATTCAGGAAACAGCCGAGTCCTGCAAGTTTCTAGCAGCGCTCTTTGTTGTGGAAAACCGGGATTATTTGCCACAGTTCATTAAAAACCCAGCCCGACGCGTTTCGGAGCTCCTGCTCCTTGTTCACGGGCAATGCAAGTGATTGGGTTGGAAAAGAGTAAACAGCCGAGTCTCTTAGTTAATTATTTTATCGCCCCCTGGTGGGCCTGATTAATTTCCGTACACTTCAGCATTCTGGGACTCGTAGTGCGGTTTCTCTTGCAATTAATTCCTCCAGTGGACTCCGTCCCAATCACATATATTATCGCATGATCTTGAACTCTCCAGTGAGCCTGTAATACAAAATAACCAGGTTCAGTTTTCTCCCATCTGTTCATCTGCAACCTCAAGCACAGTCAATCTGTGCGAGACGGCCCATGTCCTTTTAATAATGGCGGTGCAACCCTTTCGGCCGGCACAGGCCGAATAACATCACAACAAAGGGGTCCACCTTCGAGGGTGCACTCAGGAAACAGCCGAGTCCTGCAAGTTTCTAGCAACGCTCTTTATTGTGGAAAACCGGGATTATTTGACACAGTTCTTTAAAAACCCAGCCCGACGCGTTTCGGAGCTCCTGCTCCTTGTTCACGGGCAATGCAAGTGATTGGGTTGGAAAAGAGTAAACAGCCGAGTCTCTTAGTTAATTCTTTAATCGCCCCCTGGTGGGCCTGATTAATTTCCATACACTTCAGCATTCTGGGACTCGTAGTGCGGTTTCTCTTGCAATTAATTCCTCCAGTGGACTCCGTCCCAATCACATATATTATCACATGATCTTGAACTCTCCAGTGAGCATGTAATACAAAACAACCCGGTTCAGTTTTCTCCCATCTGTTCCTCTGCAACCTCAAGCACAGTCAATCCGTGCGAGATGGCCCATATCCTTTTAATTATGGCGGTGCAACCCTCTCGGCCGGGACAGGCCAAATAACATCACAACAAAGGGGTCCCCCTGCGAGGGTGCACTCAGGAAACAGCCGAGTCCGTCAAGTTTCTAGCAGCGCTCTTTATTGTGGAAAACCGGGATTCTTTCCCACAGTTCATTAAAAACCCAGCCCGACGCATTTCGGAGCTCCTGCTCCTTGTTCACGGGCAATGCAAGTGATTGGGTTGGAAAAGAGTAAACAGACGAGTCTCTTAGTTAATTCTTTTATCGCCCCCTGGTGGGCCTGATTAATTTCCATACACTTCAGCATTCTGGGACTCGTAGTGCGGTTTCTCTTGCAATTAATTCCTCCAGTGGACTCCATCCCAATCACATATATTATCGCATGATCTTGAACTCTCCAGTGAGCCTGTAATACAAAATAACCCGGTTCAGTTTTCTCCCATCTGTTCCTCCGCAACCTCAAGCACAGTCAATCTGTGCGAGACGGCCCATGTCCTTTTAATAATGGCGGTGCAACCCTCTGGGCCGGGACAGGCCGAATAACATCACAACAAAGGGGTCCCCCTGCGAGGGTGCACTCAGGAAACAGCCGAGTCCTGCAAGTTTCTAGCAGCGCTCTTTATTGTGGAAAACCGGGATTATTTGCCACAGTTCATTAAAAACCCAGCCCGACGCGCTTCGGAGCTCCTGCTCCTTGTTCATAGGCAATGCAAGTGATTGGGTTGGAAAAGAGTAAACTGCCAAGTCTCTTAGTTAATTCTTTTATCGCCCCCTGGTGGGCCTGATTAATTTCCATACACTTCAGCATTCTGGGACTCGTAGTGGGGTTTCTCTTGCAATTAATTAATCCAGTGGACTCCGTCACAATCACATATATTATCGCATGATCTTGAACTCTCTAGTGAGCCTGTAATACAAAATAACCCGGTTCAGTTTTCTCCCATCTGTTCCTCCGCAACCTCAAGCACAGTCAATCCGTGCGATACAGCCCATGTCCTTTTAATAATGGCGGTGCAACCCTCTCGGCCGGGACAGTCCGAATAACATCACAACAAAGGGGTCCCCCTGCGAGGGTGCACTCAGGAAACAGTTGAGTCCTGCAATTTTCCAGCAGCGCTCTTTATTGTGGAAAACCGGGATGATTTGCCACACTTCATTAAAAACCCAGCGCGATGCACTTCGGAGCTCCTGTCCTTGTTCACTTGAATGCAAGTGATTGGGTTGGAAAAGAGTAAACAGCTGAGTCGCTTAGTTAATTATATTATCGCCCCCTCGTGGGCCTGATTAATTTCCATACACTTCAGCATTCTGGGACTAGTAGTGCGGTTTCTCTTGCAATTAATTCCTCCAGTGGACTCCGTCCCAATCACATATATTATCGCATGATCTTGAACTCTCCAGTGAGCCTGTAATACAAAATAATCCGGTTCAGTTTTCTCCCATCTGTTCTTCCGCAACCTCAAGCACAGTCAATGCTTGCGAGACGGCCCATGTCCTTTTAATAATGGCAGTGCAACCCTCTCAGCCGGGACAGGCCGAATAACATCGCAACAAAGGGGTCCCCCTGCGAGGGTGCACTCAGGAAACAGCCGAGTCCTGCAAGTTTCTAGCAGCGCTCTTTATTGTGGAAAACCAGGATTATTTGCCACAGTTCATTAAAAACCCAGCCCGACGCGTTTCGGAGCTCCTGCTCCTTGTTCACGGGCAATGCAAGTGATTGGGTTGGAAAAGAGTAAACAGCTGAGTCTCTTAATTAATTATTTTATCGCCCCCTGGTGGGCCTGATTAATTTCCATAACCTTCAGCATTCTGGGACTCGTAGTGCGGTTTCTCTTGCAATTAATTCCTCCAGTGGACTCCGTCCCAATCACATATATTATCGCATGATCTTGAACTCTCCAGTGAGCCTATAATAAAAAATAACCCGGTTCAGTTTTCTCCCACCTGTTCCTCCACAACCTCAAGCAGAGTCAATCAGTGCGAGACGGCCCATGTCCTTTTAATAATGGTGGTGCAACCCTCTCGGCAGGGACAGGCCGAATACCATCACAACAAAGGGGTCCCCCTGCGAGGGTGCACTCAGGAAACAGCCGAGTCCTGCAAGTTTCTAGCAGCGCTCTTTATTGTGGAAAACCAGGATTATTTGACACAGTTCATTAAAAACCCAGCCCGACGCGTTTCGGAGCTCCTGCTCCTTGTTCACGGGCAATGCAAGTGATTGGGTTGGAAAAGAGTAAACAGCTGAGTCTCTGGTGGGCCTGATTAATTTCCATACACTTCAGCATTCTGGGACTCGTAGTGCGGTTTATCTTGCAATTAATTAATCCAGTGGACTCCGTCACAATCACATATATTATCGCATGATCTTGAACTCTCCAGTGAGCCTGTAATACAAAATAACCCAGTTTGAGTTTTCTACCATCTGTTCCTCCGCAACCTCAAGCACAGTCAATCCGTGCGATACGGCCCATGTCCTTTTAATAATGGCGGTGCAACCCTCTCGGCCGGGACAGGCTGAATAACATCACAACAAAGACGTCCCCCTTCGAGGGTGCACTCAGGAAACAGCTGAGTCCTGCAAGTTTCTAGCAGCGCTCTTTATTGTGGAAAACCGGGTTTATTTCCCACAGTTCATTAAAAACCCAGCCCGACGCATTTCGGAGCTCCTGCTCCTTGTTCACGGGCAATACGAGTGATTGGGTTGGAAAAGAGTAAACAGCCGAGTATCTTAGTTAATTCTTTTATCGCCCCCTGGTGGGCCTGATTAATTTCCATACACTTCAGCATTCTATGACTCTTAGTGCGGTTTCTCTTGCAATTAATTCCTCCAGTGGACTCCGTTACAATCACATATATATCATCGCATGATCTTGAACTCTCCAGTGAGCCTGTAATACAAAATAACCCGGTTCAGTTTTCTCCCATCTGTTCCTCCGCAACCTCAAGCACAGTCAATACATGCGAGATGGCCCATGTCCTTTTAATAATGGCGGTGCAACCGTAGGCGCATTGACATGCGAGACCCTCCAGTGGGACCTCAACAAAGAGCACCTCGCGCTCAGTGAGGACCTCTGGGCCCTCGGACGAGGGGTTTATGATTAACTAATTAGCAACAATTCCTTGCAGCAAGCTGTGTTATGTTACATGAGCTTTGAGCAAACATTTTAAGCGGATTCATTTCAAGAGGCCACGCCTTGCCAAGAAACCTCGTGCCCGGGTGTGCTGATAACAGGTTGATCCCGATGCCGCATTCACTGGGGGCCTGCAGCAGCGAATAGCAAGAGTGTGGGATGCAGTGCCGGGGGCGGGTGATGTGGTCGTATTACTGCAAGAGCTGAAGAGTGCAATGATAACTGAGACTGGAGAAAGAGGGCTGGTGTGGCAGCAATGCTCTTACAGCTCTGGGGCACAGTGCATGAACAGCTAATGCAAGAGTCAAAGCATGCAAGAAACTGCACGTATGGAGAGGCATGCAGCAATGCAGTGGTAGTAGGGGTGGGTGGGGTTGTAGTGCAGGAGGAATATTTAGCAAGAGAAAATGTGTGTGGAGATGGGGCATTGTGGCTCTAGCATCTGCTCGCACCACAGATATTCAGAAGCAGTGCCTGGTATCAAGGCTGAGGAGAAGTGGCCTAAATGCATCAACACTAGGGAACCAAGAGAATGAACTTTAACTGCTGAACCAAGTGTTTGAATTAGCTAGTCACACACTGGTGCACAAGAGCCAACAGATACTCAAAGAACACTAGTGCAAGACAGTACTCACATGTTGGTAGGGTGCAGGACACATCACACCAGTGTCAGGGGTATTTACAGAGACTTGGTATTAGGTGCTCACACACTGAGACCTGAGGAGAGTACACTAGTGATGGGTACATAGGAGACTCAGGGTTACGTGGAGAGTACTTACATCATGTAACTTGCACAAAATGTGCAGTAGATACACACTAACACCCGGAAGCAGCTAAGTACTCATTTGTGGGTGATGGGGGGATTCTCACACTGAGGCAGAGAGTACGTCTCTCACCATTGCATCAGTACTTACATTCAGTTCAGATCAGGTACTCATACACTGCTACCTAGGGAGAACTAGGTACTGTCTACATACAAATGTAATGGGTAATACTTAAGCACACTGCTGAGCGAGTGTTGAGTCACACCAGGGTCAGTGCTGTTAAGGGCTTGTGCCGGGCAGTTCTTAACGAGCATGAAATGCCTTGGCCGCACTCCCTACTAACGCCAGAGAAGGTGCCTAGCTGCTGCAGGTGCTGCCAGTCTGCACAGGACTGTAACATGAGCCCAAAATATATTTCAAATTATGTCCCTGGGAACTGGCCCACCCGGGAGCTACAATTATAACAACCGCAGGAGAGCACAGGTGTTCGTTTTTTTCAAATTCACAGCGATATCTATGAATATTTGCAAAAATCGCTGTGATTAAAAAAATAATTGTGGTTTTTATCACCCTGGCAGGGTCCCAGGGGTACCCCTAGACCTAGGATAGAGGTTTAGGGTATTCGTACCCTGCCCCCTTTTCTTTTTTTTTTAGTTTGTTTGCATTGGCAAACAATCAGAGCTCTGCAGATCTCTGCAAAAGCTCATCATTATTCGCGAAGGCTTCGCAATAGTAGATAAGCAAATTTGAATTTTCTTTAATTTCTCAAAAACTGCTAAACAGATTTACACCACATAACTGAAAGCTACCTTTCTGCCAAATTTTGTGTAATTCCATCCAGCGATTCAGGCTGCAGGCATGTCTAAAGACTCCCATGGAATATACATAGGAAACACACTTTTATGGACCCCCCCTTTTTCCTCGGCCCCTGCTTGGCGGATTTGTCAAACAGTGGCAAAGATATAGGCAAGTCAAAACAATGCTTTTCCTATGGAAACATGGTTCTAACTATAACTACCTACTGGCGACTGCCAGTAGGTAATCTATCTATCTATCTATCTATCTATCTATCTATCTATCTATCTATCTATCTATCGCGGCTCCCGTCCTGTCATTGCAAACTTGCTTTGCTTCATTGAAGCGAGAGCAGGGAAACCTGCTCTCGCTTCAATGAAGCAAAGCAGATTGCTTTTCCATAAGGGGAGCTGCATGTCAGCAGCTCCCCTTATGGAAAAGCAATGCCGGCTCCCGCAGGACGTGGGGAGCCGGCGGGACCGTGCAGGGATTGGGGACCCCCACGGTCCCCTACGTGTGGCCAGGCCCCGGGGGATTGGGTAACGGGGCCATTAGTGGCCCGGGAGCGGGGCCACGCAGCCCCCCACCCCAAAAAAAAGAATTAAAAAAAAAAAGGACGCAAAGGCCGGCCCCGGGGGATGGGGTCCCCGGGGCCTTTAATGGCCTGAGGAGGGGGCCACGCAGCCCCCTCCAAATATTTATTT
Source organism: Calotriton arnoldi (assembly GCA_963921515.1). Lineage (NCBI taxonomy): Eukaryota > Metazoa > Chordata > Amphibia > Caudata > Salamandridae > Calotriton > Calotriton arnoldi. The sequence continues at coordinate 496,981 of CAWUFW010012111.1, forward strand.
GTTAAAAAAAGAGGGCATGCCCCGGGGGATGGGTTCCCGGGGCAAATACAAGCCCAGGGAAGGGGGCCACGTGGCCCCCTTCCCGTTTAAAAAAAAAAACATAAATAAATAAAAGAACAGCCTCAGGCCCCGGGGGATGGGGTCCCCGGGGACAAAAGTGGACGAGGGAAGGGGGGCCACTCAGCCCCCTCCAATAAAAAAAAAAAGGAAGCAAAAAAAAAAAACGGCATCGTGCCGGAGGCCCGCCCCTCCCTGCAGCACTCTGCAAACGCGCCCCTGGCGCGTTGTAAGAAGGGGAAGTAATTCCCCTTGAATACTGGGGTTCCCTAGGGGCCAACTAGCCCACCGGGAATCTCCAGTATGCGCCAGGGGCTGCGTTGCAGAGAGGTGTACAGAGGCCACGCCCCTTTTACACCTCTGTGCAACGCAGCTCTGTGGCGCTTTTGGAGCTACATGGTGCGCTAGTTGGACTCCAGGGACCCTCAGGATTCAAGGGGACTTAATCCCCCAACTTAAAACGCGCCACGGGCGCGTTTGCACAGTGGTGAAGGGAGGGGGCGGGGCTTCAGGTGACATGTGTGCAAACAGGCCCCGTGGCGCGTTTTAAGATGGGGAATTAAACCCCTTCAATCCTGAGGGTCCCTGGGGGCCAACTAGCCCACCAGGTACCTCCAGTGAGTGCCACGGAGCTGCGTAGCAGAGTGTTGAAAAAAGGGGCGTGGCCTCTGAACACCTCTCTGCAAAGCAGCTCTCTGGCGCATACTGGAGGTATCTGGTGGGCTAGTTGGCCCCTAGGGACCCTCGGGATTGAGGAGGAATTAATTCTCCAACTTAAAACGCGCCACAGGGCATGTTTGCAGACATGTCACCTCAGGCCCCACCCCCTTCCTTCATCATTGTGCAAATATTCCTCTAAAATCAGCCGAACTACGAATTCCTATTTACTCGCCTGTTATCAGGAGAGACCTCAGTGCTGCATCTTTGAGCCCAGTACTGATCTTGAAAAGTAATTTTAACCGTACTTACCAGTAACTTGAATTTCCTTCCATAGGCTAACATTGACTGGTTTCACTTGGAAATTCTTCTAAGTGTGGAGTTTTGGAACTTTATAATATTCCTCTAAAATCAGCCGAAATACGAATTCCGATTTACTCACCTGTTATCAGGAGAGACCTCAGTGCTGCATCTTTGAGCCCAGTACTGATCCTGAAAAGTAATTTTAACCGTACTTACCAGTAACTTGAATTTCCTTCCATAGGATATCATTGCCTGCTTTTTGCTGAAAAAGTTTCTAAGTGTCGATTTTTGAAACATTCAAATATTCCTCTAAAATCAGCAGAACTACGAATTCCGATTTACTCACCTGTTATCAGGAGAGACCTCAGTGCTGCATCTTTGAGCCCAGTACTGATCCTGAAAAGTAATTTTAACCGTTCTTACCAGTAACTTGAATTTCCTTCCATAGGATATCATTGCCTGCTTTTTGCTGAAAAAGTTTCTAAGTGTCGATTTTTGAAACATACAAATATTCCTCTAAAATCAGCAGAACTACGAATTCCGATTTACTCACCTGTTATCAGGAGAGAACCCAGTGCTGCATCTTTTAGCCCAGCACTGACCCTGAAAAGTAATTCTAACCGTACTTACCAGTAACTTGTATTTCCTTCCATAGGAATCCATTGTCTGGTTTTCAGCAGAAAAGTTTCAAAGTGTCGATTTTCACAAACTACAAATATTCCTTAAAAATCGCCTGTATGACTTAAACGCATTCTTTCAACTGTTTACAGGAGATGCACCAGTGCTGGATCCAGGATCCACCACTGAGTAAGAAAAAGTAACGATAACACTACTTACCTGCTAAGTGAATTTCCTCCCATAGGATAACATTGGTGATTCTATGTGAAAAAGTTTCTGTCAACTTTTAAAATACAATAATATTCCTTAAAAATCACTACTGTAACCAAAACGCTTTTACTCAACTGTTTACAGGAGATGTCCCAGGACTGAATCTAGGATCCAGTCCTGTGGTTAGAAAAAGTAATCCATAAAGTAACTAATTGCATTTAACTAGAAATTCACATTGAGCTCAATGTTGCATTGTGTTTGAAATTGTGTTGCCCATTGCAACAACTGTAACTACTGTACTTAAAAGTCTATTGCCTATTTGCAAAGTATTTAAACTAAAGTAATTCATTCTGAGAAAGTATATTTTGTAATGTAATGTATAATGTAATTACAATGTAATTTAAAAATAAAATATCTAAAAATAAATAGTTTAAAAAAATGTAGTAAATCAGTATCAAAAAAATAAATATAACAATTAATACATTTAAAAATTGTCATTTACAAAACCTTTGAAATTCACTGAAAAAAACCATAGGTTTCAGACATGTTATAGTTAGGAATTAGCATTTAAAAAACCTTTGAAATTCACTGAAAAAACCATAGGTTTCAGGCACGTTATAGTTAGAAATTAGCATTTAAAAAACCTTTGAAATTCACTGAAAAAAACCATAGGTTTCAGGCACGTTATAGTTAGAAATTAGCATTTAAAAAACCTTAGAAATTCACTGAAAAAACCATAGGTTTTAGGGACAGTTATAGTTAGTTGGACATTGCACTCGTACAAAACCCGTGAAATTCCCCCGTTATAGTTAGTTCAGCTAACTATAACTCGCGTCCCCCGCAATGCACTGCTGATGACGTCACATATTACATCACTCATGACATGGTCAGTGACATCACTGATGACATCACTGATGACATCTCAAATGACATCAGTGATGACATCACTGATGACATCATCCAGTGACTGTGTGTTTCTGTAAAGTTTAAATATGTTTTATATATATGCCAAGGTGTATTGAATAATGAGTGGGTGTATAAGTGTCTGGATGGATGATTTAGTAGGTGCGTGATTGACTCTATAAGTGAGTGATTAAACGTATCTTACTAAATGCATGGGTTAGTGACTAAACTGTGTGAATGTCTTTATCCGTCTGTCTGTTGGTGTGTAAGTGGCTGCATGGGATTGTAAATAGCTACATGAGTGTCTATATGAGTTATTGATTGGTTGTCTGAGTATCTGTATGGGTGCCTGAGTGTTTGTGTGGATGGGGTGTGTGTGACTGCACATAGATGTATCAGTGGGTGATTCACTGGGTGCATGGTTTCAAGAGTGCATCTGTGATGGACTGTATGGGTGGGTGAGTGTGTGTATGGGTGTGTTAGTGAGTGAATGTATATCTCAGTGGTATATGTGTGAGTAACTACATATGTGAAAGGCAGTATATATGTGTGTTGGAGTATATAAATGGGTATAAGTGAGAGTGTGTGATTGTGAGAGTGGCTGTATGGATGAGTGTGTACTTGTATTAGTGATTGTATAAGAGCGTAAGAATGTGCTAGTATTTGTATGAGTAAGTGAGCTGGTGTGTGTATAACTGTATAGGTGAGTAAATGGCAGTGTGATTAATTATTTGCATGACTGACTAGGTGTGTGAGTACCTCTATGGATGAGTGGCGGAGTGTCAGTGTCTATGTAGGTGTATGAGTGCATATGATAGTCCTGTACTGAGTGACCGTAAGTATGAGTGACTGTACAGGTGAGTGAGTGGATGTGTGTGTAGACCTAAGAATCAGTGAGTGGGTATGTAGTTATTGGTGTTGGAGTGTCTATGGTTTTGAGAATGGCAGTCTGTAATTTAGAGTGGGTGTATCAAAAGTTATATTAGGGTGTGAGAAGATGCATGAAATTATCACATGGATGATGTCATGGATGATGTCATCAGTGATGTCATCAGTGATGTCACTGACCATGTCATGAGTGATGTAATATGTGACGTCATCAGCAGTGCATTGCGGGGGCGCAAGTTATAGTTAGCTGAACTAACTATAACGGGGGAATTTCACGGGTTTTGTACGAGTGCAATGTCCAACTACCTATAACTGTCCCTAAAACCTATGGTTTTTTCAGTGAATATATATATATATATAGACATAGATACACACAGTGGTGGTCACCACTGTGTAGTTATAGTGAGGTCAGCCGTTGAATAGGAGGGGCATTTTTTGTTTTCCGAATAACTTTGGTGTCTTTGACGATTCTTCACAATACTTTCCACAAAAACAGTTCATCCACCTCAGGTTCACTATGGAAAGCTTCTGGGTGATCTGTCCAGTGGGGGCTGAGAAAAAGAGAAGGACCCAAAACATATTTCCCCATGCAATGTCCCATAGGAATATTAAGAAGTGGTACAGAAAAAGAACTTTTGCACACAATTGTACTACATTTGTAGAAACCTAGATCGTTTTGTGATTTGGTGTAAATCTTTTCAGCTATTTTTGAGAAATTAAGCTTCAAAATATAGTGATATCTGGAGGGTTGGTCTGGCGGTACCTTTAGTTCCAAATTTAGAGCTTTCTGTTTGGCTGAGAGAGCTGTTCTTTCCATCTGCCGCCTTGGTATAGTGTGACAGGTATTGGTCAATATTTGCAGTGACCATTTTAGGATATGGGTACTTGGTCCCCAAGTCCTGAGTTTTATCAAAAAAGAAGTTAGAGGAGAATTGGGTGGGGGTGCCATGATCCCCTGGCCCTGGCACCAAGATAATAAAAAAATTGTGCAGGCATACTTCTGTGGGACCCAGTGGAACCCAGGGTGGGCCCCCATGTGATACCACAGGACTCCTGTGAGACCCAGTTCGGCCCTCCCTTGAGGTCCTGTTAGAGCACCGCAGGACTGTGCAAGCATTGAAAAGTGAAGTCTGCACAGTCCGCGGTACCTTGTAGTGTCAACACAACCATATATGAGCTGGTGCAGGCCAGCCATGTCATACTGCAATTGTTTCATAGAAGTCCTCTTCCAAAGATAGAGCGATGCCCACATTCCAAAGCAATTAAAAAGTAGTTTATGGGGTGACATGTTTCGGCCTCCACAGCTTTTCTCAAAAATATATATACTTACCCATGTAATGTCGATATTTTTGTCCACTATATTTTTTTACTCTATACTTTTGTAGTTTACTTTCTAAGATTGTGAAGTGGATATTTTTGTCCATGATATTTTTGCTGCAATTTATTTGTATCAAAATATATTTGACCTCAATATTATGTCACAGAAGCATTGTGTACAATACCAATACATAATGTGGGCTGTGGGCCGGCCCATTGCTTATCAATGCTTGACTTGACTTTTTGGTCAATCTGATTAGCTTGCTTCTTTTTCAATGGCTTGCCTGCCTTTTTTTAAATGTTTTTCCCTCCCATGAACCATAGATTCTTCACCATTCTTTTGACTGGATACCTTGTAGCCTTCAACTGTTTACATTCAATGAAATACTGTTTTTTCTTTTTCTTTGACAACTTCATGGGAGTCATCTGTATTCTAGATCCCTTCCAGTGGTGTAAACATTTTGTGCAATTTGCTTTCATGTAATTACACAAGCTTTTGGAAAAATGATAGGTAATTCCGTGAAATGTAAATCCGACATTTAGTGCTATACTTTAATGCAACTGCATCCTCATGTCCATTTTTAGATGTTAGGATGCATTTTACATAAAAAACAAATAGTGCAAAACAGGACAGATGCTGCGAACAGCTCCTCCGCACTCTGGTCATTCATGTTATAATTTTGCCACCAAAGCAGTGCAATTACACAATGTGGTATGACGGTGTAATTTGGGAAATTTCGTGTCACAAGCATAATGTGAAAGTTCCAAAATTATACAAATTGCACCAGCATAATGGCAATATCACGTGGGCCTATTTCTTTCATGTGTGCTGCTTCCCCTGTCTCATTCCAGCCCCCAGCACTCTCCACGTTTCTACTCCTTAGCACGTCTGTTCCTTCCGTGACTCCTTACTGCCCTGTTTGACTTTGTAATTATTTTCTAAATTCTATTTCAGTCCCCTCTGTCAATTATTTGCTCACCTGCCCCTCCCTACTCGTTGTTGCTCCCCCTATTCTGCTCCCCATCACCTTCTATCCATTTTGTATTCTGAATTTTTTTTCAAAGGGCCCAGCAGCTGCAATTTGTTATCACTCAAAATGAAAGGTCACCATCTTGGAGTGGTAAATTAAAAGCTTACAAAAGTTGTCGCTGCAGCGTTGTTATGCATAAATGCAAATATGTAGTGATGCATGCACGCATATACGTATTCATGCTCAAGATGGACAGTTTTTTTAATGTTTTTGATGTGTTTTTGCTGAAATACACCTTTTGTTTCCTGTGAAAATCCTTGGCAAAGTTAAAAGGGCAACCAATGCATTTCAAAGGCAAGGCCTATTGCCCTTCACAATGCTTGTTTTTTTATGGCAAGCACAATTCTTCTTTACTAGAAGGAAATCAGAGAGAATTTAACTGCGGTGTAGTAGAAAAATAATTTAAACCTTACTATGTCTGATTTACATGGACAAAAATGACGTGATTAATGCCTGTCACTAATTCACAGAACGATTCTTGACAAGTGTTAATGGTTTTACAACTTCAGATTACTCCAGCACAAATGTGGAGAAATTTGCGGTTGCAAACCTAATGCAAAGGGTGAGTAGTGGGCAGACCAAGTAGTGGTTTCCCTTGAAAGTTCTTAAACACCCACAAAATTGTGAGTAAGTAAATGATCACAAACTGTGGCCCCACCTTTTTCATCAAATGGTTAGAGTTTTTTCCCTGTATAAGGATGAAGTAACTCCCCTTGCAGGATAGGGAAATGGATTGTACCAGCTCCTGTCTCGAAGCGGGTGTAAGAAAAGGTGTTTCTTCAAGAAACATGCTTTCCTCAAGGACACAACAAAAGAAAAGAACTAGTTTGTAATTACACATTGAGCTGTATTTTCCTGGCGCATAAATGTACATTATGTACAGTTTTAGGAATTGGGTGCACAGGAACATGCCACATGTTATTCCCAGGGCTACAGCTGCAGATCTCTTCCTGGAACAGCTTTCCAAACTTCCTTTAAAAGAAATACCCATGCTTCTGTACTGTACTTGGACATCCCTCCACTACAGTAGCCAGGACTTGGTTAAGGGGAAGCTGCGATGTCCACATGGAACAAATATGTGCCCTGTTCACGTTGCATAGTACAGTATGCTAGTCCATTTAGTAGGTCAAGGACTGAAACCAATTGCATGTCCAAGGATAAGCCCTTTAAGATTTACCCAAGATAATGACCTCCAATACCCATGTAAAAGGATACCCTCGGGCTCCAGATCCTTCAGTTATGTAATTCCTAGGAGCAGATAAAGGTGGAAGTATTAGCCTTGTGCCTCATACTATTGCATGCATGGACTGCTAGGTCCCACAGTTCTAATGCTGCTAACATGCCTTTCCCTTAAGAGCAGGTTTCTGTCTGTGAATGTGGGACTATCATTTAGGGCCCGATTACGACTTTTGGCGCAGCGGGCGGTACACCACCACCAGGCTCCCGCTGCGCCAAAGCCGTGGTTGGACCGCATCACCAGATTAGGAGTTTCCTCCTGTCTGGAGGGCTTTTTTTGGGAACTCCCATGGTGGTGCGTCAGAAAATGGGCACTGCGATGGAAATGGCAAAACCAGTTCCTGCACGGCATGGACTGTTAAGTGCATCCACATGGTGTGAGGCACCAAGGGGCCCTGTAGGGCCCCATTAGTTTCCTCTCTGCCACAGTTCTCATGGAGGAGGAACCGCCATGAAAACTGTGGCAGAGAGGAAACTTGCAATATGCTTGGATGGACCACAGCGATCCTGCCAAGCATATTGCGGCCTCAGGGCCACCGCGCCACCTCCAGGGAACGCAGTTCCCTGGTGCCGCCGCCGGTCCCATGGTGGTACCACCACCCTATCCTAATGGGGCAGTCGAACCACTGGTGCAGCGGTGGCTGGACCATCACGCCACTGTGAGTCTGGCAGTCCTCGGACCGCCAGACTCATAAGCAGACCCTTAGTGAGGGCATTCACACAAGTGTAATGAGCAACTTACTCATCACAGATGTGGGATCTTATGGTCATGACACAGTCTCTTAATGTGATACAGCATTCCTGGGCTTCAGTATCATCACAAATCAATAACTCGTAAGGAAAGGTGAACCAAGGGAACACAGCTCCTCTTACCTGAATGTTTTCTTCTGGCCATGGATACCTACACCTTCATATGGCATGCTGTTCCTCCCCATCTCATTCTTCTCATATGTGGATGCTTGCTGCAGGAAGTTGACCATTGCTTCAATTGACTTAGTCCCACAGGTATCAGGTGACAACACCTGTTCCAAACTCTGCTTTCATGTAGTGGCAGTAAAGAGTTGGAAAATTATGTGACTCTATTCTCACCAGTGTTTCTGGAACAAATATCCGACCGAGGGGGCAGGCCAAAGACATCAGCTCACTAAAATTATAGAGGCATTACTGAATGAGAAGGTGCAGCAAATGAGCAAAGGAAACTCTAAGAGTTGAGCTTCTGTTTGTGGAAGGGAAGGAGATCAATGAGATGATAGTCAGATACATTTATAAATGTTTTTTTAGGGTGCATTATGAAGCAATCCTAGTAAACATATGGATACATTGTGTCTATTGTTATTCAAAAAAGTAGCTATTTAAAATAGATCAGAGTGGTTTTAGAAGTGTGTGTACAACAGGGTTAAATACATGCGTACTGGTTCGTTTTCTCACCCTAACTGAAAAGTGTAATTTAGAATACTGATGAAGTATATTACCGTGGGGGTCCTTTTTGAATCCCTATCAAGATGCTTCTACTTGGCTGAATTTCTTCTGTGTTTACACTTGGTGCGTAATAGTATGCGGAACCCTGTTTGGGTCCCCTTGCATGACATTTATTAGGTTAGATACTTCCCAATATTTAACTGAGTGGTACACATACACACACCTACTTTTTGTTTTCTCTGGCCAGTGATATTTGTGGGGTAATCTAGGCCCACCTCTCACTTGATTTTCATGCCTTTATTACATTTATTCAATAATCCAATCTAATCGATTATTTTGTATTTTTTATCTTTTATTATTTACTTCTTTATTTTGCATTCACTTTTCATATTTACTCAAACGTCTTTCCTGTTTTTCTACTACCATCTTGAGGCTATTTGTAAATGTATTTATAAATCAATTTGTAGGTCTCATCTTCCCCCATTTTCCTACCGCCTCCTCCATTCCCCCTCCTCTCTTTCTGGACAAGATCAATTTGTAATTTAATTTATAGTATGGTATTATAATAATTATTATAATATACAGGCAACACTACCTACCATGGACCCTGTGTAAGGGATTCCATGGTAACTATTTGAAACATGCATATCTTACTAAATCTTGATATCACAAGCCACAAGAGTGTATATATACATATGCGTTCTTTCCTTCTTCTTTTTCCTATGTCTCATTTTTGTCATGACCGAACATGTTTGGTCTTTCATATGTAGGTGTCAAACAATTTGTCATTTTCACCCCCCAGTGGGAATGGCCTTGCATTCTCATTGATGCACTATGCTTAGCATTAACCACATCTCTGTACCTTCCCTCAGGTTTGTATTGAAATATTTATATGTTTTACAATGTCTTTTGTTACCAATTTGAGAACTGCATCATGTGTCATGTTTGGATGTTCTATTTGCTGTTTTTTATGTCTGGTCTTTTACGTGTTGTATATATTTATTGCATTGCAGCCCTGAAGAAATCTATCTTATAGACGAAACGTGTTGGTTGTCTTCACTGCAAATATGTGATACTTTTTAAAGAAAAAGAAAATAAAGACAAGAATCACATCCTTGTTTTTGGGTTACTGTTGTGGTGCATCTCTATACTTTATATTGTTACTTGTAATGTATTTAGGTTTATGCACCTTGGAAGCAGGTGCCTGTAGTGTTTCCCCCCTTTGTATATATACTGTGTACAACTGTACCTTTGAAACAAAAGGTCAGTTGCAGTCTCTATGGTCCACTGTTCTTGCTTTATTGGTACATATTTTTAAATATGTTTTAGCAAATAATATGTATTAATTTAAAATTAAATGAAATGTGTATTTAAATGTTTATAATATTTGCAAAATATAAATATTGTTGTCAACATTTAATATTTTATATTTGTTAGTAATATTTTAGAAATTTGAAATTCATTTTTATTACATTTTAACATTTTTAGTTTGATGTTTGAAATATGAATTTATTTTATTTGTTAATTTTTGTTTTAATTTCCTATTTATTACATTTTGTTTTGATTAAAACAGATTAATAATTAAGATACATATATTGAGATATTATGTAATTGTTATTACATTTTGTTTATCTGTATTAATATTTTACGTTATATTTTTTATTTATTGTGATTGCAAATTGTGATTGTTTTAATTTAATAGTAATGAACACCAATTTTAAGTTTACATGTCAATTTTTTTGTTGTCAATTTAAAAATTTTCCAGAGCTATTAAATATGTTGCTTCATGTTTATGTTCAATTGTTTATTTATGGTAGTTGGTTGTGTAAGAAAAAAGTTTTTAAGTTTTTGTTTTTAAATAATATAGGTTAGATTAAAGTGGGAATTGTTAATCTAAACCCCTTACTGTTCAACACTTCCCAATGTAGCATATGTTAAAGTGAGAATAGTAAATCTAAACCCTTCAATGTCCAACGCTTTCACCACTATTGCTTAGGTTGGAGTGGGTATAGTAAATCTAAACACCTAAGTGTCCAAAACTTTCCCCAATGTTGTTTAAGGTGGAGTGAGAATAGCAAATCTAAACCCCACAATTCAAAACACTTTCCCAAATGTAGCTTAAGTTGGAGTGGGAATGGTAAATCAAAACCCTTCAATGTCCAACACTTTTCCCAATGCAGCTTAGGTTGGAGGGGTAATATTAAGTTTATACCCTTCAATATCTAACACTTTCCTCATCTAGATTGGGTTCGAGTTGGAATAGTAAATCTAAACCACTCAGTTTCCAACACATTGCCCAATGTAGCTTATATTGGAGTAGGAATAATAAATCCATAGCAAACACAAGGAGATGATGGACAGAGTGCTGAAACTTTTCAAACCCTCACCCCCAGTTACAGATCTGGGTTGAACCCATCATCATTCTTTAGCTCACTTCGCCACCCCAGTTCAGACACAGCTATATGCAAATCAGTCTTGACCCTGTGCCTCATGGGAACAGTCCAGCCCAAACTCCCAAGCCATGTCACCCCTGGACCGGAAACAAGCATCCTGGGACCGGTTTCTGGTTAACACCCCTCATCAGCCAGGCTAGCTTGAAACCAGTGGCAAAGGGAGCATGGGACCCATGTCTGGGCATACCCTGCCATCTTAGGGCAAACAAAGCAAATACAAGGAGATGATGGACGGAGTGCTGAAATTTTCAAGCACTCACCCCCAGTCACAGATCTGGGTTGAATCAATCATCATACTTTAGCTCACTTCGCCACCCCAGTTCAGACACAGCTATATGCAAATCAGTCTTGACCCTGTGCCTCATGGGAACAGTCCAGCCCGAACTGCCAAGCCATGTCATCCCTGTACTGGAAACAAGCATCCTTGGACCGGTTTCAGGGTAACACCCCTCATCAGCAAGGCTAGCTTGAATCCAGTGTCAAAGGGAGCAAGGGACCTACGTCTGGGCATACCCTGCCAACTTAGGGTGAACAAAGCAAACACAAGGAGATGATGGACGGAGTGCTGAAACTTTTCAAACACTCACCTCCAGTCACAGACCTGGGTTGAATCCATCATCATTCTTTAGCTCACTTCGCCACCCCAGTTCAGACACAGCTATATGCAAATGAGTCTTGACCCTGTGCCTCATGGGAACAGTCCAGCCCGAACTGCCAAGCCATGTCATCCCTGGACCCGAAACAAGGATCCTGGGACCGGTTTTGGGGTAACACCTCTCATCAGCCAGGCTAGCTTGAATCCAGTGGCAAAGTGAGCAAGGGACCCACGTCTGGGCATGCCCTGCCATCTTAGGGCGAACAAAGCAAGCACAAGGAGATGATGGACGGAGTGCTGAAACTTTTCAAACACTCACCCCCAGTCACAGAACTGGGTTAAATCCATCATCATTCTTTAGCTCACTTCGCCACCCCAGTTCAGACACAGCTATATGCAAATGAGTCTTGACCTTGTGCCTCATGGGAACAGTCCAGCCCGAACTGCCAAGCCATGTCATCCCTGGACCCGAAACAAGCATCCTGGGACCGGTTTCGGGGTAACAGCCCTCATCAGCCAGGCTAGCCTGAATCCAGTGGCAAAGTGAACAAGGGACCCACATCTGGGCATACCCTGCCAACTTAGGGCGAACAAAGCAAACACAAGGAGATGATGGACGGAGTGCTGAAACTTTTCAAACACTCACCCCCAGTCACAGATCTGGGTTGAATCCATCATCATTCTTCAGCTCACTTCGCCACCCCAGTTCAGACACAGCTATATATTCAAATCAGTCTTGACCCTGTGCCTCATGGGAACAGGCCAGCCCGAACTGCAAAGCCATGTCATCCCTGTCCAGGAAACAAGCATCCTGGGACCGGTTTCAGGGTAACACCCCTCATCAGCCAGGCTAGCTTGAATCCAGTGGCAACGTGAGCAAGGGACCCACGTCTGGGCATACCCTGCCAACTTAGGGCCAACAAAGCAAACACAAGGAGATGTTGGACGGAGTGCTGAAACTTTTCAAACAATCACCCCCAGTCACAGATCTGGGTTGAATCCATCATCGTTCTTTAGCTCACTTCGCCACCCCAGTTCAGACACAGCTATTGGCAAATCAGTCTTGACCCTGTGCCTCATGGGAACAGTCCAGCCGGAACTGCCAAGCCAAGTCATCCCTGGACCGGAAACAAGCATCCTGGGTCCGGTTTTGGGGTAAAATAATTTTAAACCTTACTATGTCTGATTTACATGGACAAAAATGACGTGATTAATGCCTGTCACTAATTCACAGAACGATTCTTGACAAGTGTTAATGGTTTTACAACTTCAGATTACTCCAGCACAAATGTGGAGAAATCTGCGGTTGCAAACCCAATGCAAAGGGTGATATTTTGGATAAATTATTTTTGCAGATTGAGATTATTATTTTAATAGTCATAAATAAAAAATTTAAGTTTACATGTCAATCTTTTGTTGGTAACTTTTTATTTTTTCCAAGTTATTAAATATTGCCTTAAGTTTATGCTCAATTGTTTATTTTGGTAGTGGGTACTGTAAGATCAATATGTTAAATATTTTCCTTTTACGTAATATAAGTTAGGTTGGAGTGGGAATAGTAAGTCTAAATTCCTCAATGTTCAAAGCTTTCCCCAGTATTGCTTAGGTTCGAATGGGTATAGTAAATCTAAACTCCTCAGTGTCCAACACTTTCCCCAATGTGGTTTAGTTTGGAGTGAGAATAATAAATCTAAACTTCACAATGCCCATCATGTTCCTAAAAGTAGGTTAGGTTGAAGTGGGAATAGTAAACCTAAACCCTTCAATGACCAATGCTTTTTCCAAAGTAACTTAGGTTGTAGTGGCAATATTATGGGCCTTATTACGAGTACAGCAGTCCAAATGATCCACCATACTCGCAGTGGCGGTCTGACTACCTCCACACTGAGAGGCTGCCAGCAGTATTACGAGTGTGGTGGTCGGACACCACAGAACCGCTGCATCCGCTGGGGATTCAGGATCCGCTGGTGGCCATGTAGAGGTTAGGAGCAACAATAAGATGACAGTGCAGCTGCGGCACCACCGAGCATATTATGAGTTGGCTTCCCACCACCCCTTTCATGGCGGTAAGTCTGCCATGGAAAGGGTGGCGGAGAGGCAACTAGGGCCCCCTACCGCTCCTGGGCCTGGGGGTGTATGCAGGGGGCACATGTTGTGCGCCCTGGAATTGCAGCCACAGTTTCTGCACGGTGTGGAATGCATGCCACACCATGCATTCCACACCGCCACTGGAGGACTGCCAAAGTCGTAATAAGGCCGTAAGTCTAAACCTTGCAATGCCCAGCACTTTCAACAATGCAGATTAGGTTGGAGTGCGAATAGTAAATCTAAACCTTTAAATGTCTAACACATTCCCCAATGTAGCTTAGGTTGTAGTGGAAATAGTAAATCTATACCCCTCAATGTCCAGTATGTGCCCCAGTGTATCTTAGGTTTGAGTGAGAATAGTACATTTAAACCTATTAACATCCAACACTTTCCACAATGTTGCTCAGGTTGGAGTCAGAATAGTAAATTCTTATCTTTTAATGATTAACACTTTCTCCAATGTGGCTGACGTTGGAGTGGGAATAGTAAATTTAAACCCTTCAATGTGTAACACTTCCTCCAATTTAGCTTAGGTTGGAGTGGGAATAGTAATTCTAAATCCTTCGTTGTCCAATATTTTCCTCAGTGTACCTCAGGTTGGAGTGGGAATAGTTAATAAAAAACCTGTAAAGTCCACATTTTTGTTTTAGATAGGTTATTTTTTTAATAAATATATTAATTTTGCACTATATTAAAGAAGCACAATTTACAACTTGTCCTATGGTATATCGAATTTATTTTGTTTACATTAAGAAAAAATCCTTGATTTAATTTGCATTTAGTGTATACAATGTATATCGTTTGTAAATGTTTTTTTTTAAAATTTTAATACAATCACATATGGTTAAACATGAAAACAAACATAGATACATGAAAATACATGAAAATTATTTTTATTATTTATATTTTTTAATTCTATTTTATTAAGGTTTGCATATTAGTTATACATTTTTATTTTGTTTATTCTTACATTTCCGACGTGTAAAACATTTTTATATATTTCTTTACATTTTTATAATACTTTAAATGTTTTTAAGAATATATTTTTTTGTTTAGTTAGAAGTTTTGATACATTCACATTAATCACTTACACAAACATTTTTTTTTGCAAACAAATAATATCTATTCTCTTTTATATTATAAAAGCATACATAATTTTAGACATTTCATAAACATTTTTTCACATATGTTGCAGTACATTTAAAAAAAAAATAAGAATATATATTTATATTTCATTTCCATTTACTGCTATAAATGTCTAGTATTCTTTTACATCTATTATGACACCTTGTGTGATGTTTATTCTTTTTCCATAGTTCAAGTTTGGAGCTGTTGAGGTCAGTGTGGATTGTGGCTGTCGTTGAGAGGGGTAAGAATTTTTAATTTAAACTTATACTTTTAATAGTTATTGTTAGTGTGCAGTGTTTGTATGCTTATTTTAGTTAATTTAGTTTTAGTTTTATTTTAGGTTGTGCTATTTTGATTATTAAATAGAGTGTAGTATTTGTATTGTTTTAATATTATATATTGGAGGTACATGTAAATTGAATATGTGAAAACTGTTAATATGTTTTTTATATATGGAGAGCAAAGCTTAAACGGCGGACTAATAGTTCTGCACCTCACATCAGTTTGCCAAATTCAAAGTTCCTGCACACTGCAACCCCGGCACGAGCCGTTACGTGATGCCTCAGTGTTCCAGATCATGAAAGATGCTTTGTCGGGCACTACCTTGCCCTGGGAATTCCCCTGTTGTTTCCAGCTTATCATACTGGAACACTCACAATGGACCACATCAACTTGTTGTTACTGAAATATTGCATGTTGTGACTTAAGCCCTGATGAAGTGCTCGGTGAGAGAACGAAACGCGTTGGCTGAGCTTAATGTGTCATTAAAACTTTGAAAAAAAGAAAAAAACTAATTGAAAATAAAGACTTTTTCAAATTACAAGAGTATCTTGGACTTCTTTGCCTGGCGCACACACACTGGTAACCATTTTTTATATATTTAGTTACTATTGTTGGCATTGGTGGTAGGGTTGTTCCTGGGTTGCAATGCTTAACTATTTCTGTGACAAGTTGTGATTTATTATGTATATGCATATGTGGTATATTTATTAAATGTTCATTATACGTGAGTTATAGAACCTATTTTTTATGTTATTTGCGGATATGTTTTGCAGGTTTGTTATGTGTTCTTTGTTTTACAGGAGAGAAGACACTTTTGTTTACAAATCTTTTTTTTGGATGCTGCATTAAAATTTTTAATTTTTAGATATATATTTTTGTATATGTTTCTTTATAAATTTGTTCTAACTATTTGGTTGCGTTTCTTGTTGATATATTTTTGGGGATTTTTAAAAAATGTTTACAACTGCATTATAGTATCTATCTTGACGCAGTTATATTAAGCTTTACAGAACAAGGGTCCCACACAATTTGGAATGCAGAATAACAATTTCACAGTTTTATAATAAAAATTGGATATAACAAATGTTTTAATATACAGATAGGTATTTTAATGCGAAAATCTATAAAACAAGGGAATGATAACACGCGAAAAAATAGGGTGAGCAACCGTGGCAAGGCAGAGGGAAATCAGCCGATTTCCTTACACCAGGCAAGTGACTTAAAACGTGACTTTTCAGTATATGTGAATATAAATAAACAAAAGTCACAATTGGGGTTACATCTCATACTCCACAATAGAATATAAATAGCGGTATAGAGTTGAGAATGTATGTGTCGATGACGTTTCAATCCCGGAGGGAGTATCGGGATCTCATTAGGACTAACAGATAGAACAGGTGCCTGAGAAGTTGCCTGGATAAGTATGAGGGAAGGGAAGGGGAAGGGAAGGGAGAGAAAAGAAGCAATTTAGGAATAAATTAAAACCATAGAAAAGGAAAAAGAGAGGTTGAGGAAATAAGGTATGGCAATAGGTTGGATAAGTGAGGGTGTCGGGGGGAAAAAGGGGGGGAAGAACAGAATAAGGGGAGTGTTGGAGAAATATCAGGGAAGGGAAGGTGAAGGGAAAGAGAAGAAGTAATTAAAGAATGAGATTAACCCATGGAGAATGAGAGGTGGAGAGAAGAGTTGGGATTGGCACTGAGAAGGATAAGTGAGGGTGTAGCGGTGAGGGGAGGAAGAAACGGAGTAAAGGGGAGAGAGAGAGTATAAGGGGTAGACCAATAATAGAAGGACTAACCAATTGAGCTGCAAGGGGGAAACCGCGTTGCGGGGGGCCAGTGCGAGATGCTGGCAGTAGGTTCCACCAAGAGCAATCCGGAGACAAATTTGTATGCGGGGGTCTGGAAGGAGGAAGGGGAGATGGTAAGGTAAAAGGGCGCCTTATGTAGAGAAGGGAGGAGGCACACATGGTAGGAATCCGTGTGGATCATGGGCATCCAAACTGGGAAAATAAATTAGAATCTTCCAACAAGTAGCAGCTCCCAGCCGGGAGACTGCAATGTGGATGGGCGTGCCGGACAGCAGGCCGCTGTGTGCGATAAGGTCAACCGCTACCCCGGAATCGGGAATAAGGATGTGGAACCGAGCGACGGCTCGATGTCTACGGGGAAAAAAGGGGAAAACGGGAATTAGGGGGGCAGAATAGGAGCGAGGGAACATATGGGCCAGAATAGAGCAGAATCGCCGGGTAAGTCGCGCCGCTGGGCCAGGCTTACCTGATGCAGGAAGGACAGCGGACGGCCCTGGGATCAGGGGTGCACCGTGCAGTGGCGGTCAAGGCGGGCAGGCTGAGTGAGGCTGTATGAGGCCAGGATAACCTACGTGGTCTCCGGGCACCGGAAATGACGTGGTAGGCAGCCACGAGTGTACCGGCTCGACGTAAGGGTGGCGGCCATGTTGGAGAGGGGTGAGAGTCAAGGCAGGGTAGCGAGAAAGGGGGAGCCAGCCAAGAAAAGGGGTAGGGGAGCGATGGGAGTGAGTGCACTGGAGGATGAAAGTGCAGAAGCCATATAGGTGTCATGCCAATTGGTATAGGAAAAATGACAGAGAAGGGATACAAGGAACAACAGGGGAGAGGAAGAGGGAGTAGGAAATGAGGGGGGAGTTAGGGAGAGTATCAAGGGGTTAATACATGGAGACGTAGGGGAGTTGAAGGGGTGGGGAATAGGGGTGAGAGACTAGGATAGGAGGTCAGAACGAGATACAGTATGAAGGAGAAGGAATTACAGTTAGCAATACAGTATTGACAGAAGAACCTTTGTGCACAAGGTGCTAAGTATGATTACAACAAGTTTGACCAGTCCTCCAGGCGATTCAGTCCTATGTGGAGACTGTCCGTACGTATAATCCATTTTAATTCCTCCTTGTTGAGGATGCCTGCAATGTTTGTATTTCTTGGTGGTTGTAGGATCACTGCGATGACTTGCCACCTTATCTGGTCCTCCGTGTGGTTCAATGCGGCAAAATGTTCAACAAGAGGTGCGTTGGGTGTCGCACAACGTATCCGACTTCTGTGTTGGCAGATCCGGATCCTGATTTTTTGTGTCGTTTGTCCCACATATATTAAGTTGCATGGGCAAAAAATGGCGTATATAACATTGGCAGTGTTACAATTGGAGAAATTCGATAAAGTGACATCAATATTGGCATGCACAAACTTCTTAGTGTCATTTGTCAGGTGGAAAACACTGCAACCACCACATTTGAAGTGTCCTTGTACAGGTGGTAGCCCCCAAATCTGCCTGAGTTTGGTCTTGTTGTTGCCGCTGGGGAGGGCTGCTCTGACAACGTGATCTCGTATACTTTTATTTCTCTTAAATGCGAATAAGGGACGTTCTAAATTTAGACTCCCTACATTAAGCGTGGGCCAATGTTTGAGGATACTCTTCCTGACTGAATTGGAGATTGGGGAGAATGTGGTGACACAAACTAATTTGTCGCTGTTGTTTCTTTCTTTGGGGCTCAACAAAGTGTCTCTTGGGCAATACCACGCGCGTTTCATGGCTGTTTTCACTAGTTTACGCGGGTAGCCTCTGCTTATCAATTTTTTGGTTAGGAATGTGGCTTCCCTAAAGTAATCCTCCTTGCGGTAGCAATTGCGGCACAAGCGCAGGAATTGGGAGTACGGGAGGGAGTCACGTAAAGCCCTAGGATGATGACTATTATAGGCCAACAGTGTGTTTTTTTCTGTGGGTTTGCGGTATAAGGAGGTGTAGAGTGTCCCTTCGTGTGCAATGATCTTGAGATCAAGGAAGGCAATCTCCTGTTTACTCATATTTATGGTAAAGTTAAGGCCATTACAGTGAGTGTTCAACCAATCTTTGAAGTGTAACAAGTCCGAATCTGTCCCTTTCCAAATTAGGAAGATATCGTCAATATAGCGCTTCCATTCAAGAATGTTAGCTCTGAAAGGGTTACGGGGTGACAATATTCTTTGTGTCTCGAGCCAGTCCATGTATAGTATGGCAAAGTTTGGAGCGAAAACTGCGCCCATACTAGTGCTCTTAACCTGTTGGTAGAAATTACCATTAAATAGGAAAAAGTTCCTTGTGAGGCATATTTTGAGAAGGTGAAGTAGAAAGGAGGTAGGGAGTGGGTGGGGTTGGGGTCTGGAATTAAGGAACATCTCAAGGACCTCCATACCCTCATCCTGGGGGATGTTGGTGTACAATGACTCTACGTCAAGAGTACAGAGAAGGCAGTCAAGGGGATCAAACGGGAGGGTTTCTACAAGGTTGATCATGGCCATGGTGTCTTTGATGTAACAGAGGGTGTCAGGTATAAAGTCTTTGATAAAGTGGTCAATATATCTGCCAAGGGGCACGAGGATCGAGCCACATCCAGATACAATCGGTCGGCCAGGTGGTGTAGTGGCATTTTTATGCATTTTGGGCAGGGTGTAAATTACTGGGGTTCGGGGTGATTTGATGTTGAGATAAAGGAATTCATTCTTGCTAAGGAAACCCTGGGTCAACCCTTCATTCGTGATGTCAAAAATGAGTTTCTGAATCTCCTTAGTGGGGTCAGATGGAAGCTTGCGATAGTGGTCTAATCTAGAGAGTTGTCCTAGAATTTCTTGGGTGTAGCTGTCAATCTCCTGGAGCACTATTCCTCCACCCTTGTCCGCTGGTTTGATAATTAAATTATCAAGCAGTTATATTAAGGGTAAGATTATGGGATTATTTTAACATTTTTTGGATTCATATTTGTGGGTTTATCTTGGGGTAACGGTATTTTCAAGTCACCCTACCACTACTGAATTGTGAGTATTGCTTATAATATTGTAATTTTAGAAATGTTTTATATCTGTATATGACTGTTTTGGAAAGCTATGTTTAAGTCCTTTTGCAAGTTGATGTTTTTTATGTGTTTGTCTTTATTATGTGTATGGTGTTCCACTAGTAGTCATATTAAGTTCAGTGAGTTATAATTCATTGCCTGAACAGAACAAAAAAGCATTGTTTTGTTTGAATGCTGTAGTTTTTTAAAACAGTGTTCAATGTGGACCTGACCTGGCTGTTCAGAATGGACCTTTCCCATTGAAGCAGGTTCAAGACTGATTTGCATATGACTGGGGCCAACCAGAGGTGGCATGATATGCAAAATACCGATGGACTGGGATGCAGCCAATGTGAATACCAGTGACTGAGATTAATTCAAGCATTCCACCCATCACTTTTTTGTATACTTTAGGGTTTGTTATTTTTGTCAGCACATCTCCTTAAAGATATTTAGTTGCTATTCAATGGGTTGGGATGTTATGGGCATATTCTTTTAATACTGGTCCACTTGGAGAACTAGAGCTTGTGGAAGCTTCTTTGAAGACTTGTACTATATTTCTGACCTCTATTTCATGAATATTTGGCACCTGGTTATGCTCTGTAGGGCTTTCTACTTCTTCATTTACAACAATTGCCCTTAAATAGCAACCATTTGAATAGTATATCAAGCATTTCCAGTTGCTACATTTTTTGGTGTTACATTCCTGGTTCTAGGTGTAGCCTGTGTGTGTTAGCAGGGATTTTATTTTCAGAGAAACAGTGTATCTCATTTCTTTGGACATACTGGAGTCTGTATTAGATTGAAAGACATAACCAATATCATATATTGTGCTTTGTGCATTTAATAAATTATTTACACAACATAATTACAGGGGTTTGCATTTGTTCAATACTTACATGTAGCAGCAGCCTTCTTTTTTCAGATTGGTTGCTTTTCTTTTCTGCTTTTTCTCTTTGGTTTTGATATTCTTCTCTTCACATTGGTTCTCGTGGGAAGTCTAAGGTGGTCATAAAAGAAGAGAGACACATATTTTAGTAATATTGTTACTTCTTTTAAAAACTAAAGGCAGTTGGAAGAAAATAGATGTGAGTTTGGCTGTTAGGTTACATTTGTGTTCTTTAAATACTTTGTTTTGCTGTAGACTTTATACTTGTTGGCAGTTTGGCTGGCTTCATTCTTCTTCTTTGTGGTGGAGGCACAAGGGTAGTGAGAAAGTTTCATTCTTTTAAAGAGGGTTGTTAATTGTTTGTGTGATGTGGTTGGTTGCATTTGTTTTGTAGTGTCCTAACTGTTTGATTTGAATTAATTATTGTGCTTTTGTTTAATATTGTGTTGTAAGTGAGTTTGTAATAGTTTAAAATGTATTTTTATTTATAAATGTGTTTTTTGATGCTGATATTGTTGGTTGTCGACATTTTTGTTGAGTTCTCGATATTTACAGTTTTGATACTGTTGTTGACAATACTTTGCATTTTGATATTTTGGCATTTTACATGGGCATAGATATTATGGGTGTCAATATGATGGTGTCGACATTTGTGTGTGGCGATATTTCTCTTATCAATATCCTGTAGTACAACCTAATGCAATTACTCAGACTTTTTTCGGAAAGAGGCAACGTTTCCTCTCGTTTAGTCCGATAATTTTCTAAAAGAGGCAAAGTTACCTCATATGTCCCTATTATATATGATTAGGAGCTATCATCCCAATCTGTCAATGTTTCAAAAGGTCTGCTGAATGTTCAATGGGCTTCCTGTGTTAAAAGGCTTTGGTTTTTGGTGTATTTTGGTACAAAAATCCTACTGCAACAGCACAGGAACAATGAGTTTAGTAAGCACGATGAGCTGCTGGCTGCTGCTGTTCATGCTTTGTTATATTTAGAGATATTTTCTTAGCGCAAAATGCATTTTTGGGTCAATTTTGGAAGTAAAGGTGCATTTTGCTTTAAGAAAATATAAATAGTGCTAAATACTGGGTTACATCTCTCATAAAATTCTGCATAATCTCATGCAATTTTGCTGTAATTTCTCGAAATTACACAACAGCAAATTACACCCAAACATACTAAAAAGTATGGCTATGCAACAACAGTTCAGATAAATGTGCTCTGCCATGTAGAAAACACTACTGTTATACATTAGTTCAGCCACCTCTAAGGGTGCTAAATGTAAAGAAACTGAACATGAAAAATAGTAAAGAAAAATGTATCTCTACAGAGCACAGCTACCAAATGCGGTTTGTCACTGCATGGGTAAATTGGTATTTACCGATGACAAGATCTGATTGTGACAATGTTAGGGGTGGATGGTGAACTCCGCTCCGCCAGCTCCGCTGGGAGTGTGGAGTTCGTCAAAAACTCTGATTCCACTGCGTAGCAGAGTGTGCCCCTGCCGCCCACCCCTAATTTCGATTAGGGTTAGTAACCAGTTTAGTGAATTGGTGCTGGAAGTGGCGAGCAGATTCGGCCTGCCCTTGACAGGCCTCAGACTCTGCCCCACAGC
The DNA here is from genome assembly GCA_963921515.1 of Calotriton arnoldi. Taxonomy (NCBI): domain Eukaryota; kingdom Metazoa; phylum Chordata; class Amphibia; order Caudata; family Salamandridae; genus Calotriton; species Calotriton arnoldi. The sequence goes on from CAWUFW010012111.1 coordinate 519,509, forward strand.
AGCTCTCGAGGCACCATCCATCATGAGCGAGTCACTCAAGGGAGGGTTCAGAGGCACTCCATGCACTGCCTTCCTGTGGACACCCTGTGCACAGATGCCATGTCCAGCAAGGATGAACCCGGTGGGCAGGCCCCCGCCACCACAGCTGTCAGCTCGGTGTTCATCCAGGCAAGGGACTGAGTGTAGGCTTGTCGTGGCCATGCTAAAGGTACGTCCCTGTCACCTTACTTCGTGGCCTTCTCTCACATGCAAAAATGTTTTTGCCTTTCCTTTTGAAAGGTGTGTTTTCGGAACTTGCGACTTTTATGACACTGCAGGACAGATTTCAAATGATTATGCGGTAGGTACCCTTTTTCAAACTAAAATAATAAGAATATGTTAACATTCAGGAAGAAGTGGTAAACCATCAATTTACTTTTTACCACTTTCAAAACAAAAACATTTTTCCAGTTGCACAACTAAGCCAGTGGAGTTACATCTTGGCTCATACAGCAGGGACCATGTGCTTGCTAATGCCCTCGCAGAAAGCTGATAGGGCGTAGCAGAACTCCGCGGAATTCCACTGAATATTTATGCAACTCTGCAGAATTCCTCGGAGTGCAACTCAGCGAACTCCTCCCACCCTTAGTTGCTTAAAAGTTCTTTTTACTAATTTATCAGAATCTGGCTCAGAGGAGAAGTTAGATTTTTGATGTCTATTATGGAAAAGCACCTTTTAAAAAGCATACTTTCTGCTGGCTGAATGCAAGCAGGGATAAATAATTTCAGATTTTCTTAACTCTAGTAGCATTAGTTAGCATCCTAATTAGGTGTTGCTTGCTGACAGGAAGCGACATGCCAGCCCTTAAAGGCAGGAAGTCTGTTATAGAGGCAATCACTGGACTCCTATGTGGGACTCTCATTTTAGAGGGGACAGGAACAGAAAGCATCACAAACGACCAGAACAGCAGCCTGCAGTTTTATGTTAGGATACTACAAGTGACAGAAGCTTTCATTCAGAGAGCTCTCCCACTAGCTCAGGTCAAACTGTCTCCTTGATCCCATTCAATCTGGATTCATGGTATGTTACAGCACTGAGACTACCTTCCTTGTTGTAGCAGGTGAGTTCATGTTACTTCTAGATCAGGGTAGTTCTGTCACTCCAATCTTTCTTGATCTTTTAGCTGCATTCAACATGGAGTCACACCCTGTGTTGACTCTGGCTCTATCTGAGCATGGCATCTATGGTAAGGTACTTGTCTGGCTACAATTATTTTTCTGGACTGCTGTCAAGCAGTCCTTCTCCGTTATTTGCTCTAAACTTGTAATTTGTGTGCAAGGTCCCTTGAGGATCCTCATTTTGTCAAACTCATTTTGAAATCCAGGCAGCCCCACTGGCCTAACTTAAGGGCTGATTACGATGGCGGTGAAACCGCCATCTCGAAGCACTTCTCCGCCCACCATATTACGATGGCGGGCGGTGTGCTGGCGGACGCAAAGTCTGTCCGCCACGGGTCCGCCACAGGCAATCGTTACGATTGCCTGGCGAACCCACCAAGCATCTCTAAAATGGTGGCGGTGCCTAGCAGGCACGTCTGCCAAATTACGATGCTGTATCCATGCCAGCCTTTCCATGGCGGGCTGGCGGGGATTGCATTTGGGGTCCCGTTGCAGGCCCCCCTTGTGTTGGGGGAGGTGGGTGTGCACTGGGGGGGTACCTATGCGTGGTGCCTGCCATGTAGTGCAGGGAAACGCACAACATGCATTTTTAGCATTGCGGCGTGTGCTGCAGCCCGCAGCACCCGCTGCAATGTTAACCATGCACGATGCGAACGCCACAGTGGCGGTTGCATCGTAATCAGACTTGCGGGACTGCCGCCTTACAGGTGGGCGGTCCCAGTCCCCGCATCGATGGCGGACGGACAAAAGTCTGTCTGCCATCGTAATGAGCCCCTTATTTGTTTCCATGGACTGTCAACTTCATATGCGAATTTTCAGAATAGATGGGAATGCTACTCAGACCTATTCTAATCTCTCTGCCTGTGATTCTGCTATTGCTACTGGATAAAGAGAAATCTTCTGTAGTGCAATAGTAACAGAATCACACTTCTTACCTTTGGCACCTCTCTCTATCTACAGTTTCTGCTTGTGGCCAGCTGAGTCACATTATTTTCCGATTCCCATGAACATTTTGCTTTCTAAATCTCATAAAATGCATCACACATACATCATAGCTTCTTTATCTAGGCATTGGTATACCTTACTCATAGTAAACATGAGAGAATCGGCAACTAAAAAGGGTGAAGGGGCTAATCTGTTTCACTTCCATTTAACTCCTTTATGGTTATACGTGTAGTGCCACACACGTTGACATAAAAGGTGGCATCTGGCACAGTGGTTGAAGGTGGTGGGATCTATTTGGAATAACATTCCTAATCTATTTTTTTTATATTTACAAGAACAGATCCCTTACTTTTAGTTAAAAAAACAACCATTCCTGAATGGTAAATACTGACCTTGAGGTGCCTCTCCCTGAAAGGGCCGGGAGGGGATGTCCTGTACTGTGAAGACAAGGGATAAGCAGTCAACTAAAGAACAACAACCCTACTTATCATGACAGACAGGTAAATGAGTGCAATTGGTTAAGCAATAAATATAAAGGCTGCCTGGGGGACGTAATACTACTTTAATTGTTGGAATCATTTGAATCTTCATTTTGACAAAAATGCATTCGTTTTGAGAGCTAATGTAAGAGTGTTACCAGCTCAGTTCTGGGTAGCGTTCATCTGAATGGAGACTTATAAAAAAGGTTTGCACTCGGTGCAGTCATACTGCATAATACAAAATATATATATACAGAAGCACTTGTTTTAACAAAGGCTAAAACCTTTTGCACAATTTGCAGCAGCCTATCTTTTATTGTGTGTAATACTATTTTAAAATAAAGAGTTGCATATGCATAATGTTTTCAATCCCAGGGTGGGACCTCACAGCACTCTAAATACACATATCACTACTCACCACTGCAGTAAGCAAGATTCAGTACTGTGACTGACACACAGGCGTCTGCTGTGATCGCATTAACCAACTGAGATTTCATAACATAATGGAGGTGCATTTCTGAAGATAACAATAACTTGCATTTATTTTCTATTTACGCTATGTGTGTGTTATTTGATATTCATTTACCTCCAGATGAAAGGCCAACAAGACAGTTACAGAACATCTTTTTATTTTTAGCCAAATATCTAGCCGGCGCTCAAGCACATTGAAGCCGCTCCCATTGCACTCAGGATCTTTGTTTCCATACTACTTTTTTATCGCACGCTTCAACCGCCGATCTGGTAGCAGATGAAATAAAATGGCTGCTCTGTACCACCACTTGAATTATATTCTCACTATACGGGCTCCTTGCAGCTCTCTTACTCGCTCGCTAAATAAAAGCCCTCTTCAGAGAGGATATTTTCAAAGAAATTCTTTCAATCTTCCAGTAACAGAAGACCCCTTCTGTTCGTTCTGAATGACATTTATCCTCTGAGAGTATGTCAACTCACTTCTTATGTTCTGAATCAAAAAAACTGTTCTTGCTGTAGCATGTTTTGCCCCTTGTTGGCCTTGTTCAAAATAAAAAAAAAATGTAAAATGCGATAGCAATAAAAGCGTTTCTGAATTATAGGTTTCTGATTCCACTTTTCAATTCTCAGTCACATGCAATATTTTTATTAAATAATGCATTGCTTACTTGTTATCTCTAGGTTTATAACAAGAAGCTACGGGGCATATCAGCAACAGCCGGCGATAATTGTCGCTAAGCGCGCTTAGCGCGAGCATAATTATCGCCGGCTATCGCTGGATTTTATCGCAGAGATAGCGTGCTATCAGCAACGCTTATCTCCAATGCGATAAAAATCCAAGCGCTAGCTGCAAAATGTGCGATTATCGCTGGAAATCCAGCGATGATCGCACATACATAGGCGATAGCTTGTTGATAGGGCAGGGCAGACTTAGCCATAATATCCACCTTCCATTGGATATAATGGCTAAGTCAGATTGAAAGCAGGGGTAAGGAAAGTAGTGATAACCGCGGTTAGCGCTACTTTTCTTATCGCTATGCAGGTTAGCGTGCAGCTTGATAATTGGAGAAATGTCGGTTAGCGACATTTCTCACGTTATTTTGGTCAGGTACGCCCACTTGCATCTCATTAGAGATGCAAAGCTGGGCGTTAAGGTAAATGGCGTTGAGGCATGGAAACACGCGTTAGCGTGTCCTCGCTGATAGTGCAATTAAATTATCGCCGCTTTTCGTCCGAAAACGGACGCTAAAGCGGCGATAATTTTATCGCGGGGCCTTGATGATATGCCCCTATGTTCCTTGTCGTTATTTACTTTGAAAAGACAGCCTGCCTACTCAACTGGCTTTGAATACATATTTGATTCAATCATCGTGTTTGGAGTTATGAAATCACACAAACGAAGGGCCTCATTACGATGGCGGATGGACTTCAGTCCGTCCGCCATCGTTTCGGATTGGGTACCGGCTGCCTCCCCACAATCTGAATTTCGATGAGACCGCCACCGTGGCGGTCGCTCTTGCCATACTTTACATTGCAGTGGGTGCTGCTGGCAATGTAAATAAGGCACTGTTTACATTCCCCTGCACTATGTGGCAGGCACCAAGCGGTGCCTGCCACATGGTGCATGGAAATGTAGGGGGCACAATGGGTGCCCCCAACCCCCAAAAGAAAGTGCCCGGGTTGAAGGGGGGCCCGCTACGTGCCCCCAAGGTCCCTTTCTGCCAACTTGTTCATGGCGGGTTAACCGCCATGAACAGGTGGGTGGAAAGGGATATCATTATCCCGACGGCAGTGCTTGACAGACACCGTCACCATGCTAGGCAATGTGGCAGCTCCGACAGGCAGTCAGAAAATGACTGCCTGTCAGAACCGTGGGGGTCAGTCTTTCCTACCACCACATTTCCGCCCGCCATAGTAATCTGGCGGTGGGAAAACCGCAGTACGATGGCGGAGGGCCAAAATTCCCATGTTTTTTCTGCATGCCATATTTTTGGGTAATTCGTATAGAAAAATAATAATAATATATAATCTTGTCTGTAGGAGTTTGCTTTCAAATTCATTCCTCATGCAAATAAGGGTCTGTGAACTCCATGTTCATTATGTAAGTGGCGTATGGAAGGCGGTGCTTCGTGCTAGCAACACGCACTTTAGCAAGCTCTGGAAAGCGACATGGCCTGCTCCGCGTTCCTACGACTAAAAGCCAGTGCGTACACTATGCGTGCATGAGACACAGGGCCGGCGCTAGACATGGGCTGTGTGGGCAGCTGCCCAGGGCCTCCCATTCAGCCTACCAACATGGGGCCCCACAGAATTGCAACAACCCACCGGTCCTCATGTACCCCTGCTGATCCTCTTTCAAAGAAAGGTGTCTCTCAACAATTGGGTCAATGGGAGGTGACCCTCTCCCTGGGCCTCTCAGGTATGGTGTGGAAAGGCCTAGGGGAGGGGTCACTTCCTCTTGTCCAAGTTGCAAGGAAACATACTTTGCAGGTTTGTCCTGCAATTCGGCATCTTCTCAACCTGCCCATTCAGAGACACCGCAGGACGCCCATTGTCAGCATTTTAGCACCCCACAGTTTTACTTCTCAGCCCCCAAGTAATTCTCACACCTTCAGCCCGATATGAGCTGTGAAAGAGGTGCTTGTAGATGGCTGAGAGGAGGAGCTGTGGCCCAGGAAGAAGTCTCCAAAAGAAGTTTGCAGAGCCCAGATGGTGTCACTTATGTAAATTAGAGGGGCCTCGCACCTTCCCTTTTAACCGTGGCCCTGAAAATCCTAGAACCGGCCCTGGTGAGACGCATCGTATAAATATATTAATGTGCATCAGGATGAAAGAGGCGCCATCAGCGCTTGGAATTGAACAATTTACTTTGGAAACCCATACATTGGAGGAGTGGGTGTCAAGGAAAGGGTGGAGTCACCGGGCGCAGACATGAAAAGCAGAGTCTGACAGTCATCATCAACTTATTTTTTAAAACCTTTTTGCAAAGACATTGGAAACATGGACAAATGTAACAGTGAAACTGTTCTGTCTTACTTATCTGGCCACAAAGAGGCTGCATTTTAAAATATCTTATGGATTAAGACACCCGCTGCAAGATTTTTGTGTGCCCAGCAATTTTCAGTGTATAAAAATAAAGGTAAGATAACTCTAGAGGTTAGTGCACTTGCTGGAGAAATCTGAGTTTTGTCTAGTCAAAGTTTTGACTAATAAAGTAGCAAAGAGGGTTACTGCGCCTGCTGCAAAATATATTGTGCTACATGCAAGTCGCAGATTTGTATTTTATGGAGACTGCTCAATAGGTTACCGTTTTTGTAAAAAGAAATCATTTTGTTACTTGTCATTCATAAATTGCAATACTTTTAATATAGCACAGGGAGCTATGGCTTGGCATCAAGGTGCTGCACACAACATGCAAAGCATGGCTTTTCTTAGTCTTTCAATATTTCAAAATTGCTAAAAATCGTTTCTTTGGCAGGGGTGGCTCCTCCTTTATGACGGAGGAGCGTTGCCCCACTGCTGAAACCAGCAGACACATGTAAAATAAAATTATACTAAAGCAGATAATAAAACTTCTTTATTATCAGTTTATTTTGCTCCAGAGCTGCCGCCGAGTCTTGAGGGCGGGGCCATCAGGATCAGGAGGAATAGTGGGCTCATGGTGCTGCCAGTGCGCATGTAGGTTTGGCTGGCCGTCTTAGGACGGCCAAACTGACATGCACGCTTAGATATCAATAGGCTGTTCGCTGGACGGTGAATAGTCATAATATCGAGTTTTTAATATCGACTTGCCATAATATCGAGTTTTATATATCGATATTACCATTATATCGATGTAATTAATCTCTATGTTAAAAATATCACTTTTTTTTTTTTTTTTTTAAATATCGAAGTTGAAAATATCGAGTCAAAAATATCGTTAGTAAAAAATATTGTTACGTGATGCCTCTGTGTTCCAGATCATGAAAGATGCCTTGTCGGGCACTACCTTGCCCTGGGAATTCCCCTGTTGTTTCCAGCTTATCATACTGGAACACTCACAATGGACCACATCAACTTGTTGTTACTGAAATATTGCGTGTTGTGACTTAAGCCCTGATGAAGTGCTCGGTGAGAGAACGAAACGCGTTGGCTGAGCTTAATGTGTCATTAAAACTTTGAAAAAAGAAAAAAACTAATTGAAAATAAAGACTTTTCAAATTACAAGAGTATCTTGGACTTCTTTGCCTGGCGCACACCCACTGGTAACCATTTTTTATATATTTAGTTACTATTGTTGGCATTGGTGGTAGGGTTGTTCCTGGGTTACAATGCTTAACTATTTCTGTGACAAGTTGTGATTTATTATGCATATGCATATGTGGTATATTTATTAAATGTTCATTATACGTGAGTTATAGAACCTATTTTTTATGTTATTTGCGGATATGTTTTGCAGGTTTGTTATGTGTTCTTTGTTTTACAGGAGAGAAGACACTTTTGTTTACAAATCTTTTTTTTGGATGCTGCATTAAAATTTTAAATTTTTAGATATACTTTTGTATATGTTTCTTTAGAAATTTGTTCTAACTATTTGGTTGCGTTTCTTGTTGATATATTTTTGGGGATTTTTAAAAAATGTTTACAACTGCATTATAGTATCTATTTTGACGCAGTTATATTAAGCTTTACAGAACAAGGGTCCCACACAATTTGGAATGCAGAATAACAATTTCACAGTTTTATAATAAAAATTGGATATAACAAATGTTTTAATATACAGATAGGTATTTTAATGCGAAAATCTATAAAACAAGGGAATGATGATAACACGCGAAAAAATAGGGTGAGCAACCGTGGCAAGGCAGAGGGAAATCAGCCGATTCCCTTACACCAGGCAAGTGACTTAAAACGTGACTTTTCAGTATATGTGAATATAAATAAACAAAAGTCACAATTGGGGTTACATCTTATACTCCACAATAGAATATAAATAGCGGTATAGAGTTGAGAATGTATGTGTCGACGACGTTTCAATCCCGGAGGGAGTATCGGGATCTCATCAGGACTAACAGATAGAACAGGTGCCTGAGAATTTGCCTGGATAAGTATGATTGAAGGGAAGGGGAAGGGAGAGAAAAGAAGCAATTTAGGAATAAATTAAAACCATAGAAAAGGAAAAAGAGAGGTTGAGGAAATAAGGTATGGCAGTAGGGTGGATAAGTGAGGGTGTCGGGGGAAAAAAGGGGGGAAGAACAGAATAAGGGGAGTGTTGGAGAAATATCAGGGAAGGGAAGGTGAAGGGAAAGAGAAGAAGTAATTAAAGAATGAGATTAACCCATGGAGAATGAGAGGTGGAGAGAAGAGTGGAGGATTGGCACTGAGAAGGATAAGTGAGGGTGTAGGGGTGAGGGGAGGAAGAAATGGAGTAAAGGGGAGAGAGAGAGTATAAGGGGTAGACCAATAATAGAAGGACTAACCAATTGAGCTGCAAGGGGGAAACCGCATTTCGGGGGGCCAGTGCGAGATGCTTGCAGTAGGTTCCACCAAGAGCAATCCGGAGACAAATTTGTATGCGTGGGTCTGGAAGGAGGAATCTTATCGTGTGGATCATGGGCATCCAAACTGGGAAAATAAATTAGAATCTTCCAACAAGTAGTAGCTCCCAGCCGGGAGACTGCAATGTGGATGGGCGTGCCGGACAGCAGGCCGCTGTGTGCGATAAGGTCAACCGCTACCCCGGAATCGGGAATAAGGAGTGGAACCGAGCGACGGCTCGATGTCTACGAGGAAAAAAGGGAAAACGGGAATTAGGGGGCAGAATAGGAGCGAGGGAACATATGGGCCAGAATAGAGCAGAATCGCAGGGGTAAGTCGCGCCGCTGGGCCAGGCTTACCTGATGCGGGAAGGACAGCGGACGGCCCTGGGATCAGGGGTGCACCGTGCCGTGGCGGTCAAGGCGGGCAGGCTGAGTGAGGCTGTATGAGGCCAGGATAACCTACGTGGTCTCCTGGCACCGGAAATGACGTGGTAGGCAGCCACAAGTGTACCGGCTCGACGTAAGGGTGGCGGCCATGTTGGAGAGGGGTGAGAGTCAAGGCAGGGTAGCGAGAAAGGGGAGCCAGCCAAGAAAGAGGAGTAGGGGAGCGATGGGAGTGAGTGCACTGGAGGATGAAAGTGCAGAAGCCATATATGTGTCATGCCAATTGGTATAGGAAAAATGACAGAGAAGGGATACAAGGAACAACAGGGGAGAGGAAGAGGGAGTAGGAAATGAGGGGGGAGTTAGGGAGAGTATCAAGGGGTTAGTACATGGAGACATAGGGGAGGTGAAGGGGTGGGGAATAGGGGTGAGAGACTAGGATAGGAGGTCAGAACGAGATACAGTATGAAGGAGAAGGAATTACAGTTAGCAATACAGTATTGACAGAAGAACCTTTGTGCACAAGGTGCTAAGTATGATTACAACAAGTTTGACCAGTCCTCCAGGCGATTCAGTCCTGTGTGGAGACTGTCCGTACGTATAATCCATTTTAATTCCTCCTTGTTGAGGATGCCTGCAATGTTTGTATTTCTTGGTGGTTGTAGGATCACTGCGATGACTTGCCACCTTATCTGGTCTTCCGTGTGGTTCAATGCGGCAAAATGTTCAACAAGAGGTGCGTTGGGTGTCGCACAACGTATCCGACTTCTGTGTTGGCAGATCCGGATCCTGATTTTTTGTGTCGTTTGTCCCACATATATTAAGTTGCATGGGGAAAAAATGGCGTATATAACATTGGCAGTGTTACAATTGGAGAAATTCGATAAAGTGACATCAATATTGGCATGCACAAACTTCTTAGTGTCATTTGTCAGGTGGCAAACACTGCAACCACCACATTTGAAGTGTCCTTGTACAGGTGGTAGCCCCCAAATCTGCCTGAGTGTGGTCTTGTTGTTGCCGCTGGGGAGGGCTGCTCTGACAAGGTGATCTCGTATACTTTTATTTTTCTTAAATGCGAATAAGGGACGTTCTAAATTTAGACTCCCTACATTAAGCGTGGGCCAATGTTTGAGGATACTGTTCCTGACTGAATTGGAGATAGGGGAGAATTTGGTGACACAAACTAATTTGTCGCTGTTGTTTCTTTCTTTGGGGCTCAACAAAGTGTCTCTTGGGCAATACCACGCGCGTTTCATGGCTGTTTTCACTTGTTTACGCGGTAGCCTCTGCTTATCAATTTTTTGGTTAGGAATGTGGCTGTTTTGGAAAGCTATGCTTAAGTCCTCTTGCAAGTTGATGTTTTTTATGTGTTTGTCTTTATTATGTGTATGGTGTTCCACTAGTAGTCATATTAAGTTAAGTGAGTTATAATTCATTGCCTGAACAGAACAAAAAAGCATTGTTTTGTTTGAATGCTGTAGTTTTTTAAAACAGTGTTCAATGTGGACCTGACCTGGCTGTTCAGAATGGACCTTTCCCATTGAAGCAGGTTCAAGACTGATTTGCATATGACTGGGGCCAACCAGAGGTGGCATGATATGCAAAATACCGATGGACTGGGATGCAGCCAATGTGAATACCAGTGACTGAGATTAATTCAAGCATTCCACCCATCACTTTTTTGTATACTTTAGGGTTTGTTATTTTTGTCAGCACATCTCCTTAAAGATATTTAGTTGCTATGCAATGGGTTGGGATGTTATGGGCATATTCTTTCAATACTGGTCCACTTGGAGAACTAGAGCTTGTGGAAGCTTCTTTGAAGTCTTGTACTATATTTCTGACCTCTATTTCATGAATATTTGGCACCTGGTTATGCTCTGTAGGGCTTTCTACTTCTTCATTTACAACAATTGCCCTTAAATAGCAACCATTTGAATAGTATATCAAGCATTTCCAGTTGCTACATTTTTTGGTGTTACATTCCTGGTTGTAGGTGTAGCCTGTGTGTGTTAGCAGGGATTTTATTTTCAGAGAAACAGTGTATCTCATTTCTTTGGACATACTGGAGTCTGTATTAGATTGAAAGACATAACCAATATCATATATTGTGCTTTGTGCATTTAATAAATTATTTACACAACATAATTACAGGGGTTTGCATTTGTTCTATACTTACATGTAGCAGCAGCCTTCTTTTTTCAGATTGGTTGCTTTTCTTTTCTGCTTTTTCTCTTTGGTTTTGATATTCTTCTCTTCACGTTGGTTCTCGTGGGAAGTCTAAGGTGGTCATAAAAGAAGAGAGACACATATTTTAGTAATATTGTTACTTCTTTTAAAAACTAAAGGCAGTTGGAAGAAAATAGATGTGAGTTAGGCTGTTAGGTTACATTTGTGTTCTTTAAATACTTTGTTTTGCTGTAGACTTTATACTTGTTGGCAGTTTGGCTGGCTTCATTCTTCTTCTTTGTGGTGGAGGCACAAGGGTAGTGAGAAAGTTTCATTCTTTTATAGAGGGTTGTTAATTGTTTGTGTGATGTGGTTGGTTGCATTTGTTTTGTAGTGTCCTAACTGTTTGATTTGAATTAATTATTGTGCTTTTGTTTAATATTGTGTTGTGAGTGAGTTTGTAATAGTTTAAAATGTATTTTTTATTTATAAATGTGTTTTTTGATGCTGATATTGTTGGTTGTCGACATTTTTGTTGAGTTCTCGATATTTACAGTTTTGATACTGTTGTTGACAATACTTTGCATTTTGATATTTTGGCATTTTACATGGGCATAATATATTTTAGATATTATGGGTGTCAATATTATGGTGTCGACATTTGTGTGTGGCGATATTTCTCTTATCAATATCCTGTAGTACAACCTAATGCAATTACTCAGACTTTTTTCGGAAAGAGGCAACGTTTCCTCTCGTTTAGTCCGATAATTTTCTAAAAGAGGCAAAGTTACCTCATATGTCCCTATTATTTATGATTAGGAGCTATCATCCCAATCTGTCAATGTTTCAAAAGGTCTGCTGAAGATTCAATGGGCTTCCTGTGTTAAAAGGCTTTGGTTTTTGGTGTATTTTGGTACAAAAATCCTACTGCAACAGCACAGGAACAATGAGTTTAGTAAGCACGATGAGCTGCTGGCTGCTGCTGTTCATGCTTTGTTACATTTAGAGATATTTTCTTAGCGCAAAATGCATTTTTGGGTAAATTTTGGAAGTAAAGGTGCATTTTGCTTTAAGTAAATATAAATAGTGCTAAATACTGGGTTACATCTCTCATAAAATTCTGCATAATCTGATGCAATTTTGCTGTAATTTCTCGAAATTACACAACAGCAAATTACACCCAAACATACTAAAAAGTATGGCTATGCAACAACAGTTCAGATAAATGTGCTCTGCCATGTAGAAAACACTACTGTTATACATTAGTTCAGCCACCTCTAAGGGTGCTAAATGTAAAGAAACTGAACATGAAAAATAATAAAGAAAAATGTATCTCTACAGAGCACAGCTACCAAATGCGGTTTGTCACTGCATGGGTAAATTGGTATTTACCGATGACAAGATCTGATTGTGACAATGTTAGGGGTGGATGGTGAACTCCGCTCCGCCAGCTCCGCTGGGAGTGTGGAGTTCGTCAAAAAACTCTGATTCCACTGCGTAGCAGAGTGTGCCTCTGCCGCCCACCCCTAATTTCGATTAGGGTTAGTAACCAGTTTAGTGAATCGGTGCTGGAAGTGGCGAGCAGATTCGGCCTGCCCTTGACAGGCCTCAGACTCTGCCCCACAGCAGCTCTCGAGGCACCATCCATCATGAGCGAGTCACTCAAGGGAGGGTGCAGAGGCTCTCCATGCACTGCCTTCCTGTGGACACCCTGTGCACAGATGCCATGTCCAGCAAGGATGAACCCAGTGGGCAGGCCCCCGCCACCACAGCTGTCAGCTCGGTGTTCATCCAGGCAAGGGACTGAGTGTAGGCTTGTGGTGGCCATGCTAAAGGTACGTCCCTGTCACCTTACTTCGTGGCCTTCACTCACATGCAAAAATGTTTTTGCCTTTCCTTTTGAAAGGTGTGTTTTCGGAACTTGCGACTTTTATGACACTGCAGGACAGATTTCAAATGATTATGCGGTAGGTACCCTTTTTCAAACTAAAATAATAAGAATATGTTAACATTCAGGAAGAAGTGGTAAACCATCAATTTACTTTTTACCACTTTCAAAACAAAAACATTTTTCCAGTTGCACAACTAAGCCAGTGGAGTTACTTCTTGGCTCATACAGCAGGGACCATGTGCTTGCTAATGCCCTCGCAGAAAGCTGATAGGGCGTAGCAGAACTCCGCGGAATTCCACTGAATATTTATGCAACTCTGCAGAATTCCTCGGAGTGCAACTCAGCGAACTCCTCCCACCCTTAGTTGCTTAAAAGTTCTTTTTACTAATTTATCAGAATCTGGCTCAGAGGAGAAGTTAGATTTTTGATGTCTATTATGGAAAAGCACCTTTTAAAAAGCATACTTTCTGCTGGCTGAAAGCAAGCAGGGATAAATAATTTCAGATTTTATTAACTCTAGTAGCATTAGTTAGCATCCTAATTAGGTGTTGCTTGCTGACAGGAAGCGACATGCCAGCGGGCGGTGTGCTGGCGGACGCAAAGTCTGTCCGCCACGGGTCTGCCACAGGCAATCGTTATGATTGCCTGGCGGACCCACCAAGCATCTCTAAAATGGTGGCGGTGCCTAGCAGGCACGCCTGCCAAATTACGATGCAGTATCCATGCCAGCCTTTCCATGGCGGGCTGGCGGCGATTGCATTTGGGGTCCCGTTGCAGGCCCCCCTTGTGTTGGGGGAGGTGGGTGTGCACTGGGGGGGTACCTATGCGTGGTGCCTGCCATGTAGTGCAGGGAAACGCACAACATGCATTTTTAGCATTGCGGCGTGTGCTGCAGCCCGCAGCACCCGCTGCAATGTTAACCATGCACGATGCGAACGCCACGGTGGCGGTTGCATCGTAATCAGACTTGCGGGACTGCCGCCTTACAGGCGGGCGGTCCCAGTCCCCGCATCGATGGCGGACGGACAAAAGTCTGTCTGCCATCATAATGAGCCCCTTATTTGTTTCCATGGACTGTCAACTTCATATGCGAATTTTCAGAATAGATGGGAATGCTACTCAGACCTATTCTAATCTCTCTGCCTGTGATTCTGCTATTGCTACTGGATAAAGAGAAATCTTCTGTAGTGCAATAGTAACAGAATCACACTTCTTACCTTTGGCACCTCTCTCTATCTACAGTTTCTGCTTGTGGCCAGCTGAGTCACATTATTCTCCCATTCTTCTCCGATTCCCAAAAACATTTTGCTTTCTAAATCTCACAAAATGCATCACACATACATCATAGCTTCTTTATCTAGGCATTGGTATACCTTACTCATAGTAAACATGAGAGAATCGGCAACTAAAAAGGGTGAAGGGGCTAATCTGTTTCACTTCCATTTAACTCCTTTATGGTTATACGTGTAGTGCCACACACGTTGACATAAAATGTGGCATCTGGCACAGTGGTTGAAGGTGGTGGGATCTATTTGGAATAACATTCCTAATCTATTTTTTTTATATTTACAAGAACAGATCCCTTACTTTTTGTTAAAAAAACAACCATTCTTGAATGGTAAATACTGACCTTGAGGTGCCTCTCCCTGAAAGGGCCGGGAGGGGATGTCCTGTACTGTGAAGACAAGGGATAAGCAGTCAACTAAAGAACAACAACCCTACTTATCATGACAGACAGGTAAATGAGTGCAATTGGTTAAGCAATAAATATAAAGGCTGCCTGGGGGACGTAATACTACTTTAATTGTTGGAATCATTTGAATCTTCATTTTGACAAAAATGCATTCGTTTTGAGAGCTAATGTAAGAGTGTTACCAGCTCAGTTCTGGGTAGCGTTCATCTGAATGGAGACTTATAAAAGGTTTGCACTCGGTGCAGTCATACTGCATAATACAAAATATATATATACAGAAGCACTTGTTTTAACAAAGGCTAAAACCTTTTGCACAATTTGCAGCAGCCTATCTTTTATTGTGTGTAATACTATTTTAAAATAATGAGTTGCATATGCATAATGTTTTCAATCCCAGGCTGGGACCTCACAGCACTCTAAATACACATATCACTACTCACCACTGCAGTAAGCAAGATTCAGTACTGTGACTGACACACAGGCGTCTGCTGTGATCGCATTAACCAACTGAGATTTCATAACATAATGGAGGTGCAGTTCTGAAGATAACAATAACTTGCATTTATTTTCTATTTACGCTATGTGTGTGTTATTTGATATTCATTTACCTCCAGATGAAAGGCCAACAAGACAGTTACAGAACATCTTTTTATTTTTAGCCAAATATCTAGCCGGCGCTCAAGCACATTGAAGCCGCTCCCATTGCACTCAGGATCTTTGTTTCCATACTACTTTTTTTATCGCACGCTTCAACCGCCGATCTGGTAGCAGATGAAATAAAATGGCTGCTCTGTACCACCACTTGAATTATATTCTCACTATACGGGCTCCTTGCAGCTCTCTTACTCGCTCGCTAAATAAAAGCCCTCTTCAGAGAGGATATTTTCAAAGAAATTCTTTCAATCTTCCAGTAACAGAAGACCCCTTCTGTTCGTTCTGTATGACATTTATCCTCTGAGAGTATGTCAACTCACTTCTTATGTTCTGAATCAAAAAAACTGTTCTTGCTGTAGCATGTTTTGCCCCTTGTTGGCCTTGTTCAAAATAAAAAAAAAATGTAAAATGCGATAGCAATAAAAGCGTTTCTGAATTATAGGTTTCTGATTCCACTTTTCAATTCTCAGTCACATGCAATATTTTTATTTAATAATGCATTGCTTACTTGTTATCTCTAGGTTTATAACAAGAAGCTACGGGGCATATCAGCAACAGCCGGCGATAATTATCGCTAAGCGCGCTTAGCGTGAGGATAATTATCGCCTGCTATCGCTGGATTTTATCGCAGAGATAGCGTGCTATCAGCAACGCTTATCTCCAATGCGATAAAAATCCAAGCGCTAGCTGCAAAATGTGCGATTATCGCTGGAAATCCAGCGATGATCGCACATACATAGGCGATAGCTTGTTGATAGGGCAGGGCAGACTTAGCCATAATATCCACCTTCCATTGGATATTATGGCTAACTCAGATTGAAAGCAGGCGTAAGGAAAGTAGTGATAACCGCGGTTAGCGCTACTTTTCTTATCGCTATGCAGGTTAGCGTGCAGCTTGATAATTGGAGAAATGTCGGTTAGCGACATTTCTCACGTTATTTTGTTCAGGTACGCCCACTTGCATCTCATTAGAGATGCAAAGCTGGGCGTTAAGGTAAATGGCGCTGAGGCATGGAAACACGCGTTAAAATTATCGCCGCTTTTCGTCCGAAAACAGACGCTAAAGTGGCGATAATTTTATCGCGGGGCCTTGATGATATGCCCCTATGTTCCTTGTCGTTATTTACTTTGAAAAGACAGCCTGCCAACTCAACTGGCTTTGAATACATATTTGATTCAATCATCGTGTTTGGAGTTATGAAATCACACAAACGAAGGGCCTCATTACGATGGCGGATGGACTTCAGTCCGTCCGCCATCGTTTCGGATTGGGTACCGGCTGCCTCCCCACAATCTGAATTTTGATGAGACCGCCACCGTGGCAGTCGCTCTTGCCATACTTTACATTGCAGTGGGTGCTGCTGGCAATGTAAATAAGGCACTGTTTACATTCCCCTGCACTATGTGGCAGGCACCAAGTGGTGCCTGCCACATGGTGCATGGAAATGTAGGGGGCACAATGGGTGCCCCCAAAAGAAAGTGCCCGGGTTGAAGGGGGGCCCGCTACGTGCCCCCAAGGTCCCTTTCTGCCAACTTGTTCATGGCGGGTTAACCGCCATGAACAGGTGGGTGGAAAGGGATATCATTATCCCGACGGCAGTGCTTAACAGGCACCGTCACCATGCTAGGCAATGCGGCAGCTCCGACAGGCAGTCAGAAAATGACTGCCTGTCAGAACCGTGGGGGTCAGTCTTTCCGACCACCACATTTCCTCCCGCCATAGTAATCTGGCGGTGGGAAAACTGCAGTACGATGGCGGAGGGCCAAAATTCCCATGTTTTTTCTGCATGCCATATTTTTGGGTAATTCGTATAGAAAAATAATAATAATATATAATCTTGTCTGTAGGAGTTTGCTTTCAAATTCATTCCTCACGCAAATAAGGGTCTGTGAACTCCATGTTCATTATGTAAGTGGCGTATGGAAGGCGGTGCTTCGTGCTAGCAAAACACACTTTAGCAAGCTCTGGAAAGCGACATGGCCTGCTCCGCGTTCCTACGACTAAAAGCCAGTGCGTACACTATGCGTGCATGAGACACAGGGCCGGCGCTAGACATGGGCTGTGTGGGCAGCTGCCCAGGGCCTCCCATTCAGCCTACCAGCATGGGGCCCCACAGAATTGCAACACCCCACCGGTACTCATGTACCCCTGCTGATCCTCTTTCAAAGAAAGGTGTCTCTCAACAATTGGGTCAATGGGAGGTGACCCTCTCTCTGGGCCTCTCAGGTATGGTGTGGAAAGGCCTAGGGGAGGGGTCACTTCCTCTTGTCCAAGTTGCAAGGAAACATACTTTGCAGGTTTGTCCTGCAATTCGGCATCTTCTCAACCTGCCCATTCAGAGACACCGCAGGACGCCCATTGTCAGCATTTTAGCACCCCACAGTTTTACTTCTCAGCCCCCAAGTAATTCTCACACCTTCAGCCCGATATGAGCTGTGAAAGAGGTGCTTGTAGATGGCTGAGAGGAGGAGCTGTGGCCCAGGAAGAGTCTCCAAAAAGAAGTTTCCAGAGCCCAGATGGTGTCACTTATGTAAATTAGAGGGGCCTCGCACCTTCCCTTTTAACCGTGGCCCTGAAAATCCTAGAACCGGCCCTGGTGAGACGCATCGTATAAATATATTAATGTGCATCAGGATGAAAGAGGCGCCATCAGCGCTTGGAATTGAACAATTTACTTTGGAAACCCATACATTTGAGGAGTGGGTGTCAAGGAAAGGGGTGGAGTCACCGGGGCGCAGACATGAAAAGCAGAGTCTGACTGTCATCATCAACTTATTTTTTTAAAACCTTTTTGCAAAGACATTGGAAACATGGACAAATGTAACAGTGAAACTGTTCTGTCTTACTTATCTGGCCACAAAGAGGCTGCATTTTAAAATATCTTATGGATTAAGACACCCGCTGCAAGATTTTTGTGTGCCCAGCAATTTTCAGTGTATAAAAATAAAGGTAAGATAACTCTAGCGGTTAGTGCACTTGCTGGAGAAATCTGAGTTTTGTCTAGTCAAAGTTTTGACTAATAAAGTAGCAAAGAGGGTTACTGCGCCTGCTGCAAAATATATTGTGCTACATGCAAGTCGCAGATTTGTATTTTATGGAGACTGCTCAGTAGGTTACCGTTTTTGTAAAAAGAAATCATTTTGTTACTTGTCATTCATAAATTGCAATGCTTTTAATATAGCACAGGGAGCTATGGCTTGGCATCAAGGTGCTGCACACAACATGCAAAGCATGGCTTTTCTCAGTCTTTCAATATTTCAAGATTGCTAAAAATCGTTTCTTTGGCAGGGGTGGCTCCTCCTTTATGACGGAGGAGCGTTGCCCCACTTCTGAAACCAGCAGACACATGTAAAATAAAATTATACTAAAGCAGATAATAAAACTTGTTTATTATCAGTTTCTTTTGCTCCAGAGCTGCCGCCGAGTATTGAGGGCGGGGTCATCAGGATCAGGAGGAATAGTGGGCTCAGGGTGCTGCCAGTGCGCATGTAGGTTTGGCTGGCCGTCTTAGGACGGCCAAACTGACATGCACGCTTAGATATCAATAGGCTGTTTGCTGGACGGTGAATAGTCATAATATCGAGTTTTTAATATCGACTTGCCATAATATCGAGTTTTTATATCGATATTACCATTATATCGATGTAATTAATCTCTATGTTAAAAATATCACTTTTCTTTTTTTTTTTAAATATCGAAGTTGAAAATATTGAGTCAAAAATATCGTTAGTAAAAAATATTGTTTTTCAGTGTTGTAAAAAATATTGAAAAAAATAATATAGAATGTGTAAAATATCGAAAAAAATAATATAAAATGTGTAAAATATCGATTTTTGAAAATGTCTAAATAGTATTTATTAATATTAAAATTTTATTTGTTTTATTGTATTAATATTTGTATTAAATTTTATTAAAATAATAATTGTAAGATATATTTTAGGAGCGGGATGTTGGGTTATTAGGGGATAAGGGTGGGGAGTGTTTTAAAAATATTTTTTGAAAATTAGAAAATAAAATAAAATAAAAATTTGAGGAGCGGGATGTTGGATTATTAGTGGATAAGGGTGGGGAGTGTTTTAAAAATATTAGTATAAAATTAAAAATTAAAATAAAATTTTGAAATTTGAAATGTAGTTTTAGCAGCAAAATGTTGGGTTATTAGGGGATAAGGGTGGGGAGTGTTTTAAAAATATTAGTTTAAAATTAGAAATTTAAATTTAAATTCGAAATTATAAATGTTGTTTTAGTAGCGGGATGTTGGGTTGTTAGGGGATAAGGGTGGGAAGTGTTTTAAAAATATTTTTTAAAAATTTAATTTTAATTTTAAAATTTATTATTGAAATAAGAAAATTTGTTTTAGTAGTGGGATGTTGTGTCTTTAGGGGAAAATGGTGGGTGTTTTTAAAAAAATATGAATTAAAAAATTTAGAAATGTATTTATATTTAGAATAGAATTTTGATATTTAGTTTTAGGAGTTGGATGTAGAGTTATTAGGGGATAAGGGTGGTCAATAATTTAAAAATCAAAAGAAAATTCTAAAAAAAATAGAAAATTGTAATTATAATTTAGAAATTTTGTAGGTGTGAATTTTTGCTTCATTAACAGTGAAGTGTGTGGTACTACTTTTTAAATATTTAAAAATAAACTATTCCATTTAAAAATTAATAATTTAATTTAAATAATGATAGCTTTTATGGCTTGGGATGTAGTGCTTTTGGTATCAATTGGATGTGGAATGTTTGAAATAAAAAAAATATTATTATAGAATTTAACAATTTTAAAAATAAGTTAAATATTCGTTTTTGTAAATAATTTTGTTTGTGTTTATTATTGATAAATTAAATTATTACATGTATCACTGATTTATTGAATTAAATATAATATTTTAGAAAATCAAAAAGAAAAAATCAAATTAAAGTATTAATTAATATTTACATTGAAGATTAGTATTTTTCTAAGCTGATCAAGTTATTTAAATGTTAGAATAATGTATACTAATTTTTTAAATACTGTATTTATGCTTTATAATTTTTCGGAATTTTTAAATAATAATATTATGTAAAAGTGTTAGTTTAAAATTTATTTACATTATATAAATTGTAAAGTCAAACAAGTTTCATGAAATGGTAATAATTGTAGAGGTAATATTGAATAAAATATTTTTAGTGTTGTTTGCTTTATGTAATATAACAGAAAGTATAGGGTCAATAGTTATTTATATAAGTCTATTATACAGTTTTTTTTATGACTTAATAGTGAATGTAGTGGAAATAGTAAATTATATAGCTTTAATATCCAGCACCTTCCCTGACTTAATATTTACTGGAGTTGTAATAGTAAATTATATATCTTTAGTGTCCAGCACCTTCCCTGACTCAATGATTACTGGAGTTGGAATAGTAAATTATATATCTTTAGTATCCAGCACCTTCCCTGACTCAATGCTTACAGGGTTTGGAATAGTAAATTATATAGCTTTAGTGTCCAGCACCTTCCCTGAATTAATACTTACTGGAGTTGGAATAGTAAATTATATATCTTTAGTGTCCAGCACATTCCCTGACTTAATATTGACTGGAGTGGGAATAGTAATTTATATATTGTTAGTGTCCAGCACTTTCCCTCACTTAATACTTATTGGAGTGGGAATAGTAATTTATATATGTTTAGTGTCCCGCACCTTCCCTGACTTAATATTTATTGTAGTTGGAATAGTAAATTACATATTTTTAGTGTCCAGCACATTCCCTAAATTAATACTGACTGGAGTGGGAATAGTAATTTATATATGTTTAGTGTCCAGCACCTTCCCTGACTAAGGGGTCGATTCCGATCTGGGTCGGAAAGCCCTCTGACCGAGCCGGATCCGGAGTGTTTTCCGACTGAGCCGTACCCCTGGAGTCCGACCGAGCGAGTACGATGCTGCCGCATGCTGACGGACTCGGCTCGGTCGGATTTCCATTGAAGTCAATGGGAGCCGGTCGTACGACGCGTGCATGGCCTCGCATCAGCTGAATAGGTACGTCTCGCAAAAGGGCACCTCCTGCAGTGGGTACGCGTTGGTGCCATCCGCACCGTACATGCATGTGAAGGGGGTACCCTTGGGTCCCCCCTGTGTTCGACTCGTTAGGCTACGGGTGAAGGGGGTCCGACACGGACCCCCGAAGTCCGCTTCCCTGAGCTTTTTTCATCCCGGAGACTCCGACTCGATCCGGCTGTCCGAATCGTGCATTGTACTTGCTCGGTCGGAAATCGACTCCATTGCGCGGTATGGTTCGTCTGCGACCGAGTCGTCCGGACGAATCGCGTTCGGAGCCCTACCGACCGAGATCGGAATC
Organism: Calotriton arnoldi; assembly: GCA_963921515.1. Lineage (NCBI taxonomy): Eukaryota > Metazoa > Chordata > Amphibia > Caudata > Salamandridae > Calotriton > Calotriton arnoldi. Next base: position 541,215 of record CAWUFW010012111.1, read on the forward strand.
GACCCCTTAATATTTATTGGAGTTGGAATAGTAAATTATATATCTTTTGTGTCCAGCACATTCCTTGACTTAATACTGACAGAAGTAAGAATAGTAATTTATATACTGTTAGTGTCCAGCATATTCCCTGACTTAATAGTAACTGGAGTGGGAATAGTAATTTATATATATTTAGGGGTCGATTCCGATCCCGGTCGGAGGCGCACCTAATACCATTCGGCCGGGAAAAAAGCCAGGCGAATGCCTGTTTCCCGACCGATTCGCACATACGTCCGAACGAGCAAGTACGATGTGCACAACTGCCCAAATCCCGACCCAGTCGTACTCACCCAATACAGGACCTGTTTTCCGACCGAGGCGGATCCGGAAACGCAAAATCGAGTCGCACCGAAGCCAAAATGCAGCCCCGTCCGGCCGGACAAGTACGATGCGCTTTCCGTACGCGCCGAACCCGTCGCTCACGCACGGCACGTCAAAGCATCCGGGAGAGGCGCACATAAGCTCCGATTCGCGCCACAAGACGATCCACGGCTACGAGACGAACACGCCAGCGACGAGGACGAGGCGAAGCAAAGAGAAAGACGAACGAGACGAACCAACCATGAATCCCATCGTGCCGATCCTACCAATATTCTACATCTATTACCGGAACAGGCCCAGACGCGTACGGCGCAGAAGGTAAGTCAGACACCAACCCAAAAACAAACTACACGTACCCGACATATCACACACACACAGAGGGATGCAGAAATTACTTACACCAGCAACAGCAGCACCATAGGGGCGGGATGGCCATCACCAATGCCACATATACACATAGGGGCCTGGATGCCCACCACCACTACCACCCCTACTCAGGGGGTGCCAGATGCCTACCACTACTACCACCTCTACCCATGGGGGGCTGGATGCCCACCACCACTACCACCCCTACTCAGGGGGTGCCAGATGCCTGTCACTACTACCACCTCTACCCCTGGGGGGCTGGATGCCCACCACCACTACCACCCCTACTCAGGGGGTGCCAGATGCCTACCACTACTACCACCTCTACCCCTGGGGGGCTGGATGCCCACCACCACTACCACCCCTACTCAGGGGGTGCCAGATGCCTGTCACTACTACCACCTCTACCCATGGGGGGCTGGATGCCCACCACCACTACCACCCCTACTCAGGGGGTGCCAGATGCCCGTCACTACTACCACCCCTACCCATGGGGTGCCAGATGCCTGTCACTACTACCACCTCTACCCATGGGGGGCTGGATGCCCACCACCACTACCACCCCTACTCAGGGTGTGCCAGATGCCTACCACTACTACCACCTCTACCCATGGGGGGCTGGATGCCCACCACCACTACCACCCCTACTCATGTGGTGCCAGATGCCTGTCACTACTACCACCTCTACCCATGGGGGGCTGGATGCCCACCACCACTACCACCCCTACTCAGGGGGTGCCAGATGCCTACCACTACTACCACCTCAACCCATGGGGGGCTGGATGCCTGTCACTACTACCACCTCTACCCATGGGGGGCTGGGATGCCCACCACCACCACCACCCCTACCCATGGGGTGCCAGATGCCTGTCACTACTACCACCTCTACCCATGGGGGGCTGGATGCCCACCACCACTACCACCCCTACTCAGGGGGTGCCAGATGCCTACCACTACTACCACCTCTACCCATGGGGGGCTGGATGCCTGTCATTACTACCACCTCTACCCATGGGGGGCTGGATGCCCACCACCACCACCACCACCCCTACCCATGGGGTGCCAGATGCCTCTCACTACTACCACCTCTACGCATGGGGGGCTGGATGCACACCACCACTACCACCCCTACTCAGGGGGTGCCAGATGCCTACCACTACTACCACCTCTACCCATGGGGGGCTGGATGCCTGTCACTACTGCCACCTCTACCCATGGGTGGCTGGATGCCTACCACCACTACCACCTCAACTCAGGGGGTGCCAGATGCCTACCACTACTACCACCTCTACCCATGGGGGGCTAGATGCCCACCACCACTACCACCCCTACCCATGGGGTGCCAGATGCCTGTCACTACTACCACCTCTACCCATGGGGGGCTGGATGCCCACCACCACCACCACCCCTACCCATGGGGTGCCAGATGCCTACCACTACTACCACCTCTACCCATGGGGGGCTGGATGCCTGTCACTACTACCACCTCTACCCATGGGGGGCTGGATGCCTACCACCACTACCACCTCTACTCAGGGGGTGCCAGATGCCTACCACTACTACCACCTCTACCCATGGGGGGCTGGATGCCTACCACCACTACCACCTCTACTCAGGGGGTGCCAGATGCCTACCACTACTACCACCTCTACCCATGGGGGGCTGGATGCCTACCACCACTACCACCCCCACCCACAGGATGGCTAATGCATGACACAACAAGCACACACCAACATAAGGAATGCAACAAAAAGACATCCCCCCCAACACCATGACAAGCGTGTGTAGACTGTGTCAAATGCCTACAACACTGAACATGACTTTGAACATACAATGTGACCCCCTATCACATGTGTCACACATAAATGTGTGTGGCCCCCACAATGCAAGCAGACCATGACCACTGTGGCAATGGGGTCTAAGCCCCATCAGCACAGTGACCAAAAGGTAAGTGTGGGGTCCATAGCTGAAGCACATTTTGCACATTGTGGCAATGGGGTCTAAGCCCCCATTATCACAGTGACCAAAAGGTAAGTGTGGGGTCCATAGCTGAAGCACATTTTGCACATTGTGGCAATGGGGTCTAAGCCCCCATTATCACAGTGACCAAAAGGTAAGTGTGGGGTCCATAGCTGAAGCACCTTTTGAACATTGTGGCAATGGGGTCTAAACCCCCATCATCACAGTGACCAAAAGGTAAGTGTGGGGTCCATAGCTGAAGCACCTTTTGAACATTGTGGCAATGGGGTCTAAGCCCCCATCATCACAGTGACCAAAAGGTAAGTGTGGGGTCCATAGCTGAAGCACCTTTTGAACATTGTGGCAATGGGGTCTAAACCCCCATCATCACAGTGACCAAAAGGTAAGTGTGGGGTCCATAGCTGAAGCACCTTTTGAACATTGTGGCAATGGGGTCTAAGCCCCCATCATCACAGTGACCAAAAGGTAAGTGTGGGGTCCATAGCTGAAGCACCTTTTGAACATTGTGGCAATGGGGTCTAAACCCCCATCATCACAGTGACCAAAAGGTAAGTGTGGGGTCCATAGCTGAAGCACCTTTTGAACATTGTGGCAATGGGGTCAAAGCCCCCATCATCACAGTGACCAAAAGGTAAGTGTTGACATAGAAAAAGCTGCAACTGCCAAACTGCATGGATGATTCCTGGTCACAGAACAACAAACACATCAGTGGCAAAGTAGTGCCTGTGTCCCATAGCAACATAGATTTGGTGAGGCAAACAGTGCAGTGCAAATAAGACATACCTTTGGCCATGTGCAGACAAACATCACCCATGGGGGCTGACACTGTCAACATCCATCAATGACACAATGACAGAAGTGACCATCATAATGCAGACCCACATATTCGCACCAATGGGCACACAAATGTAGATACCCTGTGGAGACTGTAGATGTGAGGTGAACAAATAACATACCATGCAAGCAATGGGACACACAAACAATGATCATTGTGCTGACTGATGACCTAGGAGTCCCAGGGACAGCAGGTCAAACCCACCAAACAACATACAGCCAATAGCACACTAAAGATATGCCAATGCAGTGGTGCACATGCACAAACAGGCAGACCCACACTGCACAACAAACACAACAGGTGAGGGGGGGGTGTGCCAGTGTCCCCAGGCAACCACACAACACATGATGAGGCCTGAATACCAATTACACAGATGCACATACAGTGCCACACAAAAGTAACTCATGGATCCAAATCCCCTATGTGGGCAATCAGGCATTGTTAGATGAGAGGGAGCACAAATTGCACATGTCACACAAGCATGTAGGAACTGCAACTAACACAGCAAGAGTCAGACCCACCACAGCACTACCCCCAGGGACCCCATATTGTGCTGACACTAGCCTGCATGATAATCCCACTGTGATGACAATGTCAGATGTCGTTCACACTGTGAAACCCAGCCATGTGTCCTGAGCAACTAACTACCATCACACCTACACAAGCTCCAACCAATCAGCACGGCCTGCCAGCCAAGGCCAATATGGAGGTAGGGGTCTGGCCGTGCAACAACTCACTTCTGCACACACTCAACACCACACACCCTGATCTCCACCAATGTGCAGCAGTGAAGCTCACATGGACAGGTGACATTGCACATGCACCCATGACAATACCAGGGGTGGTGGTGGGAACCAAGGTGCAGAAACCCATCACACATGGCCAGTCAACAAGACTTGCCAATGTCTGACACACAGCACAGTATGCTGTACATGGGCATGATGTGAAATCCACCACAATCAATGGGATCCTGGCCATAGTCACACACCAATGAAGAAGCCAAGGTGACACACGAAGAACACACGTACACAACTACCAACATTGCAGCTCTGACCCTGAGGAGTGGCAGCAGTCACACACACAACGTGTCACAATCACTGTAAGCTAACACAAACTGGAAATCACATTACTCGTGTAGACAACAAGTGCCAAGGGGAATCCTGAATGTGTCCCATCTGCGTCTGCCCACATCCCCAGCACTGACAACAAAGACAACCTGGGATGACAACCTCATGAACATTAGTTTGCCATGCACCCACATCACAGAGAAACCAGGTCCAAGATGCTGGATGAACACAGAACAACTCAGCAAGCATCACAAACAGGAACATCCCTAGGGACACAGCCTGTGTAGGAAAAGGGAAGGGAACACGCACAGACATGCTTACACAACACAGGCCCACGCAATGTCACCAGATTACACACTGCCATGAGGGCACAACACTCCTGTGGAAGGTCCGCTGTGCCAATCCTTGTCTGTGCACGACCCAAACATGTCAGCAGAACACTCCGTCAGTGAGTCAACAACCACAACACACAGAAGGCTCTGCACACATCAGCCTGGTTACGGGGGTGTCACGTCAGTCATCTGCACACACACCAAACACGTGTCAAGCAAGTTGCACTGTATACACAGATGAGTCCTTCGACATTGATGTGCAAAACTGCATGTCCAGTGGAGCTGGGCACACAGTCAGGGAAATAGGAACATTGAACAGTGCTAAGCCCACCAGATGTGCATCAGTGTAAGACAAAGATGTTCATTTACAAATGCAAAAAGGACATCCCTGTGTCAAATGCTGAACATTACACCCTCAGACTGTAGCAAAGGATGCCATAGATCCAGAATACAACAGGACACATGTTCCATGGACCACATGGAGTCCATCACTGCAACACTTCATCGCCCTGATGTGAACACTATTACAACTGCAAATGCAGGATGCTACTCATCCACATCATGCACATCAAAAGAAAACCCAAAAGTAAACAAAAATAGGCTTTATTCAGCAAATGTCAGGGTGAAAACGGAAGTCCAAAAGAAACTAAGGCCAATGGCCAGTCCAAAATAACAGTACCAACGGGGTGAGAAGTGACAACTGGTCACACATTGCTTGCCTGCACTGGTACGTTTGGGGGACATCCCCCTTGGAGGGGCATACAAGGGGCAGGCCAGGCACCGCAGGGACAGGATCAGGGGATGGCAGAGTGAGGCAGTGAAGGGGTGGTGGGTGCAGGAGTGTCACCGGCAACTGCAGTGGAGGTGTCTGACTCAGGGGGCCGGCACCACCGTGGTGCACAAGTCAGTTGGTGTGGGTGCCGCAACCACTGCAGTGGGCTGGACTGATGTAGTGGACTGGGTACCCACTGCAGTGCCCGAGTCAGACGTGGTGGTTGTGGACTCCACTGCAGTGCATGACTCCAAGGAAGTGGAAGGGTGGGCAGATGAGGTGGGCAGGACAGAGGGGGGGGACCCGGTCACAACAACAGTGCCACTAACAGGCAGAGCGTCTGGGTTGGGGGTGGAAGAGCAAGTGGCAGGGGGGAGGGCCTAAGCAGTCTGGGGATGCGGTATCGGTGTGTGGGGGAACCTGGGGCAGGGTGTGGCGGGGGAACCTGTGCAGTGGTGGCCTGGGGGATGGAGGAGAGAGACTGGGCGCTGGAGCTGCGTGGTGGTGGTGGTGGGGTCTTGCTCTTCCTGCTCCGGGGGGACTTCCTAATGGGCTCCTGTGTCTGCCTGCGCCTGGGGGAGGGTGTCCGGGGGCGAGGGGCACTCCTCTCTGTGTGGGTGGACTTCCTCTTCCCCTGGTGTGCTGGGTCAGCAGGAATGGTGGGGAAGAGGCCGAGGTCACACAGGAAGACCTGCTGTGTATGTGTGGTAGCAGGCGAGGCAAGGGAAGGGGTCTTGGAGGGAGAGGATTTGGAGGACTGCGGAGTGAATGTGGATGCCTGTGTGTGTGTGTGTTCCCCATCCCCTGTGTCTGTGGTATCAGTCCCCTGAGGATGCTTGTGTGCACGTCTTGCCTTACTCTTGGGTGTGTCTGTGGTGCTTGTGTCTGTGTGTGTGGATGACTGTGCAGGTGTGCATGTGCTTTGGAAAGGTAGGGGGGCAGGAAGTGTGGATGGGGCAGAGGTGGGAGGGGTGAGGGACTGTTGGAGGAGGGACACTGCTGCCGTCAGGGAGGAGTCCATGGACCTATTGCTCCTCTGTAGGGCAGACATACCCGTCGAGATGCCCTCCATGAACGACACCAGCTGTGTCAACAGAGTGGTGTGTGCATGGAGGACACTCAGCATTGCTGTCTGCCCTACATGGAGCTGCCGAAGGAGGTACACAGACTCCTCACTCAGGGCAGCAGGGGACACAGGGGCAGGGGCTGCGGTGCCTGGCACGAAGGAGACACGCTCCCGAGCACGGGAGCCTCCACGGACCTCAGGAATGGGAGCCGATGGGAGGGCGGTGGTGGTGGTGGTGGTGGCGGGGCCAGACAGACTTGCTGGCCTTTGGTGGCTGCCGAGACCCGCCTCCACAAGGGAGTCATCCTCCGAGCTGCTGTGGTCCCCAGCTGAGGTGGATGGTGCTGAGGACTCCTCGGTGTGGCTCCCCTCGCCCTCCGTGCCACTGGGTCCCTCTGACCACTCGTCCGATGCTGACCCAGTCTGGCTCCGCTGCTCCTCCTGGTCCGTGGAGCTGTCCCCTCCTGTGGCCGTGGATGTATCTGCAAACAATTAGGGAAACAGACAAACATCAGTCACCTGCACTGACCGCACACACCACAGTAAGTACAGCACAATACAGAGCAAGCCCTGGCATCCTTAGTTGAACATTGCCTAAAGTCCTCACACAGATTCGGGGAAGCCAATTGTCAGTCTGATGGTCAACCATGGGACTCACACCCCTCCTGCCCTTGCACCCATCTGTCTGGTGCCTGTCTGATGGTAAGACCCCAGTGTGGACACATGCACCACCTACACAGTTGTTGGACATTGCAGGGAACACGGTGAAGCATGTGAACATGCACACATCACATCTCTTGCCACTGAGTCAGTGCAGGTGTCCGGATAAAGGGATGGCCAGATTCTAATTAGAAATGCATGTGATGCATACCAGCACCAGACACCATGATGCACCCATGTCCGGATAGTCAATGCCACAATGGGGTGCATGTTGCACATGTACCTCCCCTGCAGGATCAGTCCCAGGAAGTTGAATGCCATGACACAGGAATGCATGCAAAGTCATACATTACTGTCTCAAGTCACATGGCCATGGCAGCCAGACAACAACAGTCTGCACTGTGTCACAACCCGAGGGCATGGGGAATGCAAGTAATGTGACTGACAAGTGCACATGTCCATCCCCCAGAAACCACATCATCTGTACTACTATTTGACCACGTCATGCCAACTGGACATATGGGGGACATGAAACACAACTCCCTGAACATGAGCACCTCACAGTGTGCTGTGAATGAAAATACAGCTTCCTGAAAGTCACAGTCGCAAACACCTGTGTGCACAGTCAAGTGATCAGACACCTATAAGTCACAGAAGTATCGTCTATCATGGTCACATCTCAGATGGCATGCTGAGCCCCAAACGATGAACATACCAGTAGTCCTGACAACGAAGACACAGCACAATGAGACAGAGGCAGACACCTGAGGGTACATTTCACTGACCACGACATGCCAGATGATACACGGGAGTGGGAGTACAGAGTGTATTGTATGCACTGGAGTAGGCATGACTGTCCAGCTCCACCTGTAAGAGGGATGAGTCCTGGACAGTAGGCAGGTGGCTAAGCATGTGTGACACACTGGATACACATACTCCTGAGGCCCAAATATTGTTCACACCAGCAGCATGGGTGTGTGCCACATTCCCCAGGGACATGTGGTGAGTCAGAGCAGCAAGCGGACCACATATCAAAGTTACACGCAGATCAGATGTCAGAACTTAGGCACTGTGTAGGCAATTGACCCACCCATGAATCGCACAACATAGTCACGGGAACAAATGCTGTCCCCCACCTTGAGCAAAGCAAAATGCAATGACACAGTCCCCAAATGACACAGTTTCCTGACTATAAGGGCCACACATATGCGTATCAGAGGAGAAGTGGGCATGTAACAAATGAGGGACATGGGTCCTGGACCACATGACTGATGTACTGTGGAAGTTTAACCAGGCCAGAGGAGGGCACATGGCATGTCAGACAAAGTGCACAGTGCAGTCATGGACTCACCCCCTCCTTGCTGCTGTCTGTCCCTCAGCTGCCCATCCAGGTCAGGGAAGACCACCGCCAGGATCCGGAGCATGTGGGGGGTCAGGGTCCGGTGTCCGCCCCTCCTGCGAGGAGGCGACAGCTTCAGCTGGACCCTTGCGATCCTCCGGGTCCAGCCACGAAGGTCCTGCCACCTCTTTTGGCAGTTGCGGATCCTGCGCCTGTAGACCCCCACGGATCTTACTTTCCGGGCGATGGTCAGCCAAATTTCCTGCTTCTGGTGGGCATCAACCTGTGAGGATGACAAAGTGAAAAGGCCATTACTACACATGCAACATATCCGTGCATCACACAGTTGGATATACATGTCTCAATTACAGGGGCATATGATGTACACAGGCAGTGCAACAATGGCTATGAACAGTTTGCCAGCAGTCACTACATGGTATCATTGCATGGGAAGTAAACCTAGTTGGAATGCACTGTTACTGCACTGTACCAGTTCAGTGCATGTAACTACACACTTTGGGGTGTGACAACTACTCAGTGGGCATGCTAGCCAGTGGTGTGCACAGTGAAAGTCCTGCTAGTCAGACAACATGCACAATTAGTGATGCAGTGGACAGCACACTCACCTGCTCCCCTGGTTTCCCATACAGCTTGCTGTACTGTGGAAGGAGGCTGTCCAGCAGGGCCTGGTTCTCCTCAAGGCTGAAGGCTGGGGCTCTCTCCACAGTACGTGCCATTGCAGGAGCCAGAGGATGCATAAACAGCAGCAGTGTTGGTGGCAGATGTCGTCCTGGAGCATGTAGTGCAGGCAAGTGAGCTCTCAGGGGAACAGCCAGCATTATATGTGTGCTGCAGAGGCAGATACTGTCCCATGTGTCCAAAGTGATAGGTCCAAGTCGTTTGCATCTTCTAAATCTGACCAATCCATGGTATAGCAGCACTAATACACGCCCACAGCATCCTTCAAATCTTCAACTTCATGACACCCATGATTTTGCAACATTGTTGTGGCTGGCCAACTGAATTCACTGCATCAGACTCGTTGGAGCTTCGAAAACGCGTCCGTTGCCATGCCAGGCCCCAGCCAATGTGTGCGCACCGATCGGTCCATTGCTGTTCAACGCGTACCAGGCATACAACGCGTACCCGCTCACATTGAATGCAATGGGCCGGCCGGGCACACCGATCGGTCCATTGCTGTTCAACGCGTACCAGGCATACAACGCGTACCCGCTCACATACGATGCAATGGGCCGGCCGGGCACACCGATCGGTCCATTGCTGTTCAACGCGTACCAGGCATACAACGCGTACCCGCTCACATGCGATGCAATGGGCCGGCCGGGCACACCGATCGGTCCATTGCTGTTCAACGCGTACCAGGCATACAACGCGTACCCGCTCACATTGCATGCAATGGGCCGGCCGGGCACACCGATCGGTCCATTGCTGTTCAACGCGTACCAGGCATACAACGCGTACCCGCTCACATACGATGCAATGGGCCGGCCGGGCACACCGATCGGTCCATTGCTGTGCAACGCGTACCAGGCATACAACGCGTACCCGCTCACATACGATGCAATGGGCCGGCCGGGCACACCGATCGGTCCATTGCTGTTCAACGCGTACCAGGCATACAACGCGTACCCGCTCACATTGCATGCAATGGGCCGGCCGGGCACACCGATCGGTCCATTGCTGTTCAACGCGTACCAGGCATACAACGCGTACCCGCTCACATACGATGCAATGGGCCGGCCGGGCACACCGATCGGTCCATTGCTGTTCAACGCGTACCAGGCATACAACGCGTACCCGCTCACATTGAATGCAATGGGCCGGCCGGGCACACCGATCGGTCCATTGCTGTGCAACGCGTACCAGGCATACAACGCGTACCCGCTCACATTGCATGCAATGGGCCGGCCGGGCACACCGATCGGTCCATTGCTGTTCAACGCGTACTGCAGACATACAACGCGTACCCGCTCACATTGTATGCAATGGGCCAGTGCCGTGCACACCGATCGGTCCATTGCTGTACAACGCGTATTAGCGAATACAACGCGTACCCGCTCACATTGTATGCAATGGCCAATGTGTGCGCACCGATCGGTCCATTGCTGTACAACGCGTCCCTGGACAAGTCACTGGCATATGTCACCATGCCTGTCACAGGTGAACATATGCCAGCCACATATACTTCCCAGGGAGTGAGGGGCACACCTACAACACCACAGCCTGTCCACACTGTATCCTGAGGCATGTAAGGCTGCATTACCTATTCCGTGTATGGGGGTGAACATGTTGTTCTGTGGGTGTCACTTCGGGGCAGCCACTCCCAGGCAGTGCACGTGTTCATGGGGACAGGATCCTTGGTGTGTCGTGCACATGACCACTGTGATGTGCAACTGTTCATTCCTGAGCATGTGGCATGGTCACATTTCACGGTGGTGTATGTGTATGTCATGTCACATACCCCCTGAGTCCCATGTGGGACGGTATGTACGTCCCAGGGTGACCCATTGGCACAATAGTGATGGTCCTCCACAGTCTGTGTGCATGTTGTGTTTACAATGTCTCTGATTCCATGTGCACAATGGGAGACAGTCTCCACATCCACGTTGTTTGTGCATGAACTTTGATGTTGTGCGTGTGTGTGTCACAGACGTCCATGTCTGTCCTGACGAGGCAACAGGGACCACTACCTGTGGGGGTCATGGTTATTTTGCTGTGGTGTATTCATGATGCACCATGTCATGCCAGTGTCCATGTGGCAATACAGGGTCCCTGGGAATCTACCTGTCGATGAGCTGTGATGCCTGGGGCACATCTGTCCACACATGTCACTGTGGGGTGTGTTTGGAACGTGGCAGCAGTAGATGGGAACTGTGACACGGCCTCATGATATCCCATTGTACAACATGGGACTTGTTGATGCCACTTGTTGAACTGTGATGTTAGATGTTGGCCATGTAGGTGCCATACATGTCCTTACGGAACTGCACACATCATGTACTTGTGTCTCATAATGATGTATCATGTGATATTGTGTATGGTCAATGCCACATATGTGGGGTGACTGACATTCTTTCTTTCTTCACCTATGCACTGCAGGGCACCAGCTGTCCATAGACCATTCCCTGACCTTGCATCCATGGTGGAACGGGACTGCATCCGACGGTACCGCTTCACCAGGCCGCTGATTGAGGAATTGACGGTGCGCTTGGCCCCACATTTGCAACCTGGCCGGACATACCCCACAGCGCTGACCCCCAAGGTGAAGGTGATGGCAGCCCTACACTTCTTTGCCACCGGTACCTTTCAACACACTGTGGCGTCTGCTGGTGGGATGTCACAGACCATGTTCAGCCGTGTGCTTCGCGATGTTTTGGAGGCTATGTTGAGATACCTGAACCAGTACATCTATTTCCCTAGACCTCATCAACTCACTGACGTGAAGAGTGACTTCTATGCCCTGGGGAGGATGCCGCATGTCATTGGCTCCATTGATGGGACACATGTGGCTTTGATACCACCACAGGCACATGAGCAGGCATACAGGAACCGCAAACATTACCATTCGGTCAATGCACTGGTGGTATGTCTTGCTGATATGAGCATCTCACACGTGTGTGCCCGTTTCCCCGGTTCTGCACACGATGCCTACGTGATGAGGAGTAGTCGCATCCCGAGGATGATGTCACAGATGCGGAACCAGCGTGCCTGGCTTGTCGGTGTGTACTGACTTTGTTCCATTGTGTGTGTTCTGCGATGTAGTATTCCACCCTCTTTTCCAAATCAGCTAATGTGCAATTGTCCATATGTAGGTGACTCTGGATACCCCAACATGCCGTGGTTGCTGACGCCCCTCAGGAACCCTGTGACACCAGCCCAGATGCGCTACAATGAGGCACATGGTCGGACCAGGAGAGTGATTGAGCGGACATTTGGTCTCCTGAAGAGCCGCTTCCGCTGCCTGGACAAGACAGGAGGGGCCCTCCCATATGCCCCAGCAAAGGTGTGCAAGATTGTCATCGTCTGCTGCATGCTACACAACCTGGCTGTGCGGAAGGAGTTGCCTCTCATCCTGGATGACGATGATCAACATCCGCCACCTGTGGAGGATCCTGGACTGGACCACGATGCCAGTGATGATGATGATGATGATGGTGATGTCCGCACACAGCTCATCACCAACTTCTTCAGCTGAATGTGAGTATCCGGAGATGTAATGTCAGTGATGTGAGTATGCATGATATGTGTTGGTGGTGCTCTGGTGCTGTTTGAGTGTGGCCATGTGCTACATGACTGTATGCGTGTAGCGATGTGTCCTTACAGGTAGTCTGTACTCCCCAACAGTGTTGACATGCTAACTTGGTTCTGGGTGGGTATCTTGTGACATGTATTGGGCATGAGTATTGCAGTTCTGTCCTGTTCTTCAGTGCTTTTGACTGTGTGTCATTTCTGTCCTTCACAGGGTACTTTCAGAGTTGTTTGGTCAACTGTGATCCCCCAACACCGTGATTGAACTTCCAGGGTGGTAGCTGTCGTGTCCCTACAGGTGATGTGCGCCACACCCATGGACTTCCTTCCTTCTACACTTGTTGACTGTGTGCCCACTGCCAGGTGGGATTACCTTGCATCTGTAGTGGTTACAACATGTTTCAAATGTGTAATAAACCTGTGCTTCACTTTGTGATGTGCGTTGTCTGTGGTCACAGATCTGACTGACATTTGCTTACTGCACCAGTGGGCTAGTTGACAAAGACTGTGAATAGGTGTTGTGTCTGTGCATTGCACCGTATTTCCTGGCAACATCAGTGTAGGCGATGAGTCAGGTGGCCTTGGTGTGTATATGTTGTGTAGCCCTGGTGGTGTGTCTCCCTCATATGTGTCACGTTGCCATGACTCACATGCCTGTGTTGTACTTGCTGTAGCAGTTAGCATGCACAGTGTAATTTCGCAGGTCATCATCTCCATGACAGAAACCACGTTGGAATCACGACAGAGGCAGGTATGGTGTATTAGTGTGTTTATTGTCATACATGTGTGAGTATAGTGCACAGGATGGTGGGTGCTGTACATTGTGATTGTAATCCAAAGTTCCTAGATGATTTGGAAGTCCTGGTAGCAGAAGTGTCCTGAGTAAAGTCCACAGTCATCTGATACATTGGTCCAACTTGTACTCCCCATGTCATGTGGGGGAGTTGTGTTGCATTCCACAGGGTGAACAATTTGCGCACAAAGGTGATTATCCAGAACAGGTTTTGGCTTCCTGGGGGTTGCGCATGGCCATCGGCCTCTCAGTTGCCCTTCCTCGGACGACCCCTCTTCTTTGGGGGGGGACCCTCAAGTGCAGGCTGCTGCGATGCAGGGGACTCTCCGCCAGAGTCATCCTCCCTCCCTGTGGCAGTTGCAGTTGTTTCAGCACCAGATGTTGTGGGCACACAGGGAGGTGTTGACGTGTTGCTGCTCATCTGGCGGAGGCATTGTAATATGTCCCTATGCACCGCCGTCATCTCTTGCAGTGTGTCCCACTTGGACTCCATGCGGGACATGTGTAAGTCCAAGCGTGCATGATGGGCAGCCTGCTGCTGTCGTATGTCCCTGAGGATCCCCACTACCTGGCTGAACTCTCCGGTGCTGGTCTGGTACGCATCGGCTATGCGTACCAGTTGTGGGTCATCATGCAGTCCAGACCCCTCTGCGAGCAGCGACCTATGTCTACCACCCCTCCCACCACCCCTGGCGACACGTGCAGTACCTGAGGTGGCACGCACAGGTGACCCTGGGCCCCCTTGGGGGTTGTTGGTGGTGTTGGTGTCCATAGCCCCACGTTGGTCCAGGGTCCGTGTGCTGGTGGTGGTGGTGGTCCTTGGTCTGTCCGTGTCGGCAGGGGTGGTTTGTGTGTTGTCAGTCGTTGGAGGGGTGGGTGCAGGGGGTGCAGCTGGTGGTCCTGCTGGTGCTGCATGATGACTCGCTCCGGAGGTGCCAGGTAGGTCTTCGTCATCCGAGGAGGGCAGAGGCTGTTCCACACCAGTGAGCTCCGTTTCCCCTGGATCCTGGGACAGGGACTCCTCAGCGTCTGCTGCTGTGTCCCCATCATCACCTGTTTTTGGGAGACACACACAATGTATGTTATGTTTCTGCAGGCATCAATGGTTGACACACCTGACAGTTGTGACTGTACCTCTGGATGCGGGCCTGTACATTGCATTGTCCTAAGTTGTCACAGTCAGAGGTTGATATTGGTGTAGCACATTGTCCTGCATACTTTGAGCATTTCAATTTGAATGTTGGGGTGTGTACATGGTCTGCATTGGTTGTATTTGGTTGACATCCGGCCCTCCTTCTCCCCCCAGCCCAGTTATCCCACCATGAAGCATGCCACCCTTGCAGTGCGTTCAGGTTGACTCTCAGGATGTCAGTGAGTGGTGTCCTGCTGTTGGTTGGTGCCCAGTTCCCAGCAGGGCCTTGTGCTCCCCACAGCAGTACCCAGTGTCAGCCATCTTGTCAGTTCTTTGCCACTCCCTGTGATGTGCGCATGGTTCAGGGTGGTGTTGATGGGACAGTTGTGGGGGTGACCAATATCTGTGACTGCCACTCCCATCATGCTATTGCCTCCACCCCCCTTCCCAGCATGCCCATGCTTCCTTCCTTTTGACTCTGCTTCCCTGTGGGGTTGTGTGCCTGTGCTGACAAGATGGCTGACAGTGTTATCCTGGGGTTAGTTTTGCTACAAGTCCCATGTGTGTCCCTGTGCTTCACACAGCATGACCCAGGGTTGTGGTTCTTTGTGGGATATTTGATTAGAGTGTGAGGCAATGCATTCTCCCAGGTGAGTTGTGTGGAGTTTGTGTTAGGGGTGTGTGTGAGTGGAGCTGCTGGTAACTATGGTCAGTGCTGTCAGTCCTTCCCACCCAGCCAGATATCCCACCATGGAAAGTGCTTCCATTGCAGGGAGTGCAAGTTGTCTTTCAGGATGTCAGTCAGTGGTGTCCTGCTGTTGGTTGGTGCCCAGTTCCCAGCAGGGCCTTGTGCTCCCCACAGCAGTACCCAGTGTCAGCCATCTTGTCAGTTCTTTTCCACTCCCTGTGATGTGCGCATGGTTCAGGGTGGTGTTGATGGGACAGTTGTGGGGGTGAACAATATCTGTGACTACCACTCCCATCATGCTATTTCCTCCACCCCCCTTCCCAGCATGCCCATGCTTCCTTCCTTTTGACTCTGCTTCCCTGTGGGGTTGTGTGCCTGTGCTGACAAGATGGCTGACAGTGTTATCCTGGGGTTAGTTTTGCTACAAGTCCCATGTGTGTCCCTGTGCTTCACACAGCATGACCCAGGGTTGTGGTTCTTTGTGGGATATTTGATTAGAGTGTGAGGCAATGCATTCTCCCAGGTGAGTTGTGTGGAGTTTGTGTTAGGGGTGTGTGTGAGAAAAGCTGCTGGTAACTATGGTCAGAGCTGTCAGTCCTCCTTCCCACCCAGCCAGATATCCCACCATGGAACGTGCTTCCATTGCTGGGAGTGCAAGTTGTCTTTCAGGATGTCAGTCAGTGGTGTCCTGCTGTTGGTTGGTGCCCAGTTCCCAGCAGGGCCTTGTGCTCCCCACAGCAGTACCCAGTGTCAGCCATCTTGTCAGTTCTTTGCCACTCCCTGTGATGTGCGCATGGTTCAGGGTGGTGTTGATGGGACAGTTGTGGGGGTGACCAATATCTGTGACTGCCACTCCCATCATGCTATTGCCTCCACCCCCTTCCCAGCATGCCCATGCTTCCTTCCTTTTGACTCTGCTTCCCTGTGGGGTTGTGTGCCTGTGCTGACAAGATGGCTGACAGTGTTATCCTGGGGTTAGTTTTGCTACAAGTCCCATGTGTGTCCCTGTGCTTCACACAGCATGACCCAGGGTTGTGGTTCTTTGTGGGATATTTGATTAGAGTGTGAGGCAATGCATTCTCCCAGGTGAGTTGTGTGGAGTTTGTGTTAGGGGTGTGTGTGAGAAAAGCTGCTGGTAACTATGGTCAGCGCTGTCAGTCCTCCTTCCCACCCAGCCAGATATCCCACCATGGAACGTGCTTCCATTGCTGGGAGTGCAAGTTGTCTTTCAGGATGTCAGTCAGTGGTGTCCTGCTGTTGGTTGGTGCCCAGTTCCCAGCAGGGCCTTGTGCTCCCCACAGCAGTACCCAGTGTCAGCCATCTTGTCAGTTCTTTGCCACTCCCTGTGATGTGCGCATGGTTCAGGGTGGTGTTGATGGGACAGTTGTGGGGGTGACCAATATCTGTGACTGCCACTCCCATCATGCTATTGCCTCCACCCCCTTCCCAGCATGCCCATGCTTCCTTCCTTTTGACTCTGCTTCCCTGTGGGGTTGTGTGCCTGTGCTGACAAGATGGCTGACAGTGTTATCCTGGGGTTAGTTTTGCTACAAGTCCCATGTGTGTCCCTGTGCTTCACACAGCATGACCCAGGGTTGTGGTTCTTTGTGGGATATTTGATTAGAGTGTGAGGCAATGCATTCTCCCAGGTGAGTTGTGTGGAGTTTGTGTTAGGGGTGTGTGTGAGTGGAGCTGCTGGTAACTATGGTCAGTGCTGTCAGTCCTTCCCACCCAGCCAGATATCCCACCATGGAAAGTGCTTCCATTGCAGGGAGTGCAAGTTGTCTTTCAGGATGTCAGTCAGTGGTGTCCTGCTGTTGGTTGGTGCCCAGTTCCCAGCAGGGCCTTGTGCTCCCCACAGCAGTACCCAGTGTCAGCCATCTTGTCAGTTCTTTTCCACTCCCTGTGATGTGCGCATGGTTCAGGGTGGTGTTGATGGGACAGTTGTGGGGGTGAACAATATCTGTGACTACCACTCCCATCATGCTATTTCCTCCACCCCCCTTCCCAGCATGCCCATGCTTCCTTCCTTTTGACTCTGCTTCCCTGTGGGGTTGTGTGCCTGTGCTGACAAGATGGCTGACAGTGTTATCCTGGGGTTAGTTTTGCTACAAGTCCCATGTGTGTCCCTGTGCTTCACACAGCATGACCCAGGGTTGTGGTTCTTTGTGGGATATTTGATTAGAGTGTGAGGCAATGCATTCTCCCTGGTGAGTTGTGTGGAGTTTGTGTTAGGGGTGTGTGTGAGAAAAGCTGCTGGTAACTATGGTCAGAGCTGTCAGTCCTCCTTCCCACCCAGCCAGATATCCCACCATGGAACGTGCTTCCATTGCAGGGAGTGCAAGTTGTCTTTCAGGATGTCAGTCAGTGGTGTCCTGCTGTTGGTTGGTGCCCAGTTCCCAGCAGGGCCTTGTGCTCCCCACAGCAGTACCCAGTGTCAGCCATCTTGTCAGTTCTTTGCCACTCCCTGTGATGTGCGCATGGTTCAGGGTGGTGTTGATGGGACAGTTGTGAGGGTGAACAATATCTGTGACTACCACTCCCATCATGCTATTGCCTCCACCCCCCTTCCCAGCATGCCCATACTTCCTTCATTTTGAGTGTACTTCACTGTGTGTGAGTGTGACAGCAATGGCAAGATGGCTGACAGTGGTGTCCTGCTGTTGGTTGGTGCCCAGTTACCAGCAGGGCCTTGTGCTCCCCACAACATAGCACCAGTGTCAGACATCTTTGATGTGGCTTTTCACTACCTGGTAGGTGTGCATGCTTCAGTGTGAGCTTGCTGGGCAATGCGGGTGGGGGATGTTGGGCTGTGACTACCACTCCCATCATGATATTGCCTCCACCCCCCTTCCCAGCATGCCCATGCTTCCTTCCTTTTGACTCTGCTTCCCTGTGGGGTTGTGTGCCTGTGCTGACAAGATGGCTGACAGTGTTATCCTGGGGTTAGTTTTGCTACAAGTCCCATGTGTGTCCCTGTGCTTCACACAGCATGACCCAGGGTTGTGGTTCTTTGTGGGATATTTGATTAGAGTGTGAGGCAATGCATTCTCCCAGGTGAGTTGTGTGGAGTTTGTGTTAAGGGTGTGTGTGAGTGGAGCTGCTGGTAACTATGGTCAGTGCTGTCAGTCCTCCTTCCCACCCAGCCAGATTTTCCACCATGGAACGTGCTTCCGTTGCAGGGAGTGCAAGTTGTCTTTCAGGATGTCAGTCAGTGGTGTCCTGCTGTTGGTTGGTGCACAGTTGCCAGCAGGACCTTGTGCTCCCCCACAGCAGTAGCCAGTGTCAGCCATCTTGTCAGTTGTTTTCCACTCCCTGTGATGTGAGCATGGTTCATGGTGGTGTTGATGTGCGCATTGTGAGGGTGGGCAATATCTGTGACTACGACTCCCATGATGCTATTGGCTACACTGACTTGCCCAGCATACACAGGATTCCTTCCTTTCAGTGGGCTTCACTGTGAGGTGGTGTTGTAGTGGTGGCTACATGTCTGGATGTGTTTGTTAGTTATATTTGTGCCACTGCCTAGCTGTAGTTGTAGTTGTGTTTGTACATGTGATGACACAGTTACATATCACTATGAGATGGCATGTGTTGTGTTTATCTGACTGACATACACATTTTGGGATGATTCTGTTCTGGTTGCTGTGGATTTGCTAAGGGTGCATGGTTTGACTCTCCCCTTGACAGTGATGTGTGTGTATTGTCGCACAATATTGTGTACATTTGTTGTGTACTCACCAGGCTCTGGGATGTTTTCTAGTCCATATACGCTCAAAGGTGGTAGGATGGCCCGCACCTTCTCCTCCCAGGGCCTGAGGTATACTGGTTTGGCAGGAGGGCCTCTGCCGGTGTGTTGGCTCAAGAGGTAGTCCTTCTTCAACAGGTCCCTGACCCTCCTGCGCACGTCATACCACCTGTTCTGGATGTCTCCCTTTGTGCGCAAACATGGTGATTGTGCATTCACCCTGTCGACAATCCTCTCCCACATCTTGGTTTTCTGCGACATGGGTGTCTGTTGGACCAGTGTACCAAACAGCTGTGGCTCTACCCTGAGGATCTCATCTACCAGGACTTCCAATTCACTATCTAGGAACTTTTGATTCTTCTTTGGGGGCATGGTGATGGGTGGTGATGGTGAGTGATGTGTGTGTTGGTGTGCAAGTGAGGGTGTGTGAGTGTGTGTTTTGCTGGGTGTATGTGAGGGTGCTATTTGTTGAGGTGCTGCTGGTGTGTGGCTTGTGTGATGGATGAGCTGTGAGTGTGTGTGTGGTTGCTGTATGTTGGTGTTGAGTGCTGGCAGGTAATTTGAATTTGCAAAGGATCATGGTAGGGATTTGTGTCCTTTATATGGGTGGAGTTGTGGGTGTGTCTTTGTTCCCTGTTTCCCCCCCCAGTATTTATTGGCTTTGTAATTGCTTGTTTGGCCTTTTTTTTTGTGTTTTAGGAGACGTTCTTGTGATCGAGTCGGACCCTGCAGTTGTCTCGTGCGAGCTTCTCCGAGTCGTTCACGCTGTGTTTGTGCTGTTTTCTATGCTGCTTACGCGTCGGTCGCGGTGTATTGGGTTGCTTCGGCTCGCAGTTTTGTATGCGTGTCGGTCGTACGGCTTGAGCTCCGTGCGACTCAGTCGTGTTTTCCACGCGTTGCATCGTACTTGGCGGGTAGGAGTTCGCGGGTACGTTTCGTTCGGGATTCTTCCTGGTGCGTGTCGGTCGGTTCGATTCGCGTGGTTTTCCGGCCGGATAGCTGTTTTCCGCGCGGCTCGGTCGTTCGGCTTGTGTTCCGTACGAGTCGGTCGGATTTTGCACGCTTCTCATCGTACTTTGCGGCTCGGGCTGCACCGGTACTTGTCGGTCGGAATGAATTCCGGCTCCGAGTCGGTCGGTACGTTTTCCGGCCCGAATCGGAATCGGCCCCTTAGTGTCCAGCACCTTCTGTGACTTAATATTGGGAGGAGTGGGAATAGTTAATTATATATCTTTAGTGTCCAGCACCTTCCCTGAATAAATTCTGACTGGAGTGGGAATAGTAAATTATATATCTTTAGTGTCCAGCACCTTCTCTTATTTAATAGTAAGTGGAGTGGGAATAGTAATTTATATATGTTTAGTGTCCGGCACCCTCTCTGACTTCATATTTACTCGAGTTGGAATAGTAAATTATATATCTTTAGTGTCCAGCACATTCCCTGACTTAATACTGACCGGAGTGGGAATAGTAATTTATATATGTTTAGTGTCCAGCACCTTCTCTGACTTAACATTGGGTGCAGTGGGACTAGTTAATTATATATCTTTAGTGTCCAACACCTTCCTTGAATAAATTCTGACTGGAGTGGGAATAGTAAATTGTATATCTTTAGTGTCCAGCACCTTCCCTGATTTAATAGTAACTGGAGTGGGAATAGTAGTTTAGATATCTTTAGTGTCCAGCACCTTCCCTGATTTAATAGTAACTGTAGTGGGAATAGTAATTGATATATGTTTTTGTCCAGCGCCTTCCCTGATTTAATATTGGGTGGAGTGGGAATAGTGAATTATGTATCTTTAGTGTCCAGCACCTTCCCTGATTTAATATTGGGTGTAGTGGGAATAGTAATTTATATATCTTTAGTGTCCAGCACCTTCCCTGACTTAATATTAGTTGGAGTGGGAGTAGTAAATTAAATATGCTTACTGTACAGTATTTTAAATATTTAATATTAAGTAAAATTAAGAGATATATATATATTGATATGGTATTTTTAGATAAATAAAATATAGATTGCATTAAAATATACATTTAGGAACATAAATAATTATATATATTTAGGGGTCGATTCCGATCTGGGTCGGAAAGCCCTCCGACCGAGCCGGATCCGGAGTGTTTTCCGACCGAGCCGTACCCCTGGAGTCCGACCGAGCGAGTACGATGCTGCCGCATGCTGACGGACTCGGCTCGGTCGGATTCCCATTGAAGTCAATGGGAGCCGGTCGTACGACGCGTGCATGGCCTCGCATCAGCTGAATAGGTACGTCTCGCAAAAGGGCGCCCCCTGCAGTGGGTACGCATTGGTGCCATCCGCACCGTACATGCATGTGAAGGGGGGACCCTTGGGTCCCCCCCTGTGTTCGTCTCGTTAGGCTACGGGTGAAGGGGGTCCAGCACGGACCCCCGAAGTCCGCTTCCCGGAGTTTTTCCGTCCCGGAGACTCCGACTCGATCCGGCTGTCCGAATCGTGCATTGTACTGGCTCGGTCGGAAATCGACTCCATTGCGCTGTACGGTTCGTCTGCGACCGAGTCGTGCGGAGCGGTTCGGACCCGGAAACGAGTCGGTCGGCAATTTCGCGTTCATTCGCATCGTACTTGGGCGTCCGGACCTCTGTACGACTCGGTCGGAAACAAAGCCTCCGACTCGGATCCGGTAAAGCCGAATCCGATTCGGAGGCCTTCCGACCGAGATCGGAATCGACCCCTTAGTAGAGAAAGAATAACACTTTTTATTTGTTAACATAACTTTATTATTTATTAATAACAATCTTAGGGTAAATAAATACATTTTATTAAGGTAGTATTATACAATAGATGAAACATAGAAAGTAAATATATTTTTTAATACATGAAAATGAAATATTTTGCAAACATATGTTTATTCACATACAAACATTTTTTAACATACATTTTTTTTACATTTTTATATTTTTAAAACATAGGTATAATATTTTTGGATTAGGAAACATTTTTATACATTTTTGTTTATAACATTTGTGTAAGAAACATCATTTTTACAACATGTTTTTACAGTTTTATTTTTGTATTTGTAACATTTACAAAATTTTGATAGATGCTTTTGTATGTTTAGTACATAATATTATACATATTTTCACATAAAACAACAAAAACACATTTTAATAATTTTATAACATATTATATATATATTTTTAATTAATATTAATTTATGATAAATTAATAAAATTAATTAGTACATTTAAGCATTTAAAACAAATATGCTTTTCTAAAGGTTAAATTATTCTTTAACTTATTACACATTTTAAGCATTTTTGGATATACATTGTAAATTATACAAATTAATAAGTAATTATAATAATTATTAATATTTTTTAGATTCAGGGGCCGATTCC